>ML787157.1:1016065-1043755 GCA_009831015.1 Picea engelmannii
CAAGTAGATCAACATCGTAGTGAAAGAAGTTTTGAAGTAGGGGATTGGGTATTTTTAAGACTACAACCATACAAACAGATGTCCCTCAAGCAAGCCAAGAAGGATAATAAATTATCACCAAAGTATTATGGCCCTTATAAGGTATTGGAAAAGATTGGTACTATGGCATACAAATTGGAGTTGCCTGCATCTTCACGAGTACACCCAATTTTCCATCTTTCATGCTTAAAGAAGGTTATAGGTGACAAGATCCCAATTCAAACTATATTGCTAGAACTTGACGAGGAAGGAAAAATCATGTTGGAGCCTGAATCCATCACTGACACAAGAATTCTCCAGCTGAGGAATAGATCCATTTCAGAGTATCTCATTAAATGGAGGAAACTACTGGCTGAAGATTCCACTTGGGAAGATGAGTCTTTTATACAGAAGCATCCATAGTTACTCAAGCATTGCGGAAAACACTTGTCTCAAGGGGAGGGGCATGTTAAGCCCTAATATCGGCTCATTACCCCTTAATTGGGTCATATTATATTAGTAATGTTATTTTATTTATGTCGTCTTTAGGCCATTAGTTGTAATTATACCTCCTAGTCTCCTATATATACCAAGGAGACATTTTCATTTTGAATCATCTTGTACTTGAACATTTAAGTGGGGTAAAAGGAGGTTGCCCCCTCGAAGAGGCTTATTATCTGAAATTATCTCTCTTTCAAGGCGTTGAGTACTTTTTCTGAGGATTTTCTATGTTATATTGATATTTGGTTCTTAACAGTAGTTGTCGCTTCCATTTATTCAATGTACCTATTTCATAACTTTCCTCTCCTTTATGAAACTCATACTAATATGCAACATTTAATATTAGAGAGATATCCAATTCCTCTGGTAATTCTAACTTATATGCATTTTCATAAATTTTCCTGAAAATTCTGCATGGGCCTATCTTTTTGTACTTTTGTTTACTATAGGTACCATTGGGGGATCTTTCCTTCTGCAAATACACCCTTACCAATTCACCTTCCTCAAAAAAAAAAATTATTATCTGCATATCTTCCCTCCTTTTGTACTTGGCATCACTCTATTGCAACATCCTTTTCACCTATTCATGCAATTCTTGAAGATCATCTGCAAAATCACTTGCATCATCACTCTTCCTTTCTTTCAAATATGGCAACTTTATCAAATATACAATTCCTTTCGGTGACCTTCCATAAACAATATGGAAAGGACTCTTTCTGGTTGATCTATTCATTGAATCATTATAGGAAAATTCATCTTGTGCCACGACCATATCCCATTGTCTTCGATTTTCCCCACTCAAGCTCCTCAAAAAATTTCCAAGACTTCAGTTTTCCCATCAGTTTGTGGGTGATAGGATGAACTATACAATATTTTTGATCCCATTTTCTTCCAAAGTTTCCTCCAAAGGTGACCAAGAAATCTTGTGTCTTAGTCCCAAGTAATACTCCTTGGAAAACCATGAAGTCTCACAACTTCTTTGAAGAATAAAATAACCACTTCAGTTGCATCACTTGTCTTCTTGCACGCTATGAAATGTGCCATATTTGAAAACCGATCTACTACAACCATCATAGAATCATGCTTCCTTTGTGTGTTAGGTAGCCCCAAAACAAAATCCATGCTCACATCTTCCCAAGGCCCTTCGAGTACTGGAAATGGAGTATACAGTGTTGTATTTTGACTTTTTCCCTTTCTACTTGGAAAATTATACAGCATTCAAAAAACTTTCTAACATCCTTATTGATGCTAGGCCAAAAATACCTCTCTTTTACCAACGTTGTGGTCTTATCCATGCCAAAATTTCCACCTAGGCCTCCACCATGTAGTTATTTGATGAGATTCAATCTTACTGACCCTTGAGGAATGCACAACTGTTGATTTTTAAACAAGAATCCTTCTTGTATGTGATAATCAAGGAAAATTGATCTATTGACACTCCACGATGCCTTACAAGATTTCCATGCTTTTCCAAAATATGCATCTTCTTCATACATTTACATAATGCTTTCCAAACTCACCACTTCCACAAATAAAGTGTTAAGTAGTGAAACTCTTATAATCAAAGAATCTTCCACTTTATTTGACTTTCTGAATCTATGATTCAGAACAAAAGTGAAACTTTGTAAGTATTCAACCCATTTAGAATGTCTTTGATTCAACTTACCTTGACTGTTGATGTATTGCAACACCTTGTGATTAGTAAACAAGACAAATTATTTGGGCATCAAATAATGTCTCCACTTATTCAAAGCTTATGCTATCGCATAAAATTATTGATCATACACAAAACACTTTCTTTTAGCATCATTCAACTTTTCATTGAAGAATGTTATTGGTCTCCCTTCTTGGCTTAAAACTACTCCAATTATTGTTCTTCTTGCATCACAGTCAACTTGAAATACTTTGCCAAAGTTTGGAAGTGCCAAAGTAGGCTTCTTTGTCACCTTCTTTTCAAAATCTGCAAATGCCTTCATTGTTGTTGTTGTCCATTCAAATTTTCCCTTATCCATGCATTCAGTAAGTGGTGCAAAAAATTGATTGAAGTTTCTAGTGAACTTTCTATAGAAACTCGCAAATCCATGGAAGCTTCTCACTTCAAAAGTGGATTGTGGTGTTGGCCATTCCAAAATAGCCTTCACCTTTTTCGAATCCATCTTCAACTCTTCCTTGGAAACAACAAATCCCAAGTACACTAATTTTGTCTTCATAAATGTACATTTCTTCAAGTTAATAAAAAACCTTTCCTTTTGCAACCGTTGTAACACTTGTCTCACATGCTTCAAGTGTTATTCCTTGTTATTTTTGAAGATTAAAATGTCATCCAAGTACACTACAACAAACTTTGCCAGGAATGGTTTCAAGACTTCATTCATAAGCCTCATAAATGTATTGGGATCATTAGTTATCCCAAATGGCATAACTAACCATTCAAACAAGCCATATTTAGTATTAAAGGAAGTTTTCCACTCATCACCTTCCCTTATCTGGATTTGATGATAACCACTCTTCAAATCAATCTTTGTGAAGTATGCAGTCCCACTTAAACAATCCATAAGATCTTCCATCCTTGGAAAATGAAACCGGTACTTGATGGGGATTTGATTTATGGCTCATGAATCTGTGCACATCTGCCACTCTCTTGTTTTTTTTGGAGTCAATATTGTTGTTAGACAGTTGGATTAGGTTGATGGATAGTTGGTATGGATCGTTGGTTGTCGTTGATGTCAACCATTGGCGAGTGATATTGTAGATTGATGTCAACCCTTAGTGATTGATGTAAACCCTTGGAGTAGCCTGGTAGCAAATTCTGGTAGCACAAAGGCATGGGTAAGGGACCTGAGTATATTTGAGGTATAAGGGAATGAATATCAATGAATTTATAGGTAATACTATTTTATATCGATAGTACATGTCATACCATTTTAGGTGATATGTGGAACATCACATAACTCCTCACGGTTAGAGAGTTATGGCCTTGTGAAGTTGGAGAACCCTCATGAGTTATCTAGAAGCCTCTAGAAGGTCAAAGAAGTCAAATTACTCTAGAAACTCCTAGAATAATTTGACTAGTCAAAGTGGGTGAAACTAGGAGTTAATCATGGGTATAGTTGTTGCACCAAGAAAATAATTAAAAATAAATTAGTTGCAACAAGAATTTGTGAGTCCGCTAATTATGGTAAAGTAGTTGTGATGAGAAGATTGAATAGTCAAAGTGCTTGACCAATAAATAAATTAAATAATAAAGTGGTTGCAAAAAGAAGTTAGTTAAGGGAAAAGGAGCTATGAATTGAATAATTATAAAAAAGTTAGTTGCAACAAAAAGTTTTGAGTAAAGAGAAATTATTTAAATAATAAAGTAGTCAAAGTGGTTAGTGGACAAAGTGGCTAAGTGGACAAAGTTGGTTAAGTGGAAAAAGTGGCTAAGTGGACAAAGTTGGATAAGTGGAAAAAGTGGCTAAGTGGAAAAATTGGTTAAATGTACAAAGTGGCTAAGTGGACAAATTTGGTTAAGTGGACAAAGTGGTTAAGTGGACAAAGTGGTTAAGTGGATAATTCTAGAGGAAGGTACTTGGAGAGTATAAATAAGAGATCAAGGGTCTCCCATTTGTATCCATTGAGCATATTGAATACCTAAAAGTGATTGAGGTAACCAAAGGATATCTAAGGAGAATTACAGATGGAAGGTGAAGTAAAGAAGGCCAAAATTCAAGGGAGGATAAAGTCTTTTGATGATGCTTTCTATTTACAGGTCATCTCACCATTTTCCCAATAAAAAAATTTCTACAATGATTCATAAAGCAAAAATATGGAGGTCATTGAGAAAACATATCCAATTAATTGTGATAAAAATTTCATCTTGTGGGTCGTTGTATTTTGGGAGTTAAACTCCGTGGAAAATAGGGTTTGTGGCTAGTCTTAAAACTAGTCTAAAACAAGTGTTTCGAGTAAAAACGTCATAACTTCTTCATAACATATCCAAATTCAGTAAGATCAAATGTATTGGTTAGAGTACATTCTGTAGTATTATTTTCACCATTTTCATATCCATACAACAAATACTCTGTGTGGGGCACACTCTACAAGTTCTCTCTCTAGAATAAGCCATAATTCAACAAGGTATGCCATTTTTGCTATAACTCTTTTTCTGAGAGGTTCCAAGTACTTAAACCTGGAGAAATTGCATAAATGACATTGAAGAACATTGTGTAATATTTTCATATCTTTATCCATTACAGGTACATAGTTATGGTTATTTCAAGTTAGGGTTGTTGACTAATCCAAAATTAGTCATGTGAAACTAAAGTAAAGTTTGATGAAAATGCCAGTCTCTTGTTGTTAAAGTTAAGGAAGGTTTGCAGGTATGTGATCATATACACCAGGTCTATTACAGAGTTTCAAATCAGATTTGGATGATTAAACTGATGATGGCATCTGGTTGAGGTATGTTACAGATAGAGGTTGTATAGCAGTGAGGTTGTGGCACATGGTTTGATGTAATGGTTTATGATAATTGGTTATGGATAGTGTGATGTATTGCTAGAGAACTTTTGATGGTTATATTGGTATATGTATTTGGTATATGGTTGAGGTACATGTTGGGTACATGGTTGATACAAGTAGTTGATGAGTTGGTACACACATGAGGTGTATAGTTGATGATGTTGGTAAATATTGATGAGTCATAGTTGATGAGTATTTGATGCATGATTGGTACATACTTGGTACATGGTTGGAGGCACTTGTTAGTAGTATTGTTGACACATGGTTTATGGATGATGTAGCATACTTGTCTTGGTATATTATTAGAAGTACATATTGATCTTGGTGATGACTATGAGTTTTTGTGTTATTATTGGTTGATGCACATCTTGGTGATATTGTGCATATGGTTGAGAGTTGTCTTGGTGATTGATCTTGGTGAGTAGATTCGATTTGGTTGATAAGATTGATGAGACAGGTTATTGTGATAGGTTGTTTGGACAGGTTATTGTGACAGGTTATTTGTAAAGGTTTGGTGCATGGTTGATGCATTTGTTTATGGTACAGGTTGATGTATGGTACATGTTGTCACATGTTATTAGTACAGGTTGTTATAGGTTGTTTGGTGCAAGTTGATTGGTACAGATTCACAACAGTATATCTCACAGTGATAGTGTGACAGTGGTTCCATCATTCTACTTATATTTCAGGGAGGTTGGATGGGGCAAGGATAGGTGGTTGTATCCACTTTCTGGTTGTAGCCAGAGAGCATAGGGGGTTGTAGCCAGAGAATTGGGGAGTTGGAGCTTCCCTCGGGTTGTATCCTGAGAAACTAGCGAGGTGGAGCCTCCTTCCAGTTGTAGCTAGAGAATTGGAAGTTGGTGCTTCCTTGAATGTAATTCTTGACATATAAGAAAATCATTTCATGGTTTTCTCCCGCATTGGATTTCCATGTAAATATTGGTGTATTGTGCATTGTGTGGATGTGTTTGTTATTGTTTATTATGCACTAATGAATGTTAATGCTTATGATACAGTAAAATATTGATGATGAATAGATGAACATGGTTGAACAAGTAAAAGAATATACTTTGTGGTTTAAAGAATTAATAATTGGTATAATTTCTCATTACTAATTCACCCCCCCTCTCAGTAATCCAACAATTGGTATCAGAGCGGGTTCCTTCAGGAAACATTTTAACCACTGGAAGGAGATCATGGATTATTCTGAGAATGGAGTACCATTGTTTAATGGTCAGAATGGTTTAAAGTATGAGATATGGAGTGGAAGGACGAAAGTATTTTTAAAGGCACAGGGGTATGATATGATAGCTCAAAAAGGGCAAAGACTGCAGCCAACAAGAAATTGAAGAAGAATAAAAAAATAGCAATGGATTTCATCTAGGAAGGATTACCTAATCCGGTAAGAGAAAAGGTTGTAAAATGTTCATCATCCAAAGACATTTGGGGTAAGTTACATGATATATATTCTTCACGCATCACAGATTCAGAAAATGCCAAAGAAGATGTAGGTACATATCAAGAACAAAGATGTTCACCGTGTCAAATAGATTCAGAAGATGAAGAGTACATAATCAATAGAAGTATGTTGTTGTTTTTCTTTAATTGTGAAAAATGCAGACATCTTGAAATGGAATGCCATGAAAGAAATGAGATAGAAAAACTAATTGAAAAAGAAGACAATTATGAAGAAGAATTGATCAGTGCTTTAGATGAAATAAGAAAAGAAAGAGAAGAAAACAAGTCACTCAATAAAGAATTGATGAAACAAAAGGAAAGTGTTCACATTTTTCAAGAATCCCAAAAAGTCATCAA
This sequence comes from Picea engelmannii, assembly GCA_009831015.1. Lineage (NCBI taxonomy): Eukaryota > Viridiplantae > Streptophyta > Pinopsida > Pinales > Pinaceae > Picea > Picea engelmannii. Next base: position 1,022,903 of record ML787157.1, read on the forward strand.
GAACTTAAGAACTCAGCTAGAAGAAGCCAGAAATATTGAAGAAAATATTAAAGATCAAAAATAGTATTTGGAAGCCAACATAGTAGAACAGAAGGAAGAAGAAGAAATGAGAGAGAATATATTGACAGATCATCTTAAGGAAATAACTAACAATCTAAACCAGCTTGAGTTAGAGTTTGGTCAAGAAGAGAAAGTACTTGAAGAAGAAATAATCACATTAAAAATTCTGCTTGAAGAAGCAAAGAGAACAGAAGAAGTCATGAAGTCTCAAATATTAAAGAAAGAAGAAGAGGTTGATAAGCTTGAATAACAATTTTTAGAAGTAAAATCGTCAAGCTCAACAAGAACGTTGAAGGGACAGAAACATCTGTATCAGTTGTAGAGAATGAAGAGAAGCACTCTAGGTTGCTAGAAAATAAGAATGAAGAAAAGAGCAAGAGTTATGAAGAAGTACTCAAAGGAAGGAATCATGGTCAACCAGAGTCTAAGAAAACTAATAAGGGTACATCTTCAAGATTACCATCCACATTCAAACCACAAAGAAGCTTCAATCATGTTCATGATCATTCAAGGTAGAAATTTAGAAGGACTATGCCACAAAGAAGATCATTCACTCCCAGGTATGCAAGTTTATTTTATGGTTATTTTTTTATTGTACTAACTTTGTACATAAGGTTTCATATTACAGGGATTATAAAAGAAATGTTCAAGAAAGAAATATCTATGTGGCCCCACATAACATTGAATGTTACAAATTTCATAACTATGGACACATAGCTCATGATTGTAGAAACATGATCGATACTTCCATGAAAGAGAACATTGATTTCAGATATAAGAAAGTATGGATAAGAAAAAAGGAAGAATAGGTGAAAAAAGACCAGGTCCCAGAGATCGCAAGACTGGCAATAAAACGAGATGAAGAAAAATATACAGAGAAAAAGAAAGATGTCAGATACATAAATTTTTGGAAAATAAATGAAAGAAAAGAAGGATAGGTAAATAAGGAACAGGTTCAAGAGATTGTACTTTCAGGTATTGCAGTGAAAGATGAATCTGCAGACAAGAAGAAAGAAGTCAGAGTTCAGAGAGATGATGAATCTACCGATGAAAATGATGATGAATTCACATCAGAGAAGGAATTTTTCTGAGCCATATGGCTTAGAGACTCCTAGGTAATATGAATAATAGATAGGGGGAGTCTATGTGGTAGTTGAGATAGACCAGAGAAACATCCTTCAAGCAACTTGTAGAATTTGAGTAGACATATTCAAAGTAGTCAGTTAGCAGAAGTACAATATGTCAGTTGTAGTAGTGAACACTTAATGATAGTACAATGACATATGAGTCAAAATTATGCATAGTTGTGTAGAATATTATTGGATAGTATGGACAAAGATGGATTCGTAAGAACACTTAGCAGGTTTGGAAAGATATATGATAGTGGATGAGAGCATGGATTCATAGATTGGTTCAGAGAGTGGTTCAGAGACAAAGGAACATTATCATAATGGATGATAATTACATAGGAATATTTGAATGTTTATTATTAAATGCTTTCCATATATGTCATTTGATTACACACGGAAGCACCAATGGACAGTAACTCCAAAAGGAAACGTACAAGAAGACATATATTTTTCTACACAACATCTTGCAGAGAAGTCAAGAGAGAGAAACAAAACCAAAAATATAGGTATAAATATCATTCAGATAAGTTTTCAAACAAAAAGGTAAGAATAGAGGTATGATTCTAGGGGAAGATATTCATCGGATGTAAGATAGAGAGTTAGATGCTTGGAGAGAAAGAACAAAGGCATGTTTCCAGGGGGAGAGATTGTCACAAGGGAAGAATGAGTGATATGACTTTAGTGTTGAATCAGAGTGATACCCTTTGTCAAAGGGGGATATATTATTCATATGAAGGGAGAGAGAGTAATCAAAGAATTATAAACACAAATAAAAATCAAAGGCATGTAGATAGGGGGAGAATCCCCAAGGATATTTCAATCAAGGGGAGCAGCCGCAAAGGGAGATACCCTTTTCCATTGATGTCAAAGGGGGGGATATAGAAACATTAATGAGGAGTATGAGCATGAATTTTATCATGACTAAGTGTTTCCATCAATGTTGGTGTTTTCATCAATGCCAAAGGGGGATATTGTCAGACAGATGGCTTAGGTTGATGGAAAATTGGTATGGATTGTTGGTTGTCATTAATGTCAACCATTGGAGAGTGATATTATAGATTGATGTCAACCCTTGGAGTAGCCTGGTAGCAAATTTCGATAGCACAAAGGCATGGGTAAGGGACCTGAGTCTCTTTGAGGTATAAAGGCATGAATATCAATGAATTTATAGGTAATATTATTCTAGATGGATAGTACATGTCATGCCATTTCTAGTGATATATGGAACATCACATAAATCCTCACGGTTAGAGAGTTATGGCCTTGTGAAGTTGCAGATCCAGCATGAGTTATATAGAAGCCCCTAGAAGGTCAAAAAAGTCAAATTACTCTAGAAACTCTTAGAAGAATTTGACTAGTCAAAGTGGGTGAAAATAGGAGTTAAGCATGGGTATAGTTGTTGCATCAAGAAAATAATTAAAAATAAATTAGTTGCAACAAGAATTTGTGAGTTTGGTAATTATGGTAAAGTAGTTGTGATGAGAAGATTGAATAGTCAAAGTGGTTGAACAAGAAATAAATTAAATAATAAAGTGGTTACAACAAGAACTAAGTTAAGGGAAAAGAAGCTATGAATTGAATAATTATATAAAAGTTAGTTGCAACAAGAAGTTTTGAGTAAAGAGAAATTATTTAAATAATAAACTAGTCAAAGTGGTTAAGTGAACAAAGTGGCTAAGTGGAAAAAGTTGGTTAAGTGGACAAAGTATCTAAGTGGACAAAGTTGGCTAAGTGAACAAAGTGGCTAAGTGGAAAAAATGGTTAAGTGGACAAAGTGGCTAAGTGGACAAAGTTGGTTAAGTGGACAAAGTGGCTAAGTGGACAAAGTGGTTAAGTGGATTCTAGAGGAAGCTACTTGGAGAGTATAAATAAGAGAGAAAGGGTCTCCCATTTGTATCCATTGAGCATATTGAATATCTAAAAGTGACTGAGGTAACCAAAGGAGATCTAAGGTGAATTTCAGAGGGAAGGTGAAGTAAAGAAGGCCGCAATTCAAGGGAGGATAAAGTCTTTTGATGATTCTTTCTAAGGTATGTTATTTACAAGTCATCTCACCATTTTCACAATAACATTTTTTCTACAATGATTCAGAGAGATAAATATGGAGGTCGTTCAGAATACATATCCAAGTAATTTTGATAAAAAATTTAGCTTGTGGGTCATTGTATTTTTGGAGTTACACTCCGTGAAAAATAAGGTTTGTCGGTAGTCCTGAAACTAGTCTAAAACAAGTGTTTCGAGTAAAAACCTCATAACTTCTTCATAACATATCCAAATTCAGTAAGACCAAATGTATTAGTTAGAGTACAGTTTTTAGTATTATTTGTACCATTTTCATATCCATAAAATAAATATTCCATGTGGGGCACGGTATACAAGTTATCTCTCTAGAATAATCTAGAATTCAACAAGGTATGCCATTTTTGCTATAACTCCTTTTCTGAGAGGTTCCAAGTAGTGAAACCTGGAGGAATTGCATAAAAGACATTGAATAACATTGTATACTATTTTCAAATAATTATTCATTACAGGTACATAGTTATGATTATTTCAAGTTAGGGTTGTTGACTAATCCAAAATTAGTCATGTGAGACTAAAGTAAATTTTGATGAAAATGCTAGTCTCTTGTTGTTAAAGTTAAGGAAGGTTTGCAAGTATGTGATCATATACACTAGGTATGTTATAGAGTTACAAATCAGATTTGGATGATGAAAATGATGAGGGATTTTGGTTGAGGCATGTTACAGATAGAGGTTGCATAATAATGAGGTTGTCGCACATGGTTTGATGTAATGGTTTATGATATTTGGTTATGGATAATGTGATGTATTGTTAGAGAAATGTTGATGGTGATATTGTTATATGTATTTGGTATATGGTTGAGGTACATGTTGGGTACATGGTTGAGACAAGTAGTTGATGAGTTGGCACATACATGAGGTGTATAGTTGATGATGTTGGTACATCTTGATGAGTCATAGTTGATGAGTAGTTGATGCATGATTGGTACATGGTTGGAGGCACTTGTTAGTAGTATTGTTGACACATGGTTTATGTATGATATAGCATTCTTGTCTTGGTATATTATTAGAAGTACACATTGATCTTGGTTATGATTATGATTTATTGTGTTATGCTTGGTTGATGCACATATTGGTGATATTGTGCATATGGTTGAGAGTTCTCTTGGTGATTGATCTTGGTGAGTAGATATGATTTGGTTGATAAGATTGATGAGATAGATTGTTGTGATAGGTTGTTTGTACATGTTATTATGACAGGTTATTTGTATAGGTGTGGTGCATGGTTGATGCATTTGTTTATCGTACACGTTGAGGTACAAGTTGATGTATGGTACATGTTGGCACATGTTATTGGTACAGGTTGTTTGGTGCAGGTTGATTGGTACAGGTTTACAACAATATATCTCATAGTGATAGTGTGACAGTGGTTCCATCATTGTAATTATATTTCAAGGTGGTTGGATGGGGCAAGGATAGGTGGTTGTAGCCACCTTTCGGTTGTAGTCAAATAACATAGGGGGTTGTAGCCTCCTTCTGGTTATAGACAGAGAAATGGAGAGTTGGAGCTTCCCTTAGGTTGTAGCCTAAGAAACTAGGGAGTTGGAGCCTCCTTCCAGTTGTAGCTGAAGAATTGGAAGTTGGTGCTTCCTTGAATGTAATTCTTGACGTATAAGAAAATCATTCTGTGGTTTTCTCCCGCATTGGGTTTCCACGTAACTATTGGTGTACTGTGCATTGTGTGGATGTGTTTGTTATTTTTTATTATGCACTGATGAATGTTAATGCTTATGATATAGTAAGATATTGATGATGAACAGATGAACATGGTTGAACAATAAAATGAATATACTTTGTGGTTTAAAGGATTAATAATTGGTATAATTGGTCATTATTGATTCACCCCCCCTCTCATTAATCCAACAATTGTTGGCACTGCACATGGGCTCAAACTCTCTCTAATCAATCCTATATCTAGCAAATCTTATACTTATATGTTCACCTCTTCACTCTCTGCAGGGGTCATGTTGTAAGTTTCCTTGTTAGGTAAGCTTGATCCAGGAATTAAATAAATTTGATGAGAAATACTTATCAGTGGAGGTAAACCCTTTGGTAAATCAGTAACCATAATTTCCTTAAATTCATCTAGCAAAGGCTTTATTTCTGTAGGTATAACATTTGTCTCCTCTTCCTTCTTTACCTCTTTTGGAATCACTGCTAAACAAAATGTTGTTCTTCTTTCTTTCTACAAATATTCCTTGGTGGAACATAGCATAGTTTTGTTATTACTGGTGCTTCTTCCAGCACAACTTCTTGATGTTTTCACTGCATTTTCCAGCATTGGGGTTAATTTATATCGTTTTCCATCTTTATTGAACTCGTATGTGTTTTCTTTTCCATCATGTTGAACTTGTTGGTCCAATAGAAATGGTATTTCGAGTAGTATGTGGCACACATACATCTCAACCACATCACATAATACATGCTCTTGAATATTTCATATATCAAATCTTAATAAACATTGCTTAGTCACAATCACCCGATGTCCTCTTTTCAAACATGAAACATGATAAGGAGATGGATGGACATGTTAGTGTCCTATAAATAGGTTGATAGAGTCTGGGTTAAGTATGTATGGTAGGGTAAATTCATGTTTAGTATGATAAAGACCATGGCATTTTTATCTTAGGTGAAATTCATGTTATGAGTTAATGGGTTTGTGATTAATAAAATTGCTTAGATGTTGTCATAAAATAAAGTTTGAGTTATGAGTCATGTGGTCTTGATGTCAAAGGATATGGGTTTCATATCAAATAAGGGTCATAATGAAATATCAGTTGATCAATCAAAATCAGTTAGAGTCAGTCCTGTCATGGCTTAGAAAATCTCATGAACTCAAATTCGGTGGAGGAACGTCGCATAATCAAGCAAATTGGAGCGTTGCACAAGTTGTTGCGCAAATATGGTGAATAAGTACAACAATGAAATGATTGTTTCAAGTGGTGATTTAAGTTGATTTTGGCATTCAAATTACCTCATTCTACCTACAGTAAAACTCCTAATCACCATTTCCCCTCTCTACAAATCACAAATCCCTCATTCATTTTTCTACGCACAGGCTACAGGGGACAATGCATACAATGTTGCACATCATCACCTCCATTACTCTTGCACCATCTAAACCACTAGTTCCATCTCATGGTTTATGTTTTAAAGGAATACCTTTATTATGAACCTAAAGGCCTAAAGTTTCTCCCTAAAACGTAGACTATACCCCTAATTCTACTCATTCATTGTGCATCTGCAATTAATGCACTTTACCCTACACACGGACCTCTTATTTCTTTCCCACAGGTAAGAAAAATACATAAGCATCATGGTGACTCCATAAGGAATCAGGAGGACTACAAAATGTGGCGATATTGTTAGATTTCAGCCTTAAGACCTCAATCTAGTAAATGCAGATCCATCAATAGGGTTTCTTTTTAACAAGTGGGTTGCATTAGATTTTGTGAAAAGATTCAAGGGTGCAGCATGTAGGTGGAAAAGGAGTTTTCCTTGAGCTTTAATGGTATTAAATCTAAAGTGGGAAACATGCAATTTTAGGTTTCTTAAGACACCATCGTTGTTGTAATAAAGATCCATGGTTCAAAGGAATGCAACTAGATCTAGCCTTCTACCATGAATTTTGAGGCCTAAATTTTGAAACATGAATTTTGAGCCACCATACCCAGAGAACTTGTATTATAAAATCATAGAAACTTGTTGAGGGTAATTCAAAGGTTTTTCATATGTGAGGGAAGATTCACTAGGGTTTACCAATATCATATTAGTTTATTAATTCACTTCACTGGTAGAAAACCTTTAAATATACCCTATTACATATTATGAAGCCTAGGGAAGATGGTTGACAGAGTGAAAGTAAGGAAATACCAAGGGGAACACAACCTCTTCCATTTTTCATTGATAAAATTGTTGGTCTTATAAGAACTCAGAAAGAGGAATCAGGATTGGGAAACTTTTTCATTGTCATCAAAGATAACGACTGATTCTTTTAGCAGCCCACAAAGCATGAGGGATACACCTTCATCTGTAGCAAAGACCACCATATTTTTCCTTGATATTTCTATCAAAAAAAGGGAAAATGAAATAAAGGAACCTGCAGTGCGCTAACAAGCTAAGAAGAGAGGGAAAAATCTCCAATTTTCCCCAAAAGTGGTCAAAGTTCCTAGTAAACCAATTACTAGGTCAGCAACAAAAAATATGTCTTCCATGCACACATCACAAGCACCTAATGAAGCTCTAGAGGCCTTCATAGAAATAGGTTTCCCTAATGAAAAATACAGGCTTATCATTGAGCTACAAGAACAATTAAAGAAAGCTCATTTTTTCATAGCACAGTTGTAGCATGAGAATGGGGAAATGAAGGAAAAAGATTTGGAACAAGACTTCAAGAAATATATTTCGGTAACAAGTGAAACAATAGTGCATTTAACTCCAATAAGTTCCAAAACAACGGGTAAGGGAAAGGTAGTGGATAAAATGTCATAGGTGAAAGAAAAACCTAAGCCTAATGTTCCTTTGAAAAGATCCTCAGCTAGAAAATTGTAGATTCAGGAAGAGACTCCAACAAAGGGCCAGCCAACAGAAGTAGAAAAGAAGAAGACTACCCATGGTGAGGATCATCATACTTTCAACAGACTGAGAAGACGGTTGAAAGAGGCACAAAATGTAATAATTCAAATCAAGGAGCAGGACAGACAAGCAAGGCTCAAGCTCAAAGAACATGTATATGATTGTGAATCTACAATAGATAAGGCCAGAGAAATGGTAAGAAGAACCCTGCCACCTCAAAAACAGTTGAAGAGCATGTATCAACAAAATTTGGCATTAAAAAGAGAGAACATAACACTCAAGAAAAACTTTCAGCAGTTGGAGACAGACAAGAAAGGGAAGGGAAATCTTGATCTGCTTGCTGAAGCAGTAGAAATTTGAGCCTCTGTAACTAATTTCAGCCAATTTTGCATTTTTTCTTTTTGTCAAATGCCCTAAATATTTGAGGATAGCACAATTATTTTTTATCAAGGCTGGATCAATATATATGGTTATATTATTTTTTATTCATGTACCATGTTTTGGAGCTTCTGAGTTGATTGTAAACTTAAAACACAGAATTTACAGTTGCGCAACAGACATGCTGCGCAACCATGATAGTTTTTCTATGAGCAGCAAAAAGAGGTTTTATTGAAATTTGTAAATCCAAAGTCTAAAAAATGAGATGAATATGAGATCTAACCTATAAATGTAGTCAACTAATCACTTCATCGGGCTGAGGTAGTATGGACTCATTTATTGTAGTGTGGCACATTAGGGTTTTGAAGCTTTAAGAGGCAAGTTATGTTTTGAAGAAGGTGAAGAGGTTCTAGAACACTTTATCATCATCATAAGGCCAAATTAACCATCGTCCATCAAAATCCCATCAACAAAGGTAAAAAAGAGTGAACAAAGGTGAAAGAGACCCCTTGTTGTGCATTGTGTCGTGTTAATCTTGTGAGTTGTTGTTGCGCAACTATGACAGAGTGCCATAATCCCTAAAAAACGACAAGGACAACTCAATAGATCTTTCCATGTCATCTCCAACAAAATTTGAAGACAAAGAGCATCACAAAGGACACCTATCATGCATTTGGTTAAAGCAATTCGAATGAAATCAATTTGGTTAAGATAGTTCCCTCTTTTTAAGGAACATAGTTGAAATTGTTTTTATTTCAATGTACCTTAGTTCTATTTTTGTGAAAACAATTTAGCTCACATCACTTATTCCAAGGGTGAGTTATTTTATATTTATTTCATGAAATTCAATATGGAAAGGGTTGGCAGGTGTGTAAGGAAAAGACGATTGAGTACATTTTGTAAAAAATTCTTTTATATTAATGAAATTTGTTGGATCAGAAGTCCCTGAAATTTGACTCCAGAGATACATGTGATTGTGATTTTTTATGCATGTGATCCTACAATATTTTTCTTCTTGTTTAAATTAATCTATGTGATATATCTTCTTATTTGTGTTAATGTGAAGTATATGTATCAGAATTAATTTGTATTTGATGCTCTGTTGCATGTATTTTCAGTTGTCTTTCTGTTGTAAACACATTGGGATTCATCCTTGATAGATTCCCTAAGGGGTTATTTGTTTCCTCTGTAATATTGAATCTACAATGATATTTATTTGGCCTAAATAAACGTTTTTTTATCTTTCCTCTGATCAGTCACCTTTCAATTCACCAAGTGTCTAGTAAACTCTCACTGATTTCTGACCTTTCAGTGACTCCATTGCCCAATTTACTTTTTGTCCACACTACGACCAACTCTATAAATTCATTATTTCCTTACATATCTAGCCTTTGGATGAAATTCCAAATCAATCCTTTCGGTGATTGATTTGAAGAGAGAGATCCCTCTCTGGTCGGAAGGGATAGCTTCCATCATCAATTTTTTTTTTGATTACATTTGTGATTTGCTTCCTCAGCCAAAGCCAATTTACAAAGTGATAACATTTTGGTTCCATTTTTGGGGACCAAAGGTGAAATCTTCCCTGGGTGAAAAAATTTCAGATCTGGCTCATGAGGGTGACAAAGAATCAGACACATCTTTGGCTGAATATTCCCCCCGACAAATCTAAATTTGAAGATCATTTGTAGATAAAAAAAATTAGAGAATCATGGCTACAAAAAGGAAAAACACAAAGCGCCATCCAGATCCTAATCCTCTAGAAGATATTGATAATCCAGAAAGACTCATGTGCAAAACTTAGAAGAAATAACCACAATCAAGTATTTTTCTAGATCGAGTTTCATCATTTCCTAATGATGGAGTAAAAGTTATTCAAGATCTGGATTTTGATATAAAGTTTGAGTAGTCTTTTTTTAGATCCAAGTCAGAGTCAAATTTGTCCCAAATTATTTTTGATGAGAAGAGATTCCTTTCTTTGATTAATCTTCCCTTATAGTCATCAGTTAGTTATTTAAAACGTCCTGTGGTGATTTCACCTAACACAGTTGTTGGTAACCCTAAGTCCTCATCATCCATTCAACCTTCTCCTTCAAGCCTTCATAGAATTATGAAATCCATATTTTCCCCATTAGCTCTCCATGTTGCACTTCATGATCTGCCACAAAATTATGCACATAGAATAAAACAATTTGATGCAGATGGAGACATTACAACTCGACATCATTTAGATAGATTCATTGATTTCATAGATCTTGAAGAATTACACTGTGAGGATGTTAAGATGAGGTTATTTTCACAAAAATTTTCAGGAGAAGTTAGAAAATGGTTTAAGGCCCTCCTAGCAACTAGCATTCCCAATTTCACAATTTTAAAACTCTTTTTCTTGGGAGGTGGGGTAATACGAAAAACCATTTGCAGTTGTTGACACAATACAATAATTTGAAGAGAGTCCCTGTTGAGACAGTCCAAGAGTTTTCCAACAAATTTATGAAGGTTTGTAACTCCATCCCTGATCAAGTAAATCCTCCTCCAGTAGTTTCCCAACTCCATTATGTTGATGCATTTGAGAGTGAATTTTCCTTGCTACTAAGAGAAATAAGGTCCACTTCCCTAACTGATATGAGGAATGATGCAATTGAAGTAGAAGTTAATATAGCTACATTAGGAAATATTAAACTCTAAATAGAAGATGAAAAGAAGAAGCACTAGCTTCTACCTCTCAAGCATCAGATGCAAAATTAGACTTGATGGCAAAGACTATGGAAAACTTGGTAGAAAAATTGTCCTTGGATGAAAAGCCTCTTGAGATTCAAGCCAAAAATATGAATTTTAAAAGGTCTCCAGTTCCTCAAATAAGGAATAGGGAACAAAGGGTTCCATCTAATCAACCACTCAGACCCTCTTTCCAAAACAATTATGCTACAGAAAATTTTGAGGACCCTCCTAAAGACATTCAATGTTTTGATCTAGAAGAGCCACAAATTTACCTAACTAAAGAAGACAATGATATGTTCATGCAAGAGAAGAATGATGAGTTAAATGAGAAGGATGATTATAGGAAAGGATATCAATATAATCTCAGAAATAAGAAAACAACAATAAATCCTCCAAAGGATCCCAAAGTTGAGATGCCCTCTTCTAGTCATCAAGAAAATGATCTTCCAAAAAAGGACACACCAGATAAATGTAATAAAAAATAAGATTCCCCAGGGAAGGTTTCAGAAGTAAGGAAAGAGGAATTCACTAAAGAAGTATAAAAAGTTCAACTCCCCTTCAATTTTGAAAGTGAAATGGTGAAAATTAGGATTTGTGTTCCCTTTAACGAGCTAATCAGAAATGTGGAATGTAAAAGTCAGATTATAAATATTATTAGAATGGAACATACATCCGATACCCTTAATGTGAAAGATGATCACCTTGACATTTTGTTTTTCCCCCGGGTTGAAGAAAGTGGTGATCATGGGGATGTACCCCCATTCGATATCAGCCTAAATATTCATGATGTAGCTCTTTCTTGGCCCTTGGTTATGGAAGGAAGCGACGAACAAGGAAGGAAAGGTAAAAAGTGAGCTTCGCAGGAGACACAGTAACTGTCGCTGAGTCAAAGTGAGAAAAAGAGCTAGAAGGATGCAGCGAAGTACGAAAAAGAAAGTCGTTGGACGAGAAGATCAGGGATGATAGATTAGAAAGGAAGAAGGATCGTGGAAAACTCAGCAAGCAAAGAAAGCCATCATTGGATTCTTTGGAGAACCATGAGATGAAGAAGGAAAGACAGGCTGGCGAAGCCCGAAAAATGTGGGTCAAGTTGACCTAGGGTTTTAGACACCTAGGGTTTTGGTAATTAGGGTTTTGACACCTAGGTTTTGACTCAAGGATGTCGGTGAGGGATTGTAATGTATAAATAGAGGTTGAGAGGACCTAGGTCGAGTTGGTACTAGAGTTGGATATTGATTTTTATTATTGTGGTCAAGGGAGTATTTTACTGTGAGAGAGGAGTGGTGAGAGGGAGAGCCTTCTGGTATTGTAAGATCTTCAGCTAGGTGCGAAGATCAAGTCCTACAACTGGGTGCACGGGAAGGTGGGACAGAAAGAAGAAGAGAGAAGATCTGTTGACTAAGAGCACAAATTAGAACTGCAAGCTTTACCTTAATATATCATAAGCACAGTTCTGTAGACGTAGCCCTAGAGAGAGGGTGAACCACATATATCTGGTGTAATGTGTGTGTTATTGTTGTATGGATCTCTATCATTATTATACTGTTAATTTCATTATTGTGTTAAATCATATGTATGGTTGTGCAGAGTAGATATAATTGATAAAGAGATAGATGAATGTTTCATTATTGTTGTATTAGTTCCACTTGATATTCCCCTGGTTGTAGACATCTTTGTTCTGCAACCCCCCCTCTTAGCTACTTCGGGTGAGACTGCATCTGCTTCGTAGGTGTTTCCAAAAGGGCCAGTACTTAGGGCTTGTTTGTGCGGTCTTGAGAGTTGAACCCTAGGTCTTCCCCTGTGTTGGCGATGTTTCTTGTAAAGGGGGTGTTTTCCTAAACGATAGGCCCCTTTTGGGTGGAAAATAAAAATAAGGGGGGTAAAAACCCACTTACCCTAAGTTTGGGGCGCAAATGCACATTTCGTTAAGCAGCAGGTAAATCTGGGCAGCCAGATTCTGTGCGCCTGGATCTACGGTGAAGGTTGGATTCTGGAGCCCCCTTGTCAGTCTACCTTTAAAGAGGAGGGGGGAGAGGGTCCGGAATTAGCTACGCATCTCCCAATGGCCTGGATTGGGGAACACTGATCGACGGTCAAGGTTGGATTCCAAACCCCCCTTGTCATTCTACCTTTAATAGGGGGGGGGAGGGGGGGGGGTCCGGAATTGGCATCTTAAAGAGGCCCCCTCCTTGTCACATCTCTGACTCCCTCCACTTACCGCCTTCTACCATGTGTCTTCCACTCAGTGCCATCCTGGCCCACCTTAATCCCATTTCCTCGCTCCCCGCCTGTCACCTCCTATCGTGTGCCTCTCTTTCTCTCTCCCATCCACTTCCACCTATGTCTTTTCCTCGCTCCCCAGCTTACCATATTGCGGCCTCTCATCATCTAGTGTCACAGCCTTCGTTTCTTCACCACCTGGTGCTTCCACCTCAGCACCTCTCATCTCACCCTCACAGTGTTGACACCATCGCCCCCATCAGACCCTCATCCACATCCGCCATATGAGTCCCCTCACAGCAGTCCAACAAAGTAGTGAAAGCCAAAGGGATACTGCCACATCCTGAAGGTGCAGAGTTGACAAAGCCATGCCTGATCCTGAGAAAGCAGTTATTGAGGCAGTTGATGGTGGTTGAACATTGTCTCCTTCCATAGATAGAAGGTCGGGAAAGGACAAAGCATAGAAGCATATTGTCAGTCTATCTTAACAAGGGTTGCGTCTGACAGAAGACTGCATGGGCAGCCTGCCCAACGTCTACATGCACAGCCTGACAGAGAAGCTCCTCGACATCAAGAATTGAACTCATGATGTGATCGTGCCTTCAATGCCTAAGTCAGTTCCAAGTATATATAGGCATTATTTCCATTTTTGTAGGTATCGATGGTAGAGCTAAGATCCCGACTGTAAAGCTTTAATAAAGCCTCTGGTTCTCTGGTTATAGAATGATATTTTGAGATTTCTTGTTTATGGCGGCCAACCTCCTCGTTTCCTTTTTCCTCTGAATCTTAAGAGCACGGGTATGGATGATCCAGTCGGGTGTTGTTGTAACTATATGATGCATGTTTGATTGTATTAGTTCCACAATGTTTGAGGTTTACTTTGAAGTCTCTTCGGTCTAATAGGATATATCTGAGACTTTTCCCCCTTCTTTCACTCCACTTACTCACCACTATGCAAACTTACTGGCTCAAGTTGAATCAAGACCTCACATGTCCTTGATGTTCCAAACCAGTTTTCTGAGTGAGCAATACTTTTCTAAGTTTACTTCCATTCGATCACCCCCTTTATAAACAAATCGTGACATAAACTGATGGGCATCAGCTCTGCTCCTGTTGCAATCCAGGAGTGACTTCCAACGCCAACATTTATGGCGCCATTGCCGGGGACGAAGTTGAAAATTTTCCTTGGGATTGAACAACATTGAGCCTCTGATTCTGAAGGTGCATCAGGCATCAGAGCCATATGAGATTGCTACTGTGCACCTGTCGACTCCATTGTGATGACTCCACTATGGTGAACCTGTTGTTTTAGTTGTGGCTTCCAAAGGTAGACACACGCGGTCCCATCCACAGCTGCCTCTAGCTATGCCTGAAGTTGATTCGGAGGTGATTATCAGAAAGGGAAAGGTATCCAAAGGAGAAACTTCCACCGCTGAACCAAGTATTTTGCCATCTCCTTTTGTAGAAACTCTATTTTCTTCTTCTTGGCTTCCTAGCAGACCTGTTTCTAAATTTTCCCGTTTCCTGAATTTTGGGAGTGTTCCTGCTGAGTTTTCCCCTCCCAATCTGGAAGGATAAATCCTTGTCACTCCCCTCTCTCTTGAAGCTATACCTTGGCATAGACCCAGGACCACTCTCAGATTTACCACTCCTCCTCTTGTTACTATTGCTACTACTACACAAACAGAAGCATCTGTTGACTCAAGCCCTTTAGCCTTCTCTCTGAATCCCCCATTGTTTCCTCTTCCACCTGGAAGCTCATTTCCAGTTTCCTCTGTATTTCAAGCCCCTTCTCCTCTAAGTTCTCCTCCACCTAATATTCCTTTGGCAAGAGAAAATACCCCCATGACCAAAATAGAGGCTATAATAGCTGCTAGGTATGCTCCCCTTGTGTTACCTCAGCTTCTCAATTCCCTTCCAGGAGATGGCTACCTTAATCAGCTGCCCAAGTTTACAGGTGAAGGGGACATAGTTGCAGAAGAACACCTTGAAGATTTTTAGAATTTTATAGATGATCATGTTATCATGCATGTAGACGTATGGATGAGAATTTTCATCCATAGCTTTAAAGGTGAGGATAGAAAGTGGTTTAGGGCCCTGCCTCCTGGATCTATCAATGGGATTGAGGCTTTGATAATGCCTTTTTGAGACAATGGGGAGACAAAAAAGACTTCATGTATTACATGACAGAGTTTGGGTCTTTGAAGATAAAGGAAGGAGAGTCTGTCTCTGACTTCTCCAAGAGATTCAATAAAATGTATAATAAAATCCCCACTAAGATAAATCCCTCAGAAGCCTCTGCTAAGATCACTTATACTAGCACTTTTGATCCTGACTTCTGCCTTCTGTTGAGGGAAAGGAGAGCCACTACTCTGGATCACATGCAGGATGCAGTCGTGTAAGTAGAGTCCAACATATTGGTTGTTGACCGACTCAGGAACAAGGATGATAGAGACATACCCAGGAAGAGACCTGAAGCCTCCCCATCCAATTCCTCTCCCCTTCCCCTTCAGATGGACGAGGTAACTAAAATGCTAAAGTCTCTTTCAGCTAGAATGGAAAGGTGGGAGTTAGAAGGGAAGCCCATGTACAGGAATCCCCAAAATATTGATAACAGAGGCTTCAGGAGGCCTAGCAACAATGTGCCACAGGCTTTGTAAAGGGAACAAAGGATCAAATTCAGAGATGAACAGAGGATCCAAACCCCTCTCTAAAACAACCTAGTTTCTCATGAGGAAGGAGATGAGATAGATGAGCTTGACCCTGAAATTCACTATATTGAAGACACCTTCCCTTTTCCCCATTTGACTCAATCTATATATGAAGAATCCCTTATGAACAGTCAAGTCAATGAGTTGGGAAAAGGGGAAAAGGCCAACAACACTCCTAACAGATATCATCTCAGGCCAAAGAAGAAAGAATGGAATTTTGATAGCCATGATCGGCCCCTCATAGCGGAAAAACTTGCTAAGCCTGCTACAATCACTACTAAAGAGAAGAAAACTCAGAATACTTCGCCAGCAACTAAAGAACCTGTCTCTGAGGTAAGGGAAGCTCCTAAGCCTTTTCCCTCCTTTATTTTTGAGCATGAAATTCAAAATATTAGAATTCTCGTACCCCTCTCGGAACTAGTTAAAAATGAACACTTCAAAAGGTCACTCTCCAAACTGCTACAATCTAAGTCCCCCCAGCCTTCCTCAGACTCAGTAAATCTTCAAGATGAAAAGCCAGCAGTCGTCCTAGGTCCCATGGTAGAAGACAAATATGATTCATCCCCTCCCTTCTACACATCCCTGAACATACATGATAAGGTGTTGCATAATTGCCTCATGGATTTAGGAGATTCCCACAACCTTATGCCCAAAATAGTCATGGAAGAATTGGGACTAGAAGTGACAAAGGTGTATCACGATTTGTACTCTTTTGATTCAAGGAGGGTGCAATTCCTTGGAGTCATAAAAGACTTGGTGATCTCTTTATTTCAGCTGCCAATGAAGAGTGTGGTCATGGACATTGTAGTAGTCGATGTTCCCCCCAAGTTCGGCATGTTGGCTTCTAGATCTTGGATTATAAAAATTGGAGGAACCTTACAGATGGATCTCACATATGCCACCATTCCAGTCTTTGGAGGGGAACACATGAAGTTGTACAGGGAAGCTCAGCTGGCCTACATTGTCAGTGACGAAGTAGACCCCACTAATCACCCCATCTTTGTACTTGACACTGATTTGGGGTCCAGTCTATTGCAGATCACTGAGACTCTTGAATCCCCTTTCCAAATCAGAAAGAAACCCATATTTAATCACGAGATACCTCCTCCAACCACCTCTATTTGGAAAATGTTCTTCGATGGAGCTTCTTCTATCGAAGGTGCTGGCACTGGAGTGGTTCTTGTGTCCCCTTGGAAGGAAACCATATCCCTGTCATACAAGCTAGAATTTGAAGCTACCAGTAATGTGGTAGAATATGAAGCTCTTGTTCTGGGCTTAAGGGCTGCAAAAGAAATGGGAATTGAGGAGGTAGCAGTGTTCGAAGATGATGAGTTGATAATCCAGCAAGCCAGGAATGTTTATCGGGCTAAGCATCCTCGGCTCAGAAGTTACAGAAATGAGGTGTGGGACCTGATTGATAATTTCTTCTCAGATTTCAACATTTCTTTTATTCCAAGAGAGGAGAATACTTTGGCCGATTCCTTAGTTGTCTCAACTAGTCTATTGAGGATCCCTCTGCCGCCTAAGATCAAATATGGGGTCAAGATAAGATATAGGCCATATGTTCTGGACAATGTCAAGCATTGGAAGGTATTCGAAGAGGATCTTGAAATCGAAAAATTTCTTCAGTCCATCGATGAATTCTCCACATTGCACATTGATCAGGACCCTGATCCTGAAGGTGACCCTCACCCTGAGGTATTTTTAAATAAAATTTTTAATCACCATATTGTTCAGTTACCTAGTAATCACATCCCATAGGGATTAGTCCCTTTAGAAAGACTGTTCGACGGGAATGATGTCGCAGTAAAGGGTAGGGTTTCAGATGGAGATGTTGATACAGCTGAATGCAACATTGGCACACAAGAGGAGCCTAAGTTTGTCAAGTTTTCAAGTAGCCTGACCAAAGAACAGAGGGCCGAATATACCGAGTTATTAAGAGAATTTGTTGATGTGTTTGCATGGACCTATGAAGACCTGAATACATATGACACATCTGTCATTGAACACAAGATCCCACTGAAGGAAGAGGCTAAGCCATTTAGGCAGAAGCTAAGACAGATAAATCCCATGTTGTTGCCTGTCATAGAGAGAGAAGTGAAGAAGTTGTTAGATTCCCAAATCATTGTCCCCTTGATATATTCTGAGTGGGTGGCCAATTTGGTCCCGGTGAGGAAGAAAAGTGGAGAAATTAGGCTCTGTGTTGATTTCAGGAACATGAACAGGAGCTCAAAGAAAGACAACTATCCCTTGCCCAACATGGAACACATATTGCAGAGGGTAACTGGTGCATCTAGGATATTCATGATTGATGTTTTTTCTGGCTATAATCAGATATCAGTCATGCCTGAGGACAGAAAAAAAACAACCTTCACTACTCCTTGGGGCACATTCATGTATGCCAAAATTCATTTTGGACTAATGAATGCAGGGGAAACATTTCAGCGAGCCATGGACATAGCCTTCATTGGGGAGAAAGATCGTTTTTTGGTGATCTATTTGGATGACATCACAGTCTTCTCCATGTCTGATAAAGAGCACTGTTGTCACTTGAGGAAAGTTTTCTTGAAATGCCGGAGATTTGGTCTTTCCTTAAATCCCAAGAAAACTTTGTTTTCTATGAAGGAGGGGAAGTTGTTAGGCCATATAGTATCAACAGAGGGAGTAAGAATTGATCCCAGCAGGGTAGAGGCAATTCAGACCATGTCACTTCCTAGGTCTAGAAAGGAAGTTCCATCTTTTTTAGGGAAGATCAACTTTCTGAGGTGGTTCATCTCAAATTTTGCTGAGTTGGTGAAACACATCACAACCATGCTCAGAAAGGGAAATGAAGTAAAATGGACTATTGAGCCCAGGGAATATTTTATCCAAATAATTAAGGCATTGACTGAGGCACCTGTGCTGATCAGTCCTGATTATTCCAAGGATTTCCTAATTTTTTATTTTGCTTCTTTTGATATAGTAGCAGCGGTCTTATTGCAGAAAAATGAGGAAGGGCAAGAGAAACCCATTTCCTTCTTCAGTAAGGCATTAAGAGACACAGAAATCAGGTCTGAGATCATGGAGAAGTAGGCCTAGACCCTGGTGAAAGCTCTCAAAGATTTTAGAGTCTATGTCTTGCACTCAAGGGTAACTTCATACGTTCCTTCATCCTCTATGAAGAACATACTTATACATCCTGACATAGATGGAAGAATAGGTAAATGGATTGCCAAGATCCTAGAGTTTGACCAGGAGATAAAGCCCACCAAGTTGGTTAAAGGGAAGGGTTTAGCCAAGCTGCTGGCTGAATCCAATTGCAAGGCCTTGGGGGTTAGCTTCATCAATGCTTGCTCAGGAAATCAGCAAGTTGAGTCACCCAGCAAAATCTCTCAGGGTGACTTATCACTAGCAGAATGCAACTGGTACAGAGACATTTTGTACTTTATGCAAGAATTAAATCCTGCTGATGGGATGGGAAAAAGCAAGGCAAGAGATTTAAAGCTCAAGGTGGTCAGATATTTCCTTATTGACCAAGTCTTGCACTGGAGAGATCCTCTAGGGGTGTTTCTAAGGTGTCTGAGTCCACAGGAATACCAGAAAGTTATGTTTGATTTCAATAGCGGCCTTTGTGGAGGGAATCATTTCTAGAAGACCACAGCCCACAAAATTCTTAGGGTTGGGTACTACTGGCCCACCTTATTCACTGATGTCTGCAGAGAAGTCAGAGATTTCATCAAATGCCAAAGGTTCTCAGGAAAGAAGTAGCTCAAATATCTGCCACTGAAGCCTGTAGTCGCTTCAGCACCTTTTCAACAGTGGGGGTTGGACTTCATTGGAGAAATTCATCCTCCTTCAAGTGGCCAACATAGATGGATCCTGACTGCAACAAATTATTTCACCAAGTGGATAGAAGCTTCCCCCACCAGGAATGCTTCACACAAGGTAATTATCAACTTCCTGGAGGATATCATAGCCAGATTTGGTTGTCCCAGCAGAATTGTCACTGATAATGCTGCTTCTTTCAAGTCTGAGCCTCTGGTTAAGTTCTGTGAGCAGTTTGAGATTTCCCTAATTCACTCCACTCCCTATTATCCTCAAGGAAATGGACTGGAAGAATCTTCCAATAAAAGTCTAATCAAACTCATTAAAAGGTTATTGGAAGACAATAAGAGGGCCTGGGATTTAAATCTCAAATTCTCTCTATGGGCCGATCAAGTGACAACAAAGAAGTCTCTGGGCACCTCACCTTTTCAACTTGTTTATGGGACAGAGGCTTTTTTTCCCATTCAACTCACTTTACCTGTAGCGAAATTATTTCAACATCATGAAGGAGATCCATACCATGTGGTCAGAAGAATTCATCAAGTGGTGGAATTGCAATAGATCAGGGAGTAGGTAATGGACTTAACTCATAGTCATTAGCAGAACATCAAGTAGGCCTTTGACAGGAAAGTCACGAAGAAGGAATTCGAGCTGGGTGACTTGGTGCTTAAGTGGGATGCACCCAGGCAGGATAGAAGCAAACACAACAAGTTTGATTCCCTCTGGATTGGGCCCTTCAGAATCTCTGAAGTATTCTCGAATAACACTTACAGGTTGCAGGATTTGGAGGGCGAAGAAGTTTTTAATGGCCCAGTAAATGGGCATTTCCTGAAGAAATGTTTTTTTTTAGCCATGAACGGCTCCTCTGTTTTTGTAAATATTGTTTTTTGTTTATCTTCAGCTTAATAGGTGACTCCATAACCCAACAACAAGGCACTGGAACTGTAGAATGAGTTCTTAGAGCATCATAGGGATGACTCTATCCCCCATGGAGCCTAATGTTAGCGATATTTCTTGTAAAGGGGGTGTTTTCCTAAAAGATAGGCCCCTTTTGGGTGACAAATACAAAGAAGGGGGGTAAAAACCCACTTACCCTAAGTTAGGGGCGCAAATGCACGTTTCGTTAAGAAGTCGACAAATCTGGGCTGCTAGATTCTGCATGCCCGGATCTACAGTCAA
>ML787157.1:1066629-1107631 GCA_009831015.1 Picea engelmannii
GGTGGCAATTTAAATATACGCCCGCGCAATATATATGGTGAAGGTCATATGAGTTGGCCGATGAAACCTCGGGCCAAAAGTTGAACCAACAGATGGGGGACACGTGGTGCCCATGCCTTGGGCCACGTGTCTCTTTTTTATTTTCCATTAAAACGGACACGTGTCAACCTTCCATTCGTCCACGTCAACCAATAAAAATGCGCCAACGAACAATCAATCAACAGTTTCCACGTAATCGCCGTACGATCCAGTCAAACGCTGCGTCAGCCTGCCACGTCATCCCAGGCCATGTCGGATGCTGACGTCAGCATGTGCCACGTGTCACCCTCTGAGTGGTGACACGTGTCACTTCCTAGTTGGTCCAAACCACATGTCGAAAATGCCAAAAATGCATGACACGTGTCACGCTCAGGAGCTGCCACGTGTCCTGTACGGACGCCACGTTAGTTGTACGGCCTGCCACGTCAGTTGTACGGCCTGCCCAGTCAGCATCAAAATTTTCCCTGTTTGGCTCGGCGAACAGACCTCAATAACTTCTCCATACGGACTCCGTTTGCGAAAGTAAATATACCGCCGGAATCAGGAGAACGAGACGGACGCAATGGCACCATTTTCGTTGCATTCTGAGCACTTTGAAAATTGAGCATTTTTTAGACCCCTGGTCCAGATTCTGATCAGAAGGATTGTGGACAACTCAACAAGTAGAGAAATCCATCATTGGATGCTTTGGAGCACCATGAGATGAAGAAGGAAAGACAGGCTGGCGAAGCCCAGAAAAAGAGGGTCAAGTTGACCTAGGGTTTTAAACACCTAGGGTTTTGCTAATTAGGATTTTGACACCTAGGTTTCGACCTAAGCCTTTCGGTGAGGGATTGTAATGTATAAATAGAGGTCGAGAGGACATAGGTCGGGTCAGTACTAGAGTTGGGTATTTATTTTGATTATTGTGGTCAAGAGAGTATTTTACTGTGAGAGAGGAGTGGTGAGAGGGAGAGCCTTCTGGTATTGTAAGATCTTCAGCTGGGTGTGAAGATCAAGTCCTACAGCTATGTGTGCAGGAAGGTGGAAGACAGAAAAAAGAAGAGAGAAGATATGTTGACTAAGAGCGCAGATCAGAACTGTAAACTTTACCTTAATATATCATAAGCATAGTTCTGTGGATGTAACCCTAGAGAGAGGGTGAACCACGTATATCTAGTGTTATGTGTGTGTGATTGTTGTCTGGATCTCTGTCATTGCTATACTTTTAATTGCATTGTTGTGTTAGATAAGATGTATGGTTGCACAGAGTATATCTAACTGATAAAGAGATAGATGAATGTTGCATTATTGTTGTATTAGTTCCACTTGATATTCCCCTGGTTGTAGACATCTCTGTCCTGCAACCCCCCCCTGTTGGCATGTTTACAAGAAGAGCGTGCTTATCATTGATGGCAAGAGCAATAGAAACGATGACAAATAGGAAAGCAAGGAAGATCAGCAGACATGAAGGCAAGGAAGAACAACAACGATCGAATGGAAACATCAACAATGTAAGCTCAGAAGGAGGAAAACAGTCAAAGAACGACAAAGGTTTTCGGAGTTTCGCAGATTGAGAAATCCAAAGGAAAGAGGTTCAAACTCACGATATGTGAAATTGCGATAACAATATTGACAGTTGATTCAAGAAGGACACGTGGTGAACGACAAAGGTTTTGTTTTAGAGTTTCGCATATCGGGAAATCCAAAGGAAAGAGGTTCAAAATCATGATATGCGAGATCACAAAAAGATCTGGACCGTCAGATCACCAAGGATTGTGGACTGTTTATTAGGCATGAATAAATCTCGTGAAGTGGTGAAATCGCGATAAGATATGGGCCGTCAGATCTGGAGTAATTACGAAGGACCAACCACCGTTAGATATGGTGAAGCTGCAAGGTGGATAAGACCAAGAGTCATCCAACTCTCCAAAACTGTGAAGGAATCCTGGCCGTCCATTGAGGAAAGTAGTGGATCGTTGGATCTAGAGGACACATGGCGAAAGATCATTGTTTCACTGACTGGAAAGTCAAAGGAGCGAAGTGCTCGTTTGAGTGGCGAGTGGTCATATCTCATGGTAACATTGTCAAGAGCTAGAGAAGCCAAGCCCTATTTCAGAGTTCATGACATGGAGAGTCAAGAGGAATCATCACAGAATACTCGAGATGCGAAAGTGCGAAATGCATTTTCGAATAAGGTTGTGGTCACAGCCAGTGGTTACATCTACGAAAGATAGAGGAAGAAGCTAGTGGTGTTAAGCTCTATCTTGGAGTCTCGGTGCTCACGACTTGGAGCATCAAGACCCTTCATCACAGGAATCACGATATGCGAGATCATGATGAGATCTGGACTGTCGGATCATTAGAGATCTTGACCGTTGACCAAGCTCGATGAAGTTCATAAGTTTACGAAACACAAAGTGCCTTTTGGCGCAACCTGTGGTCACCACTGGTGGTCACGTGAAGGGAAGAAGCTAGCAGAATTAAGGTCCACCTTGGAGTCTCGGCGATTTCAACTTGGAGCATCAAGACTCTTCATCATAAGAATCGTAATATGCGAGATCGCGATGAGATCTGGACCATCGGATCATCAGAGATCTCGACCGTTGATCAGGCTCGATGAAGTTTATAAGTTCGCAAAATATGAAGCGCCTTGTGGCGCAGCCTGTGGTCACAGTCGATGGTCACATGAGGGGAAGAAGCTAGCGGTGCTAAGCTCCATCTCGGAGTCTCGACGATCATGACTTGGAGTGTCGAGATATTCTATCACAGGAATGTTGAGATGTGAGATCACAAAATTAAAACATTGTTTAGTGCTCGGTCAAAGCCAATGGACATATGAATTAAACGCAAGACCCTATGAACTCCATCCAATGGTGCAGGTGAATTTAACTATGATCGAAGGGTTACTATTTCTCTTCATATTTAATCGATCAGTGGTGATTCAGTTGCTGAAGCGGTCTTTGGAGGTTCAAAGTGTAACTTCTAGAAACCACTAATGGTTTCTACTAGAGGACTCGAAGAGAGTTCTGTGTGATTATCAGAGGAGATGAAGAGTCTCTAGGAATCTGCCAGTGGAATGAAGATTGTTCGTAAAGGCAATTGACAGATTGATCTAACTGCCATAGAAGTTGAAGATTTTCCATGATGAACAGGTAGAGTACTCGACATGAGAGAGCATGCAGAAGCATGGCGGTACAACATGCACAAGGTGGACAGAGACTATAAGTATGCATAACAGAGAAGAGAAGGTTGTTGTTGTTGTTGAGAGGGATTCAGGAGTGTAGAAGGAGGAGTGAGCAATAGCTAAAATATAGAGAAGAGGAATGGAGCATTGAATGGACCTGGCGCATAGAGCATAAAAGGCAGAAGCACAGAAAGTGCAAGGAATGTGTGTAGCAAGACAGTAAGACACTAAAGGAAGGATGAGGTGCTCTTTTAGAGAAAAAAAGAAGATCAAAAATCCCAAGAAGATGCAGACAGAGAGACACTGATATAGGAGAGCATAGCAGCATAGTAGAACATTGATAAGTCTGGTAAGCCAATGATAAATATTATATCACTGTGATAAGTTTCATTAGCAAAAATTTATATTTCAGGGTGGTAGGGAGGTGCTAGGGAGGAATTTTGTCCTCAGAGGTTCAAGTGGGTTCTTGAACACAAGGATTTGTATCTTCCTTCTAGTTGGTCCTAGAGAAACCGGGGAGTTGGTGCTTCCTTATAGTTGGTGATAGAGAAACCAAGGAGATGGTTCTTCCTTCTAGTTGATGCTAGAGAAACTAGGGAGTTGGTGCTTCCTTCTAGTTGGTGCTAGAGAAGCCAGAGAGTTGGTGCTCTCAGCAAGTAGAAGCTTGCAAAATAGAGGTTGTAGTGTCATTATGAGTTGGTGCTCATATGTATGATAATGTAAATAATGTAAAGATTACTTATCATATAAAGAAGAAGAGGTTCTTACCCTGTATGGGTTTCCTCAGGAAATATCTATCTCTGTGTATATCATATGTGTGGTTGATGTTGAATGTTCTATTGCTAACTTCCCTGCATTATTGTGACTGTCATTAAATTTTTTGTAAAGTGTTTAAAATAAGCATAATTTTTTAAGCTCAATAACAACTTATTCACCCCCCCTCTCAGTTGTCCAACAATTGGTATCAGATCCGGCCCCTTTTATCTAAGCGTAGATCCTAGAGCTTAAACATGTCAAGCCGTGAAGGAAATTCAACCAATAAGGCCCCTCTATTTAATGGAACAAACTTTTCCTTCTGGAAAGTTAGAATGAGAACCTACATAATGGCTTTAGGTGCAGATGTCTGGGATGTGGTAGATACTAGTTATATAAAGCCAGTTGTACTAGCTAATAAGGATGACAAGATAGAATTTATCTTCAACGCTAAGGTTATGAATGCTATCTTGAGTGAGCTTGCAGAAGAAGAATTTGTAAAAGTTATGCACCTAGGAACTGCCAAAGAAATGTGGGACAAACTTATTAGCAATTATGAAGTTAATGAGAAGGTAAAGGACGCCAAGCTTCAAACCTACAGAATACAGTTTGAATAGTTGAATATGATGGAAGATGAAAATGTTGGAAAATACTTTCTGAGAGTAGAAGAAATGGTAAATGCAATGAAAGCACTTGGTGAGAAAATTGAGTAACCTTCTTTAGTTCAGAAAATTTTGAGATCTCTACCGGACAGGTTCAACCCAAAGGTCTCTACTATTGAAGAACTTAATGATCTAAAAACCTTGGAGTTTGATCAACTTCTAGGAACATTGACTTCATATGAAATGAGAATAGTTAAAGATAAAACCACCTCCACAGAAGCATCATTTAAGGCAAACGAGAATGAGGATTCAGAGCCTAATGAAATTGAAGCAAAATTTTTGAAGAGACTGAAGAAGGGATCAAGCAAATACAAAGGTAAACTGCCTTTCAAATGCTTCAACTACAATAGGATAGGTCATTTTGCAAATAAATGTCCCCACAAAAGAAAGGATCAGACATGTGATGATGAGGAGAAGCACAAACACAAAAATTTCTTTAAAGAGAATAAATTTAAGAAGAAAAGTCTTTGTGTAAACAATGATGATGATCCTTCAGATGATGAAGACAATGACTCCACTATTGAAGATAAACTAAATGACTTCATACTTATGGCCAAAGAGGAATATGATAATATCAACACATGAAGTGATGCTAATGAAGAAGAAGTTGTGGTTGACATGGAAGGAGAATTGATCAGTGCACTGGAAGAGATTGACAGACTAAGAATTAAGAACAGAAAGAAAAGACAATTGTTGATACATTTCAAGAAAGACAGTAAAGAACATGATGAAGACCTTGTCCTACTAAAAGTGGAATTAGAAGAGGCAAAGAAAATCGAAGACATTATGAAACGACAGTTATCAGAAAAGAAGGCAAGATGTGAAGCCTTAGAACAAGAAGTAGTGAAAACTAGGAAAGAGATGGAGAAGTTTCAAGCCTTGTATAATCAGAATCTGTCAAGTATCAAAGCCTCAGAAGGATTAGCCACCATCCTGAATCAGCAAAGGAATCCAAAGCTGAAAATTGGTTTAGGTTATGAAGAGGGATCAAGTAGTGATAAGACAAGAAACGAAGAACCCATCAAGTTTGTCAAATCTACAACCAATGACAACAACAAACCTACAAAAACAAAGGAAGACAATCAGTCGCCCAGGACGAGTAAAGAAAAAGGTGCCAGGACTAAATCTGTAGAACAAAGAAATAATGCGCTCCCTGCTGAAAGACGTCATCGGCATGGAAGAAATCGATTTGCTCAAAGAAGACAACCATTTTCCAGGTGCAAAGAATTTTTCTATGGTTATTGTTTCTACTGTTCTAACTTTGGTCACAAAGCTGTAAATTGTTCCTTAAGACTTAGACATGAGCAATTAATATTTCAAAGGAATAAATACTTGCCACAACAAAGAATGATAGAGCCAAGTAACAAACCTTCACAGATTGCAAATTGCCAAATTAAGTTTAGAGACATGCAACTAAGGAGGTCAAGAAATAATCAACAGTCAATAAGTAGACAACGCTGCAAAAATAATTTTGACGTATTGAACAATGAGATTGAATGTTACATCTATCATAACTATGGACATAAATCTATTGACTGCCGATTAAGGAACTATGAACCAGATTTGAATTCCCCTGCTGAAAATGTCAAGGTGTGGAAGAAGAAAGAAAGTGACAAGTGTGGATTAGTGTTGTCAGCTCAAAGAAAAATGAACCCTTGGTATATAGATAGTGGATGCTCCAAACATATGATCGGAGACAAAGGTAAGTTTTTATCTCTAAGTGAAAGCAAATCATGAAACATAACCTTTGGAAATGATGCTCCAGGTAAAATAAAGGGTAAAGGGGTGGTGAGTTTAAGTAATGGAAAATGAAAAGCCTAAGATGTTCTACTTGTAGATGGGCTGAAACATAATCTTCTCAGTGTAATTCAAATGTGTGATAGAGGATGTGAAGTGGTTTTCATGTCCAAGGACTGTAAGATAAAGTTTGTAAACTCATGACAAGTGGTGGCCAAAGGCATAAGGACAGAAAATAATGTATATGTGTTGAAAGAAAATATAGAAGAGTGTCATCTAAGAAAACATGATGAAAGCTGGTTATGGAATAGGAGACATGGACATCTAAACTTTGATCACTTAATCAAGCTCAAAAATATTGAGGCGGTAAAAGATCTTTTGAGAATATCAAAACCCCAAGATTCTATGTGTAAACCCTGCCAAGTAGGAAAACTAACCAGGACATCGTTTAAGGCCAAGAGATTTACTTCAATAGAGAAACCACTCCAACTAGTTCATATGGATTTATGTGGACCATCAAGACAGGAAGGCACAGGGAGAGAAAACTACTTCATGCTGATTATTGATGATTACTCCAGACTTACTTGGGTTGCCTTTCTCAAGGAAAAAGCTGAATCATTTGAGAAGTTTAAAATATTTAAGGCTTTAACTGAGAATCAAACATGAAAGAGGTTAAAGGTAGTAAGATCAGACAGAGGAGGAGAATTTATGTCAAGTGATTTCAAGGAATTATGTGATAAGCATGGGATCAAGAGAGAATAAAAAATCCCAAGAACTCCACAAAAAAATGGAGTAGTGGAGAGGAAAAACAGAACAGTGCAGCAAATGGCCAGGTCAATGATGAATGAGAAGAACATTGGTCAAAACTACTGGGTAGAAGCATTGCACACATCAATCTATGTTCTTAACAAATCTCACCTCAGACCACAAAGTGACAAGACACCTTATGAACTGTGGTATGGGAGACCTGCTTCAATCAAACACTTCAAAGTCTTTGGAAGTAAATGTTACATAAATAATAATGATGAAAACCTTGGAAAATATGATGACAGGTCTGATGAGGGTATCTTCTTAGGATATGCTACAAACAGTAAAGGATACAAATGCTATAATAAGAGGCTGCATAAAATGGTTGACTGTATTGACGTAAAAGTTGATGAAGGAATCCCAGCAAGAGAGGTGTACAATAATGAGTCTTCTACAGAGGACATAGCTAAAGATGAAGATGAACAGGTCCAATAATAAAACAAAGAATCTGAATCAGATGAAGACTCAGATACTCAGACAGACTCAAATCAGCATGCTCCTTCAAATTCCTCCTCCGGAATTACTCAAAAGAATCATCCTGCAAGTCAGATAATTGGTGAAAAAAACAAAGGTGTACAAACTAGGAGAAAGATAATCAAAAATATCGAGCAATCACATATAGCTTTCATATCCATGATGGAACCCAAGAACTTTAATGAAGCTAGCAAAGATGACCTTTGGGTTAAAGCAATGAATGATGAACTTGATCAGATTGAGAAAAACAATACATGGGAGATGGTTCATAGACCGAAAGGTAAAAATATCATTGGTTCCAAATGGATCTTTAAGAATAAGTTGAATGAGCAGGGACAAGTTGTCAGGGACAAAGCAAGATTGGTCTGTAAAGGCTATGCTCAAATAGAAGGGTTGTATTTTGATGAAACATTTGCACCCGTAGCAAGGTTAGAAGCTATCAGAATATTTATTACCTATGCTTGTCATAAAAGTTTTAAAGTTTATCAAATGGATGTCAAGTCAGCTTTTCTAAATGGAGATTTAAATGAAGAAGTCTATATGGAACAACCAGAGGGTTTTGAACTGTCTGATAACCCTGACTTAGTATGGAAGCTGAAGAAAACTTTATATGGGTTAAAACAATCTCCTCGTGCCTGGTATCAGAGACTGGATACGTATCTCAAAGACAAAGGGTTCAAGAGAGGAACAATTGACAACAATCTATATATCAAAACAGAGGGTGATGATTTGCTCATTGTGTTGGTCTATGTAGATGACATCATCTTCGGATGTAATAAGGATTCATTGGTAAAATGGTTTGCTTCTGCCATGGAGTCTGAGTTTGAAATTTCTATGATAAGTGAACTGTCATTTTTCCTTGGTCTGCAAATTACTCAGAGGTCTGAAGGGATGTTCATTTCTCAAGAAAAATCTCTAAGAGAAATGTTGAAAAGGTTTCAAATGGAAGATTCTAAACCTGTGGGAACACCTATGGTTATTGGATGAAAATTAAGCAAGGATGATGACTCACCTCATGTTGATCAAATTTCATATAGGTCAATGATAGGCAGCCTACTGTACATCACATCATCTCGCCCAGACATAATGCATGTTGTTGGAATGGTAGGAAGATATCAGTCTGCACCTAAATAGAGTCATTTTCTAGCTGTCAAAAGGATATTTAGGTATTTGAAAGAAACAATGACTTATGTTCTGTGGTATCCCAGAAATCAGAATTTTCAGTTAACTGCCTATTCAGATGCAGATTGGGAAAACTGTGTTGATGAGAGAAAAAGCACCAATGGAGGAGCATTCTTCCTGGGTGACTCGTTAGTAGCATGGCTTAAGCAAAGTTCCATTTCTTTATTGACTACAGAGGTAGAGTACATTTTTGTTGCTACCTATTGCACTCAGGTATTATGGATGATTCAGACACTTGTAGACTTGGAGGTAAAATATGCAGCACCGGTCCCAATTCATTGTGATAACACTAGTACCATCAGTGTGTCTAATAATCCTATACTCCACTCCAAGACCAAGCATATTCCCATAAAATACCATTTTCTGAGAGAGCAGGTCACCAATCAGGTTGTTAAGGTCCATTACATTCCAACCACAGAACAAATTGCAGACATATTTACTAAACCCCTAGCCAATACACCCTTTGAATATCTCCGACAGAAGTTGGGTGTCATCCCATCTCACATCTAAGCAAGTCCATCTGGTTACGGGGAGTTAGTATTGGTTGAACATCTGATACCTCCTAAACATGCTGCAACAACTCAGGGGGAGCGTGTTTTCTTTGACATTGATGTCAAAGGGGGAGAAAAGGAGTGGTCCTGATCGGATGTTATAGTTGGAGGTCCAAACAGATTAGCACAGTCGTTCAAGGTTGCCATCAATGCCAAAGGGGGATATTGTTGGCATGTTTACAAGAAGAGAATGCTTTTCATTGATGGAAAGAACAACAACAATGATGATAAACAGGAAGGCAAGGAAGATCAACAATGAATGAATGGAAAGATCAGTAGTGTAATCTCAAAAGGAGGAAAATAGTCAAAGAATGACAAAGGTTTTCATAGTTTCGCAGATCGAGAAATCCAAAGGAAAGAGGTTCAAACTTGCGATATGTGAAATCGCGATAAAAATCTTGATAATTGATTCAAGAAGGACACGTGGTGAATGACAAAGGTTTTGTTTCAAAGTTTTGCATATCGGGAAATCCAAAGGAAAGAGGTTCAAACTCGTGATATGTGAGATCACGAAAAGATCTGGACCATCAGATCACCAAGGATTGTGGATCATTGATCAGGCATGAAGAAGGGTCGTGAAGTGGCGAAATCGCGATAAGATATGGGCGGTTAGATATGGAGTAATTACGAAGGACCAACAGTCGTTAGATATGGTGAAGTTGCAAGGCGGATAAGACCAAGAGTCATCCAACTCTCCAAAACTATGAAGGAATCCTAGCCGTCCATCGAGGACAGCTGTGGACCGTTGGATCTAGAGGACACATGGCGAAAGAGCATCATTTCACTGACTGGAAAGTCAAAGGAGTGAAGTGCTCATTTGAGTGGGGAGTGGTCATATCTCGTGGTCACATTGTTGAGAGCTAGAGAAGCCAAGCCCTATTTTGGAGTTCGTGACATGGAGAGTCAAGAGGACTCATCACAGAATACCCGAGATGTGAAAGTGTGAAATGCGTTTTCGAATAAGGCTATGGTCACAGCCAGTGGTTACATCTGCGGAAGATAGAGGAAGGATCTAGCAGTGTTAAGCTCCATCTCGGAGTCTCGACGCTCTTGACTTGGAGCATCAAGACCCTTCATCACAGGAATCGCGATTAGATCTGGATCGTTGGATCATTAGAGATCTCAACTATTGATCAGGCTCGATGAAGTTCACAAGTTCGAGAAACACGAAGCGCCTTTGGGCACAGCCTGTGGTCACCGCCGGTGGTCACGTGAAGGGAAGAAGCTAGCAAATTTAAGGTCCAACTTGGATTCTTGGTGATCGCAACTTGGAGCATCAGGACACTTCATCATAGGAATCGCGATATGCGAGATTGCGATGAGATTTGGACTGTCGGATCATCGAATATCTCGACCGTTGATCAGGCTCAATGAAGTTTATAAGTTCACAAAATATGAAACGTCTTTTGGCGCAGCCTGTGGTCACAGCCAGTGGTCATGTGAGGGGAAGAAGCTAGCAGTGCTAAGCTCCATCTCGGAGTCTTGGCGATCATGACTTGGAGTGTCGAGATCTTCTATCACAAGAATGCTGAGATGCAAGATCATGAAATTAAAACTATGTTTAGCGCTCGGTCACATCCAGTGGACATATGAATTAAACGCAAGACCCTATGAACTCCATCCAATGGTGCAGGTGAATTTAAGTATGATCGAAGGGCTATTGTTGCTCTTCATAGTTAATCGATCATTGGTGATTCAGTTGTTGAAACGGTCATTGGAGGTTCACAGTGTAACTGCTAGAAACCACTGATGGTTTCTGCCAGAGGACTCGAAGAGACTTCTATGTGATTATTAGAGGAGATGAAGAGTCTCTAAGAATCTTCCAATGGAATGAAGACTATTCGTTGAAGAATTGACAGATGGATCTAACTGCCAGAGAAGCTGAAGAGTTACCATGATGAACAGGTAGAGTACTCGACATGAGAGAGCATGTAGAAGCATGGCGGTACAACATGCACAAGGTGGACAAAGACTATAAGTATGCAGAACAGAGAAGAGATGGGTGTTGTTGTTGTTGAGAGGGATTCAGGAGTGTAGAAGGAGGAGTGAGAAATAGCTGAAATACATAGAAGAGGAATGGAGCATTGAATGGACATGGTGCATAGAGCATAAAAGGCAGAAGCACAGAAAGCGTAAGAAATGTGTGGAGCAAAATAGTAAGACACTAAAGGAAGGCTGAGGTTCTCTTGTAGAGAAAAATAGAAGATCAGAAATCCCAAGAAGATGAAGACAGAGAAACACTAATACAGGAGAGTAGAGAAGCATAGTAGAACAGTGATAAGTCTAGTAAGCCAATGATAAATATTGTATCACTGTGATAAGTTTCATTAGCAAAAATTTATATTTCAGGGTGGTAGGGAGGTGCTAGGGAGGAATGTTGTCCTCAGAGGTTCAAGTGGGTGCTTGAACACAGGGAGTTGTAGCTTCCTTCTAGTTGGTGCTAGAGAAATCGGGGAGTTGGTGCTTCCTTCTAGTTGGTGCTAGAGAAACCAGGGAGTTGGTGCTTCCTTCTAGTTGATGCTAGAGAAACCAGGGAGTTGGTGCTTCCTTCTAGTTGATGCTAGAGAAACCAAGGACTTGGTGCTTCCTTCTAGTTGGTGCTAGAGAAGCCAGAGAATTGGTGCTCTCAGCAAGTAGCATCTTGCAAAACAGAGTTTGTAGCCTCATTATGAGTTGGTGCTCATATGTATGATAATGTAAAGAATGTAAAGATTACTTATCATATAAAGAAGAAGAGGTTTTTACCCTGTATGGGTTTCCTCAGGAAATATCTGTCTCTGTGTATCTCATATGTGTGGTTGATGTTGAATGGTCTATTGCTAACTTCCCTGCATTATTGTGACTGTCATTAAATACTGTGTAAAGAGTTTTAAATGAGCATAATTGTTTAAGCTCAATAACAACTGATTCACCCCCCCTCTCAGTTGTCCAACACCGCCCTCTTAGATACTTTGGGTGAGACTACATCTTCTTTGTAGGTGTTGCCGAAAGGGCCAGTAGTTAGGGCTTGTTGGTGCGCTCTTGAGCATTGAACCCTGGGTCTGCCCCTGTTCCAACACTCTTCATAATGCAATGTTGGATTCAGGGGCATCTCACAATCCAATTCCAAAAATTATCATGGAGGAGTTGGGCTTGGATATCACTAGACCATATAAAGATTTATTTTATTTTGATTCTAGAAAGGTGAAGTGTTTGGGTCTGATCAAGTACCTTGTTGTTTCTTTAGCTCATATCCCATCAAAAAGTATGGTCATGGATGTAGTTGTTGCAGACATTCCTCCTAAGTTTGGAATTCTACTGTCAAGTTCATGGGTTGCTAAACTCAAAGGTACTTTACAAATGGATATGTCTTATGCTACAGTGTCAGTCTTTGGCCAAGACAGAATATTGTATAGGGAATTCTTACTAAAATACATGGTAAGTAGAAAAGATAAGCCCAACAACCATCCTATCTATTCAATTGATATTGATATTGGGTCTACAATTTTCTATAATGATTTGTGTTTTGAGGAAGACGATCAAAATAATCCAAAATATCAGCAAGAAGAATCTATTTCATAACAGAACATAAATGAAGATGAGGGTATATGGAATATGGAATTTTATGGAGCAGTCAACAAAGAGGGAGAAGGGTCAGAAGTTTGGATTATTCCTCCTGATGCTAATTCTAATTTAAAACTATGTTCTTATAAGTTGGCTTTTGATTGTACAAATAACATGGTTGAATATGAAGCTCTTATTCTAGGTATGAACACTTTGGAAGATCTGGGGGAAATGAATATATATGTACATGGAGACTCTAAACTTGTAATCAACCAAGTCAAAGGTATATACCAAACTAATAATCCTAGAATGAGGGCTTATAGGAATCTAGTCTTGGATTTGCTTGAAAATGTTTCTAAGTATAACATTTCAGTGGTGCCATGGGAACAAAATCTGATTACAGATTCTATTTCGACATCAGCAATTGTTTTCAAGATCCCAATTTATCTCAACAAGAAATATGAAATTGAGGTCAAGAATAGGCCATCCATTCCAGATAATGTCAAATACTGGAAAGTATTTGAAAATGACAAGCAAATTATCATATTTCTGCGGATGGAAGAAGAGTATGCAAATGTCCAAATAAATGAGGAGAATTTTTATGATAAATATGAAGATGCATATTTTGTTACAGTATCATATGGGTATGTCAATGAAATAAAAGGTAAATAGATTATTCAATTGAAGAATAATACAATTCCCAAAGGTCTTGTACCTCTTGAAAAATTGTTTGATAACAATGATGTGGCTAAATATCTCAAGGTAAATCCAAATGAATCTGAAGTTGATGATTTTAATATAGGGACTGATAAAGAACCTAGATTTGTCAAGTTGTCCAAGTCCCTGACCCCTGAAAATAGGAAGAAATATCTTGAATTGATGAGGAAGTTTTCTGATGTGTTTGCCTAGAGTTATGAAGATCTCAAAGTGTATTAAAAGAGCATCATTCAACACAAAATACCAATTAAAGAATATCAGAAACCTTTCAAAAAAAAATTGAGAAGGGTCAATCCACTTTTGCTTCCACTCATTGAGAAGGAGATAAGGAAATTGTTTGATGCTAAAATAAATATTTCTTTGAGGTTTTCCAAGTGGCTAACTAATCGTGTGCCTGTCAGAAAGAAAAGTGGAGAAATAAGGATTTGTATAGACTTCAGGAATTTGAACAGAGTTTCTCTCAAGGAAAATTACCCCTTGCCGAAAATAGATCACATCTTGCAAAAGATTGTAGGGTCGGAGAGAATGTCAATGTTGGATGGGTTTTCTGGATACAACCACATCATGGTGCACCCAGATGACCAAGAAAAGACAACATTTACAACCCCATGGGGCACCTTCATGTATACTAAAATGCCCTTCGGACTCATGAATGCAGGGGAAAATTTCCAGAGGGCTATGAACATAACATTTGCTGAGGAGAAAGATAAGTTCATTGTTATTTACTTAGATGATATAATTGTGTATTCAAATTATGACAGTGAACATTTGTAGAATTTGAAGCAAGTTTTTGAAAAGTGCAAGAAATTTGGGATCTCTCTCAACCCAAAGAAGTCTAATTTTGTTGTGAAGGAAGGAAAATTGTTGGGAGACATAATTTCAAGGGATGGTATCAGAATTGACCCCAATAGAGTGGCTGCAATATATAAAATCAGTAATCCAAGGAGAAAAAAAGAGGAACAATATTTTTTGGGTAGTGTTGATGGGCCTTAAATCCCTTGACTCAACACTAGGAACCAAACCCGCCACCGAGGCCCAATTAGAATCTGTTTGAAGATGGAATGGTTCTCCAGATCTTGCGATACGACCAATTTATTGATGGGCTTTATGTTTTCTTGTGAAGGCTCTTCCTTCAGTTAGGACTGTTCTCTTCTATATTTTCTCTTAGGTGGGGCTGGTATGAGAGATGCAAGCCAATATAAACCAACTTGACAACTGACAGGATTAAGATTTAACTACTGGGGAAGAGGCTAAACTTGGGATAACCCACTGCTCAACATGCAGACAATGACTCTATACCACAGGCCTAGTTCTAATATATTAGCCATGTGAGCATCCAATTACCGTCTGAGAAACTAATTATCAGAAATAAAGAACATATGTAATAAGATAATGGAAAGAAAAATAATTCATCTACCATAACCATTCATCACATAATAACACAACAATTTATCTTCATCTTTAAAGAAGAGAACATCAAAACATTGCACCAGATAACTTGACAACATAATTAATTGCTCTTACTCATTACTGCATCATTCATGAAACAGGATAGGAAGTAGTTCTTCTCCAAGTCCAATCACATGCATTTGATGAAAATATCTTGTCTTTGGTCCAGAAGGACTTCTCAATTCATAGCATTTTCAAAATAATTATTAACAACCAAAAATAAAGAGTTCTTACTGTTACCCATAATTTTGGTCGCCATGATGATGTATTGATGATGGTGTACTCAGGCTCTTCATAAGAACCTTCTCCTGAGAAAAGTTACTTTCATCTCTTCCAAGAAAACTCATTTTTGAAGAAGGTTCACAGGCTACTAGTATATTTGGGTGCGAGAATGCCTAATTCTTGCAGGCTACTTTAAGCCAGGGTGCAAACTTCTCGCAGTGTGTTGAATAGTCAGGGTGCGAACTCTTCCTAAAGCATGGAAAAAAAGATGAATTCTCGATGCTTCTAGAAGGGAATCTTCTAGAAGGATGGGTTGGCATTCGATTGGTTATCCTAGTACTAGATTCCCTGATATTTTGGGATCATTCTTATCCAAGTAACTATCTTATTCTCTCCTATATATTGAGGGAATTCTCATGGAAAAGGTTAAGCAAGATTCATTGGAGAATTGGTGAAAGAATTGTGTGAAGGACTTAGCATCGAACAACAGCTTGGAGACTCTAGCAAGTCTATCAAGAGGATTTGATCTTCTTCATGCAAGGATTGAGCAAGTGTGTGTGTTGGAGCCAAGAGCCATCGAAAGGAAGTTTACGACATCAAGGCTCAGGTTGTAATCTTTACTTTCCATTAATATGATACAGTGGCATGTCCCTTTCCCATAAAGCTATTTCCACTTTATTGTGTAATTCCTTGATCATACACATAGGCTGAAAATTGAATAGATTGTGCTATCTTCACTTTGGTTGGTTTGTGTTGTCTTGGTCTTGACTTCACGAGAGCACTGGAGCGAAGCGGGAGCAAAAAAGACCCTAAGAAGCGATAATAAGGTATGTTATTTGTTCTTGCCTCCTAGTTAATTTAATGGTCAAAACTTACGGAAAGAGTCATGTCATGTCCTGTTTTGTTCTAGATCTAGGTGGATCTAGGGAGATCTGTTAGTGTCCACACCTACCGATTAATCCGATAACAAAATTGGCGACTCCACTGGGGAACATCCCATTTTCTTTGTGGATTTTGGTATTTTTTTGTGGCCATTTTCTCTTGTTTCACTTTTCTCCTTTCCTATCAATCTATGAGTCCTTAGGATATCCTGATAGACCCTCTGGGTCCAGAGGCCTTTTCAATTTTTGCTTCATTTTCCAAAAATTTGACTAGTTTCATAGGTTCTCGCACTACACTTCACTGTAGCCTGTGAGAATCCACAGAGTTCGCACTCTGCCTTTAGGTTGCAGTGCGAGGTTCTTGCACTCTGCTCAAGCGCCACCTGCGAGAATGCCTAATTCTCGCACTGTGTAGTATTGCCAGCCTGCGAACTCATTTTTTCAAAATTTTGGATTTGAGTTTTGGCATCTTCAACTGCCCAGATCAGTCTAGGTGCCTCATAAGAGTTTCTTGGACCATTGATTGATGTTCTTCTTGTCTTCATTTTCATGCGTGAACAATCTTAGGATTTCAAGGCTCTTCTTGTCATTTTTGTCTTGACTTTCGTTTCTTGACTTTTCTTGGCAAAACCATTCTCTTTGATTTCAGAATCTGAGTGTGTTTGATTAGTTAAGAACTAGTGATTGGTTGAAAGTTGAGTTTTCTTGGTCTTTATCATTTGCTTATGGTTTGAAAGATCATTTTCTTCTGCATTTGAAAAGACTATATTGGTTTGCTTTGTATTTTTGTTTTCATTGAAAGAGTGGATTGGGTTATTATCATTGCTTGTTCATTGGTTTTTGATTTTCTGTACTCTCATTAGCATGTTGAGGGTCCTTTTTGAAAAGTGAAAAAAGTTTTTCTTTCAAAAAATCGTTTTTGTCTTCAAAAACATTGAAAATCAAATTATTGAAATTGTTGAAAAAGAAGCAATAGAGAATTGTTATTTGATGCGTGATTTGTTGCATTTGCATTTTAAAGGAAATTTTGCATTGTAGTTCAAGGTTGATCTGGCAAACTCTCTCTTTCCCTCCCATACATAAGCTTCATAGAACGAAAAGTGATATATTTTTCATTCTCATCTATGCATCGTTGGGTGAGAGTCATACAACATAAGTTTCATCTCCGTTTCCTTTGAGTAAACAACAGCTCTTAATAACACTGTGCCATTATAAAATTTAACTAGTAACTATTTTCTAGGGCTCTATTACACCAACATTTAGCTAGGCTAGCGCTTTGGAGTAGGAAGAGAGATACACTCTCCAAAAGCACAAAACACACAATAGCATCTTGTGTTAGGGAGTGTTAAATTCCATTTGCAACATCTTGTCCTGGGAAGCCCTTCTTACACAAGGGTCAAGCACGAGGTCGCATTGATCTTGACAGAGTTACTCACCCTGTTTTTTTGATATCATTGTACAGATTGCACGTAGTACAGGTATCACTCGGAGGTATACCCACAATGATGAGTGGAAGCCTTTTGAGTTGATTTCAGGCTAGATACCCTGCCCTTGCGTGGGGATCAGACTGTCGACTGTCCCCCCAGGATTTATTGTTGTTGGTGGTGACCTTAGTGGCCTATCTTTCTAGGTTCTTACCCGAGGTGACTGTGAAGGGGAAAGTCTTCACGGTACCTGGAATTGATGTTGACCAAACTCACTCGGGCTCCTTGGAGGGTATACCCACGATTATGTGTGGGAGCTTGCACCAGGGTGTAAGTCTGTTAAGCAGGTTTTCAGCGTAACTTTTCCACCCTAGCCCAGCCCCTTCTCGTCTCGTTGTTGCAACGTTGGATTTCATCACCAACTAGTGGCTTCGAAATTAGAAGGTCTTGTTTGCTTGGTGATTTCTTCCTAGATTTTTGTTTACTAGCACGTGTTGTTTGTTTCTCGAAGTTGACCATAGGATTTTCTTCATGAAGATTGTCACTCATTTACAATAGCTCCTCCACGTCGTTCACGTAGAATGCAGGGCTTATCTCCAGAGCATCTGGATGGTTCTCAACCCTTGCCTACAAGTACACCTGAGGGCTCTCCTCGGCAAAGTGAAGCCACAGTCGTCACCACACCACAAGTGGAACGAACTGACTCTCTAGAACATTTTCAAATTACAAATACTCAAGAGGACTTTCGACTTCACCCCGATTCTGAGAGACGTTTTATGCGAGCAAACTCTTCCGGAGACTTAATTGTTGTGTATTCTGGATCTCCGTCTGGACCTGGGGAACAAGATCCTTTTTGGTCTATGGGCGTTTTTCGATGGGACCTTTTTGGTCTAGGTTCACCTGTGATTTTTGAGATCAACCCACCTGTGATTTCTGAAATCGCTGATACAGACACAGTACCGGTGACTACCACTTATCACTTTACCATCCCTGTCGAAATGGCCCATCTTGCAGCTACTATGAGTGTTCCAACTGGGTTTACTACGGTTAGTCTTGCTCCCATCAACACCCCGCGAACACCCAATGTCAATCCGACACTACCACCTAGATACCATGCGTTGAATGCTTCCATTCCTACTCTTGCGCAAACTCCATCCAACTCTCCTAGTGGTCCTTCTTCTTTTGGGCACTTTCTTCCTGGTTTTGTTCCAACACTCCCTCAATTTCCTTTTGGAGGACCTTCTTCATCTTCTACTGGTAATCCTAATCCTAGTGGCGTTATTCTGTCATTCACTCCAAATTACCACTTTCTGGTTGGTGGACAATTTCACCAAGGTGGTATGACGCAGCCCCCTTTCAGTGGGCAAATTCCTTTTGGAACGCAAGTCCCAATTGGAACACAACCACCAATTGGCACATTACCCCCAATTGGAACACCACCTTCGATGGGAGGACCAACCCCACCTTATGGGAAAAACATACCTCCGTCCTTGGCCCAGTATTGGAATCAGTGAATACAAACTCCTCCTCAATCGACTGGGGGGTAGCAATTTCCAACTGCATATGTAACACCCTCTAGCATGGGCCAACCATATCCAGGATCGTTCAATCCCATTTGGGGGGCGAATGCTCAAACTCAAGTCCCTATTCCAGGGTATACTCATATGAGCTACTATCCTCTCCAACCACCGCTGAATATGCATGGGTCTTCACATTATATGCAGACTGCTTATGGTCCTACTAGTTTTCTGATAGGGATTCCTCCTCAAAGCCACCAGTACCCACAGGTGAATCGACAATTACCTTTTCTCGCCACTTTGGATCTTCCGGATTTGTCAAGGAGTTTAAATGATCCTATTCGTCACTCTCCCCAATGGCTTGTTATTCCAGCCAAGATTCCATCGGACATTCCGAAATTCGATGGTAAAGCGGGAGAGGACCCAAACAATCACGTTATGACTTTTCACCTTTGGTACTCATCCAACTCGTTGATGGATGACTCTATTCATTTACGTATTTTTCAACAAACCCTCACAGGTTCTGCTGCGAAGTGGTATATCGAATTGCCATGTGGTTTTTTCTCTGACTTCAACACCCTCGCTATGGCTTTCCTTACACATTACCAGGTACCAATCCGTTATGACACGGGGATTGAGATTTTGACTTCCTTCAAACAGAACAAAGGCACTCATATTTCTGATCATATCCATGAGTGGCGAAGGAGATGACGTCTCATTAAACTTGAACTCCCTGATCAGTTGCTGGCAGAGTGGTTCACAAAATCATTTGTGAATGACATCGGTAAGGACATTGCCATGGGTGGCATATTCATGGAAGAGCAGGCTATAAGTCATGCTCAATATCTTGACCTCGTTTGTTCACAAACATGAACCCTTTACTATTTACTACCTAACTTACCTCGTCTTAATACATACAACACTTCAACTACTCCAACTGCCTCGCATGCAGCTGGCGGTGTGATTGACTCTTCCCAAGCCCAACCACATTCCATGTCAAGTGTCACCCCTAAATATGCTTCTTCTAATGTTCAAAATGCTCCATCTCCTACCACTCCCATCGACAAGACTTCAGAGGTAAATGTCGTTCAATCTACCCCAGCCGGTAAAAACAAATCTAAAAAGGGGAGAGGTAAGAATAAGGAGGGAAACAATAATTCTCCGGCAGAGCAAACCAAAACTACCCCTGTTGACGATCGGGATAAGCACAAACCATGATACCCTTGTCTTATCTGTGGTGATGATCACTACACGAAGGATTGTCCATGACGTGTCGAGGTCACTAAGTTCCTTCAAGGAGCTCTGAAACCACCTGCACTGGTCGTTTTGTCCCAACCCTTCCCGTCTCAATAACAGGCTCAGTTGGTCATCCATGACCAATCGTCCTCTTCTACTACCTCTTATGTTTTGATGTGTACTGGCGATTCTAGGCAGAGTAATGTTGCACTCACTACTCGGGCCAAAGATTATTCTCCCTCTAAGGAGAAGGTTGATGATTTCCCCCTTCCTTGGTACAACCCTCTCCAGTGACTCCACCTACCAATGATCCTCTTCATCTTGAACGACCAAGCCTCGACACAGTTCTGCGACCCCCCCCAAAGGGCATCATTCAGAAATTGGTTTTCAATCCTCATGCTCATGCTGCCCAGAACTACAACATTGTTGAAGATCTAGCTCAAGCACCTTCTGCGATGTCAGCCCTCGAAGTCCTTCAGACTTTTCCCACACAACGGAAGGAACTGTTGAAAGCTATCGGTGGAATCGATCCAATAGATACGAATTTGATAGTCTTTGACTTGGAAGATCACGTTCCAAGGTTACCCCCTCAACTTGCATTCCAGATCCAAGTGGTTGTCTCTGATAAAAACATTTGTCGCACCGTTCTCGATGAGGATGCCTCGACATGTGTTATGTCTCTTGCTTGCTGGAAAGCCATTGGCTCTCCTTCCTTGAATGAATCCCATAACACTCTTAAAGCCTTCAATGGCTCTGGTTTTAAGCCCTACGGTGTTCTTCCTTCATTGACCATCATGTTAGAAGGTAAAACGGTCCAGGTTGAAGTGGAAGTATTTGACGCTCCCGTTGATTATAATATTTTGCTTGGCCGTAGCTGGATCGATTCCATGCATGCCGTTGTGTCGACACTTTTCCATGTAGTACGTTTCCCTCATCAAGGAAAGGTTTTTACCATCGACCAACTTACCTTCTTCAATTCTGATACCCGTACTGGAAACGTACCGTTTATTGCTAAAACCCCACCAGGTTATGAGAACGTCGGTGTAGGCCTTCTAAGGGACTCCTCGTTAATGGGTACTTTTCCCATTCCACCGCCCGATGTTCCACGTTTGTCTATTGCTTCTATCAACATGATCTCCACTTTGCCTCACGAACTTCCTGCATCTCATGACCCTTGGATAGTCCCTGACCCTGGAGATCATCTTTGTTTCGGCGACAAAATGTCGTTAAGTCCGGTTGAATCTGCCTATCAGGCCATTCAATCGACAACACCTTCTACCCCCTCTCTTGATGAGTTGTCTCCCTATCCTTTTCGTGTTATTTTTCCCACTGATGAGATGATCATGTCCGTCATGGAGGATACCCCTTGGGATGATGGGCATCATCGTTCCATCCTTTTTCTGGAGCAACATACTCTTGAGAACTACCAACAAATTTCGACTTTGTCGACCATTTTTGTCATCTCGACGGTTCCCGAGTCTGCACACGATGTTTTTTCGAAGGAACTTAAGCAATATTTTGCCCACTATTCCCATTGACATATCCATCAAACCTGGGATTGTCGAAAATGTCCATATTGGAGTTTCGTGTTCTTCCAACGAGATTGTTACCTACACATCCCTCTTCAAATAATTTCGTGACATCTT
The DNA here is from genome assembly GCA_009831015.1 of Picea engelmannii. Taxonomy (NCBI): domain Eukaryota; kingdom Viridiplantae; phylum Streptophyta; class Pinopsida; order Pinales; family Pinaceae; genus Picea; species Picea engelmannii. The sequence continues at coordinate 1,088,636 of ML787157.1, forward strand.
CGCCTGGAGCTACGAAGAAATGCCAAGTATCTACCCTGCGATTGTGATACATGAGATAAAGACATACCTCGGCGCTAAACCCGTCCGGAAACGCCTTCCTCCAGTTCACCCACGTAAAGTGGCTGCTATAAAGCTCAAAGTCGAGAAACTTCTTAAAGATGGATTTATTTATCCGGTGGCTCTCACAGACTGGGTTTCCAATCTTGTCCCGATTGACAAGAAACAAGGCACCATTCGTGTATGCGTTGATTATAGGGATATCAACAAATCTTGTCCCAAAGGCAACTTTCCTACCCCCTTCGTCGATCAGATTGTCGACGATTGCGCCGGAAGTGAAATCTTCTCTCTTATGGATGGTTTCTCTGGGTATAATCAAATCAACATTGTTCCTGAGGATCAACATAAGACTGCTTTTATTTTTCCTTGGGGTACTTTTTCCTATGGGAAACTTCCTTTCGGTCTTAAGAACGTTGGCACAACTTTTCAATGCGCTATGTCTTATGCTTTCCATGATATCAAGCACATCATTCAACCATATTTGGACGATTTACCCACTCATTCAATGCACTGAGTCGATCATCCTACCCACCTCCGAGCCATTTTTGTTTGTTGTTGGTTCTATCGTATACGTTTGAATCCTCATAAATGCATTTTTTGCATGGAATCCGGTCGTCTTCTAGGTTTTATCGTTTCGCGCCAAGGGATCCGGGTGGATTCTTTAAAGGTTGAGGCGATCCTTAATCTCCCTCCTCCTTCTACACTTCGCCAGTTACAAAGTTTGCAGGGGAAAGTAAACTTTCTTCATCGTTTCATCCCAAATTACGTCGAGATCACTCGTGGTTTTACACGGCTATTAAAAAAGATTCAAAGTTTGTCTGGGATACCATTGCCAACAATGCTTTTGAAGCTTTGAATTTGTCCCTCATGCGAGCTCCGCTTCTCTTTCCCCCTGATTACAGTCATGATTATTTCCTTTACCTTGTTCCTCGGATTACACCATTGGCAAGGGTTCTCGTCCAAGAGGATGATGCTCACGACGAACATGTTATTTACTACTTGAGTCAAAGTCTCACGCCGACTGAAATCAAGTATCAACATGTGGAGAAATTGGCCTGGGCTGCCGTCCAACGCTTCCGGCACTATATCCTCTCCTGCAAGACTACAATGATTTCACACTGCAACCCTATGCAACACATTCTTACCCATCAATTGCTAGGGGGAAAATACTCCAAATGGATTGTGATACTCCAGGAGTTTGACTTGGAATTCGAACGCGCCAAGTCTAATAAGTTCTTAGTCTTTCCTGAGTTGATATGCGACTTTCCCCATTCTGCAACGGAAAATGTAGCAGTTGATTCATTACCCGATGAATCTATTTTTTTTATTAGCACTGATGATCTTTGGTATGGTGATATCATTATATATCTCCAAACCCAGACTTTCCGGCCACATTTGTCTAGTACTGAACGACATCGAATACGCTACTAAGCTCGTCAATACATTATCCTTGGGGATACTCTTTATCATCGAGGGATTGAATCTATTTTTCGACGTTGTCTAACGTTCGATGAAGCTGAGAAAGCTCTGAATGACTGTCATTCTAGAGTGTGTGGTGGTCATATGTCTAGGTATGCTACTGCCTAGAATGTCTTATGCGTAGGGTATTTTTGGCCTTCTTTGTTTAACGACTGCATCATCGTCGTTCAGAAATGCCATGCTTTCCAGACCTATAATCAGAAGATCTAGTCACATCCCGCTCCTCTTCACCCTATGGTCTCAGTTGGTCCTTTTGAGAAATGGGGCATCGATTTCATGACATGTCACCCTCACTCGGTCGGGGGGCATGGTTACATCATTGTAGCCATTGATTACTTTACGAAATGGGCCGACGCGATGCCGACATTTGACAACATTGGAAAGACTGCAACATTGTTCCTTTTTAATCACATCATAGCTCATTTTGGTGTTCCCCAAGCTATCGTCACTGATCACGGTAGCCACTTTAGGAATTTTATGATGTCCAAACTTACTGAAAAGTTGGGTCTTTGCCATGATAACTCAACGCCCTATTACCCACAAGCCAATGGCCAAGTCGAAGTGATTAACAAATTTCTCATAACTATGCTCCGACGAATGATAGGGATTCATAAAACAAGTTGGCACACAATGTTGTTTTCAACATTGTGGGTGTACCGGACATTCGTCAAGTCCTCTATTGTGTTTACACCTTTCCAGTTAGTCTATGGTGTGGAAACCATTCTCCTGATTGAATGTGAGATACCCTCTTTAAAACTAGTTGTTGAACTCCTACCCAACACTTCTGCTGAGGAAGAACATCTATTGTATCTTATGCGATTAGACGAAACTCGATGCGATGCCACCCTAGTCATAGAAGCTTAGAAAAAATGTGTCAAGGCCCAATACGACAAGCATGTCAAGCCTTGCATTTTCTCCAAAGGGGATCTTGTTCTTCTCTATGAACAAGGTCGAGATATGTTAGGAGCTGGGAAATTCGAAGCCATGTGGTGAGGTCCTTATATTGTTCAATGAGTGTTGGAAAAAGGAGCTTATGAGTTAGTAGATTATGATGGTATCCCTTTGAGTGAACCCAAGAATGGGTTGTACTTGAAGAAGTACTATGCATAAATTCATATGTGCATGAGTACTTGTATTTTTATTGTATCATACTTCTTGTGTGTTACTATAGTTTGTTTTTGTCGCTATCTGGTCTCTGCCCTTATGTGACATTGTGTTTGATTTCCAGATGTCGGAGTCTTCACTACCCTATATTGGCTTCACTGATGGCGCTAGCCATAGTACTCAGAACCTTGCTTCCACTGCGTGGGCAATTTATGCCCCTACAAACGAACTTGTCTCCTTATGAGGTGTGTGTCTCGGCCGTGCGACCAACAACATTGCAGAATATAGTGTCGTTATTGAATTATTGGGTGATGCTATCTCGCTCGGAATCCGTCATTTGGTTGTGTGTCTCGATTCGTAGCTTATAGTACTACAGTTAAGTAATGTCTATTCTATTCGAAGTCCTACTTTGTTACGGGTGTATTTGTGAATTCTCCTCTTGGAACGTTATTTTGATTACATTGAATATCAACATATTCCTAGATGTCTAAATACATTAACATATGCATTGGCTAATTATGTATTAGATAGACATTTGAATCGCGTATAAATCAATCACATCAATGTTCACACAACACATGATAAACCGGTAGAAGCCGTTTGTATATATAATGATCAAAAGAGTTTTTTACAAAAAGTTTTGTCCAAAGACCAAAATGTCAAAATCTGAAGCTCATAGCTTCTACAAAGTGACGTCATGGATGATGTTCATGGTAACACACGACTGCCCAAGAAACCCTACGGAGCAGTCGACTCATAGATCCTGATACTCCTATAGTATGATGATGATCGCGTCGTGGGACCTCTTCCAGAGGCATGTATGGAATATCTGCGGTCATGCCCTCTAGATTTTGTTCCACTACTTGATAATCCTCGGTATATTGTGGCGCTGCCGCTACCGCTCCTCGCCACTGAATGGGAGAAGTACCAGGAGGTCTGTAAGTTCCAACATCTGTGACATCAACAACGATTTTGTATTTAGTCTTTGGACGAACATATAAAACAAAAACATTTGAATATGATAAAAATTTACAAAAACATTTAAAAAGAAAAATGTGTGTACTTCTTACCAAGGTCCCCCCACTGAGCATCCTCTGGCAGTACTAAGTCCGGATCTCCTCAGAAATCCAACCCGACATAAGCATAATCATCAACCATCAATAGATGTGGTTGAATCCAGTCAAAGAAAGTATCATCATACTTGATGATCGATCCAGCTACGTGTCGGGCCATAAGCTGACACCATCTCAACATCCTTGGATCCCTAGGAGCTGGTATATTCCACTCAATCTGCAGCCTCAGTAATGGGACCCTCTCAAGGAAGAAGGACACCAACAAAGATCCGTACCTGAATTTATTCAAGTTGCCTCGTCTGCATTTGGTCAACTTTCTTTTTATGCTACGAAGCATTGCATCTGCCCAGTTGAACACCCGAGGTTCAGTACACTCAATAGCATACTGGAAGTAACTCTGTAATGCCATGTGAGGATAATAACTCCAAGCCATCTGAGCTATGGTAAATAGGATAGTACGGAGGGTCAAATCTCATACCCCCCAAATAGCTACTTTTCCTTTCTTTCTCTCTGCCTCGGGAACACAATGTAGATGGAAGTACTCACTCATGGGCAACCCACCACCTCTACTACCAGTCAGGATCACATAGTACCCCCGTCGTGACAATCCAATCAAAAATTAAATGTCCTCAATATATAAGGATAGTATGTGGACCCCCACATGAAATACCTGTTGATCAAGGTCCCACATGCGCACCAGGTACTCTAATAACCTGACTTGGGCCCTCATGCCCAGGATACGAAAGTACTTCAGGAGCCCACAGTCTCTCAAAGAACCAATAGTAGGTGGATAATTTCCGGCAATTGAATTGTCTTCTTCGTGCTCCTTTTCACGCCATTCAAGCACCATTTTGATGGCCAATTATTTGAATAAGAAGCCCAACAAGAAGATTAGCAACTTTTTTCATGACTTCATTCTCTTTCATTGAGTAAAATTTTAAAAAAAAATTGAGCTTTGCGGTTCTCGCAGGTGCCCTTTGGGCACAGTGCAAGAACCTCACAGGCTGCCTTAGGCTCACCTGCGAGAATGCCCCATTCTCGTAGGTCCCGTGTAGCCCACCTGCGAGAATGGCAGCGCGCAAGAAGGGCTTGCAAAATCAACCCAAAAATGAATTTTAACCAATGAAATTGCAAAATTAAACCATGAAAGTGTTAAGGACAAAGAGCCTACCTTACTGTCATTGACGGCTCGCTGAATGGACACTCGTAACTCCTGTAATATGATGCCGAACTTGAAGGGTAAAAGAGGGGTTTTTGAGCTCAAATAGTGGAAAGGTAAAAATGACATGGTAAAAGAGTTTTTACTCCTTTTTATTTACTTTTACTATGTCATTTTGTTTTTTATGATTATTTATCTATTAAACCCTAATCCCTAATGTCCGTTGAGTGTAAATTTTGCAGGCATAATGATTTTGAGGTTACTATACAGGGATGCGAACATATTTTTTCTTTGTCATCGCGTGTTTTGATTGTTTTTCATGGTTTTTGTATAAAACCTTGAGCGTGGTCGTTGTCCATTCTCGCGCTCAAAAATACATGAGAATGCGATTGAGCATACGTTTATCACTTTTTCGAGCTCAACAAGGTTATATGAAAAAGGAACCCCCCTGGAGTCCTCTTTAAGCTCTTTTCAGACTCTCTAAACATGAAAAGATCGTCGAGCGACCTTGTTGTTTTCATGCTCGATAAAGTATTTGAAGAAAGCATCTGGTGAGCGATAATTTATCTCTTTTTTGGTCTCATCCAGACTATTTTACGAAAAAAGAACTGAGAGAGTTCTCTTTTAAGTGTTTTTACAGACTCTATAATCATGAAAAACCTTCAAGTTTTCTATCTTTGGACTTGTTAAACATACATCAACAAACCCGTAATGGGACCGAACCACTCCTTCTTAGGGTTCGTTAAACATACCTCGAGGGACTCATCCGAAGGATGAGCTTACATCAACAAGAATATGTGATCCTCCTCAATCTTGTGTAAAAATAAAGAGGTACTTGCCAGAAATGGTGGGGGAAAATTTGGGAAAGGGATATGTTTTCATCTACGTATTGATTGGAAGTAAGTGTCTCTCTTGAACATGACACCCCCTATTCATCATTTGAAGTCGGTTTGGGAAATCCATTTGTCTCTCATTCGATTTGCTACAAGGTCATTCCCTGTGTCGTCTTTGAGTCAATGCTGCCAAATCATTGATCGTGTCGTTCATATGTTCAAGAGAAGTCCATCTGAAACCTATATTGAGTCAATCATTTGCAGTTTTCCATTCTCTCTGTGTCGGCCTTCCCTGTGTTCGGTTCAATTTGTATAATACTCTGTTTCACCTTCAAAATATGTTACTCATTTCGTGTCATTGATGGGGGATACATCAAGGCCCTCCTGTGACGAGTTTTATTCCGTCAACTTCAGCTCATTATCCGGAATCAAGACTTAGAAATTATTTGGTACCTTGGAGCTTGCATGCCTCAATGGCAGGTTTCCTCGCTTTCGACAGTGGGTTTACATCATTGACCCCTGACCAAAATATTCCATCGGATGTTCAACTTCAAATCATTCATTCACACTCGATGGATTGTACTAGGGTACCTTGGGAGTCATTGACATCAATGGTGATTTCCCTCGCACTTGTTAACGGTTTCATCAATGACCGGTAATCAAGTGGTTTCTGCCATGTTCGACTTCAACACATGTAATCACATTGTTAGATTCGTACTTTGGGCGACGAGATTGAGGACCCTAGATATCATCTCTTTTGTCCAGGTTGCGATGGAGTATGTATGATCTGCGACACATAGATCCACTGTGTATGTCTCGTGGCTATGTCGTCTCAATTTGAAATTTTTTGCATAGATCCACAATGTATTCCTGGTGGCTATGCTATATTTTGACGGCATGGATCCACAGTGTATGATTGGTGGCCATGACCTATGTCTACAATGTCATCTGTCTATGATCTGAGTATGGGAATGCCTACCTTAGAATTGGTATATACGATATTCTGCAAATGCTTGGTTGTTCGCAGGTTTCCGATTAGGTGTGCTCCTGGTTTCTGACACACACATGCAACTTACAAAGTCTTTTGGCTGTCACTGATTCCAACCTCATACTTTGGGGGGCATTCTATTACCCATAATTTTGGTTTTAATGATGATGTATTGATGATGGTGTACTCAGGATCTTCATAAGAACTTTCTCCTGATAAAAGTTACTTTCATCTCTTCCAAGAAAACTCATTTTTGAAGAAGGTTCGCAGGCTGCTAGTATATTTGGGTGCGAGAATGCCTGATTCTCGCAGGCTTCTTTAAGCCAGGGTGTGAACTTCTCGCACTATGTTGAATAGTCAGGGTGCAAACTCTTCCTAAAGCATGGAAAAAAAGATGAATTCTCGATGCTTCTAGAAGGGAATCTTCTAGAAGGATGGGTTGGCATTCGAATGGTTATCCTAGTACTGGATTCCTTGATATTTTGGGATCATTCTTATCCAAGTAACTATCTTATTATCTCCTATATATTGAGGGAATTCTCATGGAAAAGGTTAAGCAAAATTCATTGGAGAATTGGTGAAAGAACTGTGTGAAGGACTTAGCATTGAACAACATCTTGGAGACTCTAGCAAGTCTATCAAGAGGATTTGATCTTCTTCATGCAAGGATTGAGAAAGTGTGTGTGTCGGAGCCAAGAGCCATCGAAAGGAAGTTTGCGACATCAAGGCTCAGGTTGTAATATTTACTTTCCATTAATATGATACAGTGGCATGTCCCTTCCCCATAAATCTATTTCCACTTTATTGTGTAATTCCTTGATCATACACATAGGTTGACAATTGAATAGATTGTGCTATCTTCACTTTGGTTGGTTTGTGTTGTCTTGGTCTTGACTTCACGAGAGCACTGGAGTGAAGCGGGAGAAACAAAGACCCTAGGAAGCGATAATAAGGTATGTTATTTGTTCTTGCCTCCTAGTTAATTCAATGGTCAAAACTTAGGGAAAGAGTCATGTCATGTCCTGTTTTGTTCTAGATCTAGGTGGATCTAGGGAGATCTGTAAGTGTCTACACCTACCAATTAATCCGATAACACTTACAATGACCATCGGCCTATGACTAATTGATTGATGTCCTTATTTATAATATGAAGTTTAACTGAAATCAATGGCTAAGTACAGTTTAAACAAAGAAAAAAACACCATGTGGCGTCATCCTCTAATAATTTCTTTAAAAATCCACTCGAGATATCTATTGGAAAGGGTGACTTATTTCATATTCATATCAACTGATAAATAGTTCTTCACAAGTTTGGGCCCATGGAAACTTTTTTTGTTCCATCGGAGCCGCATATATTCCCCCGGTGTTCACTACATGTGCCTGATACTTTACTAGACTAAAGTTCAACTGTTGTACCATGGTTCAGGCTCGGATCCGATGATCTGTGAATCGGTGCACTTTCCCTGGCCTCACATCAGTCATATTTGTGAGTTCTTTGGTCCATAGCGAGTCTTGTTCAGCATGCAACTTGACTACGATGCTCAAGTCGACAAATTTGTTAGGGGTGCCGAACTCGGGGAGCCTATAATCCTTCATTACTTTATTAATTTTATCCCAGTGCCTCTCACATCTGGTTGATTTATCCTGGATCTCTCGGTGCGGGTCTCGAGACATCTTAGCCCAGTACTCGACTGATCACTTCATGCGATTAAGACTACTTTTTCTCACCATCTGAATGAGATGTTCTTCCTTGTCTCAGCCCTATTGGACTACCCCGATGTACTCGAGTCTTTCTACCTCCTGTTGTGCCCTTTCATACTATCGTCCCATCTCCTTGCATGTCACAAGTTCCATGAGAGTGTCCTCCTGGAACTCAGCTACGTTCGCAGTTAACAGGTGGCTCTCCTTCTTGAACGCGTTGTAAACTCCTTCGAACTCACCATTGAACTTGTTGTAAACTCCTTCGAACTCGTGGCACCTTTATAATATTCGTCCAGATGAAGTGTTCGAGAACCTTTAGGGTGGAAACTTGTTCTTTTTCATCTCTCCTAGTACTATCCAAGGTGGCATCTGAGAGGGCATTTCCTACGCCAATCAGCTCAGACATCTGGGCGTCTACTGTGTTGATCAGGCTTTCCTCTGTAGTAACCAAGATGGAGTGATCCAACATGATCCTTATTTTCTTTGCAGTCCTTTGAATGATGACCTATCTCTTTTTATCGTAGGAGATCACATAGATATATTCTACCTCGACTATTGTCTTTGGTATCTGTTGATCGCCCCATGTGAGCATGTTTCCCAGGCTACCGGTGGTGTATATTTGTTCAATATTGAGCTCTCAAACTTCCTCGTTGTACCTCATGGATCTTACCTCTACTTTTCGCTCGTTGGGGCTTTGAGTATTGGGAATAATAGAGGTGTCAGGTATAGACTCATTAATTTCTTTCTCGTTAGCCGTAGAACCATTGATTTCCTTTTGCGAAGATGCTTTATTTGTCTCCTTCGATTCGCACTCATCATTTAGATCCACTTCAGTTTCTGATTCATTGGGTTCTTTTGTGTCGAGGCCGCTTTCAACTTCCATTTCCTTTTTCAATACCTCCTTGTCTTGAACTTTGGGCTCAGGTTAAGAAGTTTTCTTAGGATCTTCTTCCTCTTAGACATGCACAGGAGTGTCGTGAGATGATTTCGGGTTCTCGTCGTCACTATATATATGTATAAGTTTTCTCAAGGGGTTAGGCTCTTGTGTTTCTATCGACACCCGCCCTATCTTTGGTTTATTTGTCCCACCCACCAGGAAATTGACCAACGATGTTGTGGATTCAGGGTTGCCTAACCTGTGGGTGTTGCTAACATTTGTGGAACCGGGGTCGCTTGGTTCCGTTGGGCTTCCTTCTCGGATACCAGTTGGAAGTGTAGCTCTTATGATAACGTATGGATCATCATACATCCACTTCATTAGTAGCTGGCTTTGCTGGTACAAAATTTCACCAATCCCCTGTGTAAATTGAATTTTAGAGAAATCCCTGATTTGTACCGAGGATTCCTAATAAACTCTTGCCGCTTCGATGTGTTCTTGGGGATCTCCTATTTCTTTTCCCGATCCAGACGCTATCATTCCTTCCCGATTCCTGAGAATTTCTTGAGCTATATTATCCAAAGACATCACTTACTCTTCCCAACTCATATTTTTGAACCTGGTTGTTCGAGGATCAACCCTCCTTCCCGCCACCTCATTCCAGTCTTGAGCATTTTCAGTGAAAATTTCATCTTCGAACCGGTCATGGGCATAAGGAAAACATGATGATACCTGCAATGCGTGTTGTAGGACCAGGCCCTTGGGATCAGTTTTGTGAAATCGAACAGTTTGGAACCAAAATTCTAATTGACTTATCCCTTCTTGCTTAGCATGCATGGTATCTTTGACCATGTAGAAGCCAATATGAAACCCATATAGTATGAAGGCCCACTTCTTGTCCTTTACTCAAGTGTCATTGTATCCTTGCAGAATGGTCTGATAGCAAATTTCCCCTAACACTAGTTGATCGGGAACATATATGGGTAAAAAATGGGGTGCCCCTGTGGTGTCGAAAACCCTGATGTAGGTTTCGCGCTCATCTAAATACCATTGACCCACTTTTGATATAACCTCTTTTGATTCATATGAAAGCCTAGGGCACTCTTTCCTGAACAGAAAAAAATAAATGCACGGAATAAACTAGTCACGGATAAGAGCATAGGATTTTTTGTACCTGTTTTCCCATAAGATGTTGAAGTATACATTGACCGAGAGCTCTGAGGAATGCTAGTTTAGGTTCATTCTAGAGAAACCGTTCCAGGCGCAAATGATGTCCAGTAGATATGAGGCCATGTAGAAGGAGGGAGTGTCTCCCTCTTTTAGCGTCTGGGCTTGTCTTATGCAGGTGCTCAGCTGTTTGGAGATGATGTCATCTCAATTGAATCCCGTGCTTGAAATGGACACTGTAAAATCTAGAGGCATCCAAGCCTCTGAAAACCAGGAGCAATCTTTCTACCCATGCAACCTACAAAGAAGATCCATGAGATATATGTATGGTTCCCTTACATTGGTTGTCGGATACCAGCCGACAGTTCGGTTCATGATTTTTTTCTCTTCCCTCCACCATGATGCCATGATTTTGCTGGTATCGTGTGCTACATAGAAAATCACAATGAAATCAGTGCTCAACTTTTCTTTCAACTCCCTGATCTTGTAATAAATTTTAACCTATGATGGCAAGAAAACCCCAATGGATCCACCGTTATCGTCATTAATCAAACATTTTTGTGCATCGGTGTGATCAATGGGCCACTTTAGGAGCTCAATGCAAGGAAACACTAGAGTTCGGCTTGCCACCATGTGCAAATAAGTCCTACGGATATTTGGGAGGACATCATCATTGAGCTTCCTTGTATCAGGATCGTTGTGCGGAGTATACTCGAGGGGTTCCTCCTTCTTGATTTTCTTAAACAATTCTTCCCAGTGAGGAAATGTTGTTTTGTCTCCAATGTTTTCCTCTGTGTCTTCGAAGGCTGGGGGTTGGATGAAGGCCTTCTTGGTAGCTTTATTAATGAAGGGCACCGGTTTGGGGGCTAATTCCAATTGTCTTGCAACTGTTGGGGAGGATCCCTCTCCTGCTTCTGGTTCTTGCATCTTTGGCACTCTTGGGGATTTTTTGGTGGAGGGCTTCTTCGGAGGCATTGTTTCTGCAATTAAAATGGCCCTCTAAACATGTGTACATAGAAGCGTTGGGTTGTGATCATATAAAATGAAGCGAAAAACACCACAAGTGGGTACATACTTGTAATTCTTGCTAAGATAGTTGTTTAATACTCACTGAACTTTGGACGTCTTCTTTGGATTGTTAGCCTTGTTCTTCTATTTGTTCTAAATTCCTTTCTGCGTAGAATAGGATAATACACAATGACTCGAAAGAATATAACTGGAGATATTATATCCATCGTATCAACCAGTTAATATGAGTAATGAAAGCAATTCAAAATAAAATACCGTCAGATCTCTGCAAATAAATTCTAGTTGGTTGAAGGCAGAGGCGCAGAGGGGGATGCATTGTATCGGCAGGCTTAAACAGTCTCTTTTGATTCGTGCATGGATTAGAAACTAATGCGTGGTCCACAAATTAACTAACATTTTAAATGCATTGTACCTAACGAATATAAGGGTTAAAATGTTTCATCATGTTGTGTCTCTCCAGTGTGGAGATCGAGGATCGACTACTATCTTTGTGCATACTTCTACTGGTATCTTCCTGATGAAAACTTATGATGTCGATGATATCGGGGATCGGTGATCGGGGAAAGTTCAAGTGCATATATTCTTGGTAGGTTATCATCTTCGCAACCTTCCATCATTGAAAATGTTTTGGGGGTCGCCGATCGGCGATACCACTCTTCTCCGTGTGCGACGCTTACTCTTTTCATTTTCCTAACGAAACTAAATGGATCGGTATTTGGCGATGTTCTTTCCAAAGATTATTCGCAAAAAAGAGAGACTTTCTTCCACCAACACCAATGAATATCGGTGCTCGGCTATTTTGAACTTCTCAAGCGATTTTGTCACCTTTAACCTTTACCAATGCCAAACTTCCTAAGCAAGCTGGGGAAAGCCTTAGATTTTTTATTCCTTAAGTAGTTGTTAAGTCCCTTTTAAAGTTAAGATGATTCTTTGTTGTATGTTCAAGAAAAATTTAAACAATTCAAACATGAAACATAAAATATAAGAGCAGGCATAAGTTTCATACTAAAGTGAAAAAAGACAGTGCAAAGGATCAAGTGGTACCCAAAAAGTAGAAATGGACATATAATTTTTTAGGGTGTGTTGAGTGCTCAACAAATGGGGGTTCACTGGGTGAAAGAAGAATATTTGTTCCTCCTCCAAGGCTTGACTGATGCGGAAGTTGATGGAGAGTCTTAGTTGGTCTTAAATTGGAATCTCTTAACCTTTGCATTTGACGTCCTTCGGTTAATGCTTCTGGGTCTTCTTGTGGGGTTTTAACCTCTTTCTTCCTTTGTTTCCTTTGACCTTGACTCATGTCCCCTTTTTACAAAAGTTTGGCAAAGTATTTATCGGCATGAGACCTTTAATTACCTTTACTCATCTGCTTCGGTGTCGCTCTGCTGCCAACGAGCGTCCATAGCCCCGGCGGAGTCACCCCGACATCACAGACCTTGCTCCACTTCCAGCGAGCATTCATAGCCCCGACAAAGATATCTTCATACCCTCTCCTACTGTTCACTCTTTTGATAATATCAATTTTATTTCAGGATGATGCACTGAGTGAGTGGGGAGAGGAGGATGTTTGTTTATTTGCGAGGTGGGAGAGTTAAGGTGGATGCTTCGCTAGCTCCGTCTTTTGGGTTCATGTAGTCCTTTCCGGATTTCCTTCTTTCCCTTGAGGTATTACCGAGCCACAAAGTAGACATTTCTGACATTTCTCCAAAGTTGTTCATTTTCTCAGGTTGGATAGAGGATTCCTCAAAGTAACCACAAGTTTTCTAGTTCTTTTGGTGTTTGTAAGCGAGCGATGAATTAGAAACAAGGTTTTCTACTTTGCATGATTTTTAAGGCTAACCATCGTTTTGTTGGACATACCTTCACAAGAAAAGAAAAATAGAAAGAAAAGAAACAACAAAAAAGCAATTTGCAATCGTGAAGATACTCAATCAAAGAACATAAAACACACACACACACAAAAGAAGTATTGTTTTAGGGCTTGGCCATTTACTAGGAGGGCATCAGGTTCTCCCCTCAGATTCTGCAACCGATAACTTCCAGCCCCGATCTTTTCAGCCACCTGGAAAGGTCCAAGCCATAGATTTTGAAACTTAGAATGTTTTCCTTTTGGTTCATTTTCTCTGTCCCACTTCAGTACTAAGTCTCCTACTTCAAAATTATTTTCTTTAGCCTTATGATTATCGAACCATCTTTTCACTATCTGTTGGTGAGCTAGGAATTTTGACTTAGCCTTTTCTCTCTCTTCTTCCATCATAAGCAAAGTTTTAATTCTTTGTTGCATGGATGATGAGGGTTCTTTGTTGGAATGTTGGGCCAGTTTAAGAGACAGAAGATAGATCCCATTTGGGAGGATGGATTTTTGCCCATAGACCAAAAAGTATGAGGAATTTCCTATAGATTCTTTGGGTGTGACCCTATCAGACCATAGAGAATTATGGAGTATATTATGCCAATTTCTTTGGTTATATGTAACCATCTTCTTTAATATCCTTACCAGGTTTTTATTAGTTGATTTCGCCGCACCGTTGGGGGATAATAATTTGCAGAGTACTTAATGATGATTCCTTTGTCCAGAGAGAACTACGTCAACAAGGTGGAAGAAAGGTAAGCTGCATTATCAAAGACTAGAACAGAAGGGACACCAAACCTTCTGCTTAGTTGTTGTTCTATGAATTGGATTACTATATTCTTGTTTACATGAGTTAGAGGAATGGCTTCTACCCATTTCATGAAATAGTCGGTGGCATTAAGAATGTACTTGTGTAGTTTATAAGAGCTTGGTGTAATTTCTCCTACGATATCCAACCCCCATTGCTCAAAACACCTAGAGACAGTCATGGGTTGGAGTGGGACCATTTCTCTCTTCTCCTTTCCAGTGCTTATTTGAAAAGTATTGCATTTTCTAGTGTAAGCATGAGCGTCTTTGAAAAAGGTGGGCCAATAATAGCGGACTCTTAGAATCTTATGAGCGTTGGTGTTTCCTGTGAAATGTCCCTTGGTGGAGCCATCATGGAGTTCCTTCAGCACTTTGTCTGCATCCTCTCATTCAAGACATATTAATAGTACCCCATCATAGTTGATCCGGAAGAGTACCGAATTTATAAGGCGATATTGGGCAGATTTTAACCTGAGGCCTCTGCTTTCCCTAGGGTTCAGGTTTTCAGGACAAGTCCTGTGATGTAGAAGATAAGATAAATCCTTATACCAAGAGTCTTGTCTTGGGGAGGTGTATGATACTTCTCCACACCAGAGTTCCATTTCGTTCTCCCATCCGGAATATTCATTTACTTGGTCCTGGGCTTCGGCTTCAAGCTTGCATAACCCTTGTCCTTTTACTAGCTTGGCAGGTTATATCTAGATCAAATTCCTAGACTACCGCCATCCAGTTTCCTCTTCTTTATCCCATTTCTTGTTGGTTAAACAAGGATCTAACTGTAGGGTGTGGCATGATCACTTTAGTGTGATTCTTGAGGATGTAAGACCTGAAATGTTTTACTGCCTTGTAAACCGCATAGGCATGTTTATCTATAGCAGGATAGTTGAGCTTAGCTCCTTGAAGATTAGTTCTCATGAATGACATTGGGGCTTCATTGTTGTCATCATCCTTTTGAGTCAAAACTACAGCTATCAATTGGTCGGAGGCGAAAGTATAAAGGGAAAAGTCTCTATTGAAATCGGGACTTTGCAACACCGGGGCCCGGGATATAGCATCTTTGATATTGTTGAAGGAATATTTTCGCTCATCATCCCATTTAAATTCGGCATACTTGAAAATCATATTTTGTAAGGGCTTGATTATCTTTGCGAAGTCGCGAGTGAACTTCCTCACAAAATTGATTTGCCTGAAAAAGGACTGCATAGCTTTCTTGTTATGGGGTAAAGGAAGTTGAGATATGGGTTTAATCCTTTCCGAGTCTATGCGAATCCCTGCTTGAGATATAATGTGACCTAACAACTTACCTTCCTCAATGTCGAAGATAGTTTTCTAAGGGTTTAAGGATATATCGTACTTCCTACACCTTTCAAAAATCTAGGTTAAATGTTGGATGTGTTCTTCTTTGTTCTTCGAATACACTGTTACGTCATCTAAATAGACCACCACACATTTATTTATTAGTACCCAAAAAGCTACGTCCATGGCTCTTTGGAAGGTCACCCCTGTGTTGATTAACCTTAACAACATGCATTTATAAGTGAAGGTTCCCCACTTGGTTCAGAAGGTGATTTTTAAGTGGTATTCCTTCGAAGCCAGGGATTGGTTGTAACCTAAGAAATTGTCTAACAGAGAGAACACCTCTGAGACAAACACGGCTTGCATAATTTGTTCCGTTGGTGGAACTGGGTAAATGTCCTTTTTTGAAGCTCTATTGAGGTTCCTAAAGTCTATGCATAGGTGTATTTCACCCAACTTTTTCCTCACCAGAACAAGATTTTCTACCCATGTAGAATACCTAACCTGAAAAATGATCTTGGCATATAAAAGTTTCTTTAATTATTAATACATGAGAGGTTCCAGGGATGGGTGATACTTTCAGAGCTTCTGTTGGAAAGGTTTCACTTCGGGTTTCAAAGGAATGGTGTGTTGAATGATACGGGTATCATACATTTTCAGATCTTTATAGGACCATGCGAAGACATCCTGATATTGTATGAATAATTTGAGATAAGCTTTCCTTTCTTCCTTAGATATAGTCTTGTCGAGATTCACATTCCTTGGGTTTTCTGGGGTTCCAAGATTTATAGTTTCATGGAGGGGACAAGAGATACCAGTCTTTGCGTTTTTAGGTCCCTTAAATTTCTCTTTTAGATCAAATAGATTTTCTAGATTAGTTATCCCTTTCGAGATTGTGTGAGCCTTTGATTTATCCATATGTTGTCATGTCCAAGGATCGGTTTCTGTTGATTTCTCTTGGAACTCTTCATCGTCAATAGCGAGATCTTTGAAATTGTCTTGGTTAGTTAAGAAGTTTATGATCTGTTCATCTCCTTCAAATACTTTCCCATTGGAAATGTTATTAGGTACCAATGGTTTGTAGAGAAGCTCTACAATGAATCAGGAGGCTTCATAATCTTCTAAAGGTGACAGCCTGGAAGCAGTTGTGGCTAGAGAGTCGACAAGAATATTCTTGGCTCTGGGGATTGTTGTAATATTGAAGGCTTCAAAGTGTTCTATTAACCTATGCACCTCCTTTTGATAGTTATTTAGGTGAGGAGAATTTCATTGCATGGTGTTCCTTACTTGTTTAATGATAATTTCATAATATCTGAGAACTTTCAATTCTTTGAAATTTAAATATACGACTTTCTTTAATCCTTGTACTAGAGTGTAACACCCTGTTTCCCCCAGTTTGTAAAAATAACTGGACTAGCCAGAACTGTGGTAAACTCATGAATGTGAATATGTGATGTGAATGGACCTTGTGGAAAAGGTCAATGAATGTGAATAACATTATGAATATACTGCAGGAATGCTGAGAGGGGATGTGCTGAAAAAGAGACCACGATGGAAGTGGAAGGCACCTGGAAAGGTGGCATTAACTTCCACCGAGAATTAATACCGTATTTGGACTTCACTGGCCCGGAGAACCAAAAGCGGCTCACTGGCCCTGAATTAAATGTCTCGCGGCCTGGCAGGTTGATGGCTCCTCAGGAATTAATGAGGAATGGGGAGGTGAACCACCCATCCGTAGATCCATCATGACTGACCAGTGCGAGGAAAATCGTGCCACACGCAACCTCGCAAGAGGATAAGGCGTGGGGTAGAAGTGATTGGAGGGGGAGACGTGAGGGGAAGAGAAGAACTCTAGCAATATGCAGAGTGAGTGATAGCAGAGAGGAAGGAGAGTAACCTTCGCTCCTGGTCACTGGTAGACAGAGACGCAGTCTCACAACATCGTGGTCTCAGCTCAGGGGTGGCTAGTGGTAAATCCGCTAGGAGTCGCTGATCCTACAATTGGGTGGAAATGAGCACCCCTCTCAGCAGTTTATTAACCCCTGGTGTTATTTCTGATAAGTGTTTTGCCTCTGCCATATTGAAGTATATATATATATATATATATGTTTATTCTAATAATTATGCCCATAAGCTGTGAAACTGTGAATGATTTCATTATAAGAATGTTTGTATGGTGTTTTGATCAATACTGGTAGATGCATGTTTACAATGGAAAGACTGCGTATGACTTATGTCTTCATAAATCGCTATTTATATGCTTACTGACCTAATTCAGACTGCATGTCTAATTCGTGGGAGAAAGGTACCCTTATATGCTTCAAATAGCACCCTAGGTAACCCTCCCCATAGAGATACCCTCCCTGAAAATCCCATCAAGAACCGGAGAAGAGAATGTGAAGGCGTAAGACCTTAGTAACCCTGCAAGAGGAGGAATGATCCTCTTGAAAACTCGAGAGAACAACATAAGGAAGAAGTATTGAATCGACAGACGAGGTCCCGTCGAGAAATATGTGGTCACTCACAACCATCAGATCAGAGGAAGAAGCTGGAAGTTTAAGTACCTTATCCCTGATAGGTGTTGATCGATGGATGAGATTCCGTCGGGAAATCTGTGGTCACACCCGACCATTAGATTTGTAGGAGAAAGTAAGGTGTTAAATGCCTTACCCCTTTGTTTTCTGTGTCTTTGTGGGCAACGAAGAATTCAGGATTGTAGATCTCCAAGGTCCATGGGAGTATCTGGACCATTGATTTGTTTTTCTACGTCCAGGGAATCATGGAGGAATGCATGGGTAGGAACCCATCTGAGCCGTCATATCTCGGCTGGAAAACCCGACAGTATTGGATCTATCAGGAGTTACCTAAGGGTTAAGAACCCAGTGTATAGGGGCAAAAACCATGGAATAGATCTGAACCGTTCGAATGATGGAGGCCACATGTCGTAAGATTACCCATTTTCGGGAAATCGGGAATCGTAAAATCGGGAATCGCAGAATTGGGAATCCTGATGATGAGAGTTCAGGATTTTCCATGGTGAAAACCCAGGAATAGATGTGAGTTGTCCGAATGACGGAGGCCACGTGTTGTAAGATTTCCCATTTTGGGAAATCGATAATCGCGGATTCGGGAGTCCTGGTGACAAGAGATCGATAATTTCCATGGTGGAAATCCCGAGATGGATCTGGACCGTCCAATTTATGGAGGTTACGTGTCGAGAGATTAACCGCATCGGGAAACCAGGGATTGAGGATTCGGGAGTCTCGTGATTGAGATTTCGGACTCTCATGATGATAAACCCGATGAACAGATGAGATTCTTTCGGATAATCTCAGAGTCTGTAACGACCGTTTGATGTAAGGAATAGATGTCGGCTTTAAGCTAGGGTGTGGATACGCATTAAGATAAGAAATGAGTAGATCTTGACGGCCATAGTCCACTCGCCCAGATCTACTATGGAGGTTTCATTCCGGATCCCCCTTGTTGTTATACCTTTAGCAGTGGGGGGGGGTGTGTCTGGAATCGAACATGCAACTCTTGAATGGTTGAGATTAATTCACCTTGATCAACAGTGCTC
>ML787157.1:1115210-1150587 GCA_009831015.1 Picea engelmannii
ATGGGGGGGGGGGGTCCGAAATCAGACGTGCAACTCTTGAACGGTTGAGATTAATTCACCTTTATGAACGATGCTCAGGTGAATTCCAGACCCCCTGGCCATTCTGCCTTTAATGAGGGGGGGGAGGTCTGAAATAGTGTGGCGTGTGAAGTGGGGCCCCCTCCTGTCCTGACGACTACCTTGTCGCATTTCCCCCTCTTCCACCTGTACTCCACTTAATTGAGCGACAAGGCCTATTCTCGTTGGCTGTTCTTTAGCCCTGTTGAGATTTGTTCCTATTGGCCAGTCGCTAGCCCAGTCACGGTTCAGCGGTTGCCGAATCGAACGATTCGACACCCCTGTAGCGTCGAGGCACAAAATACAAATAGGAACCGCTATTATTTGAACTATGACCATGTCCCACGATCATGTGGGAATGGAGAGAGGGGAAGAGCTAGTTTCCACTAGACCACCATAGGTAATTCAGGGGCTCAAATTCAGCAGGAATCAACGAAAAGTTGATTGAGGTAGTGGGTGTGTGACATAGAGCTTCGTATTCGACAGTGTTTTTGGTACATTCGAACTCTAGCCTACAGGATAGGAAATGAAATTTACCTTTAGGATCGATGAGGATGCACCCCGCTCCCGACACTTCTTTTGATTTAGACTCGTCAAAATAGAGGGTCCAGATATGTGAACAAAAATTTCTCTTTTGGTATTCCTTATTAATTTCTTGATCTCCCATATTTTGTTTTATAAGCTCTAGTGCAAGGTCTTGACATAAGAGGGAGTCTCCTATCGGTATCGGTGACTTTTCTTGGAAAACCATTTTCGAGTTTTGGGTAAGAGGAACATCGGACAAGAGAGGGGAAAAGTTCCCGAAGTGGGAATCACAGGAATAATTACCTAACACGGCGAAATATGTAGATGCAAGTTCATTTGGGGTTTCCAGATCAGTGAATGTATGCTTCAGATATCTCTCCCTATCAATTGTTATCATGTTATTGTATCCCTTCAGTGGTAGCCAGAGGTGCACCCAGTCTATAGTGAAGTACCCATTTAGTTTTTCAGACCAATCTCGACTCAGTAAAAGCCAATATGCCTCTGGGATATCTACTACAATAATGTCAATCACTTGTACAAAATTAGGATGTGTTGCTATCCTGATCATCACATCTTTGAGTTCTCCCATGACCTTGACCTGGGCTTTGTCTAGTTGTATGATATGCTTATCTCTCTTGAGAGGAACGACGACTAACTTATGCCATATGGAAAAGGGCATCACGTTGGAAGATGCCCCAAAATATACCAAACAATTGTGAATTTTTTTGTTAAAGACTTCAAACATTAAGAGGAATGGTGGGACGAAAGGATCCTCTTTTTTATCTCCCGAACAGGTGTTCACAGTTGGTTTTCTCACAGGATCGGTGGAAGACATATTTATTTCCGGACCACTACCTACCGTCGGTTTTTCTACTAAGTTCAGAGCTTGTAGCAGAAAATATTTCTGCTAAGGAATCCTACATATGTCCATAATGGATATATTAGCCCCTAACTTCTTCAAATCTTTGACCACATTGTAGTCTAGCTTGGGTGATTCCCAGGTATGGATGCTTATAGGTTTCTGACCAAGAGAGAAAGTTTTTTTTGGGTGATCGAGATTTTCCTTACTCTTCGAGGCCTAGGCGGCGTCAGTATCTTTTGACCCAGGCGGACCCTTACGGTGTGTCTGTATCACTGAAACTTCCGCGGGTTGTTTATGAGACTCAAATAGGTCGTCGAAAGGCATGATCAGGTCTAGATCCCATATCATCATGGTTGTATCTCGTGGTGGGTCAATCTCTTCCTGGTCAGCAATATTCATAACCAAATTGCTTGGCTGTTCGGTTAGGAAGACTTCATCTAGGAACCGATTGGCCATCAAATTCATGGCATGTACCCATTGAGGTCAGTCTCTTTCGGAGTGGTTTTCCTGATGATAAGTACAGAAAGAATTAGACGCGACATCCCCTAGATCAATATTTAAGTCTGTTGGGGGAGGTTCAATGGCTTTGAAAGGCAGGTTTCTTTTAAAGAAAGGATTAAAGGGCCTTTGGCCTTGGTTTCCCTCTCCTGTGCTTCTCTTCATGTCTATGATCTCGTTTGATAATTTCTTAACCGCATTGTAGATATTTTATATCTCCATTACCCTTGTCGAGAGTTTGTTCAGTCGCTTTCCCCGATGGTCTAGATAAAAGGAGTCCTCTCCTGGGAGGGGGTTGGGTTTCTTTTTTTACTAGAGAGGCCCGGCCTTCTTTACATCCTTTCATATGGAATTATATTGTCTTGGCCTCTTCAAAATTTTCCACCAGGGTTTTCTTAGTGGCTCTTTTTACAAACATAGAAATTGAAGCCGAGAGCGCGTTAGCATAAACCTCGATTTGCAACTCTTGAGTGGGTTTTTCCATGGGATGGAATTTGTTCAAGATGGTCGTGAATATTTGATTGAAATATTGGACCCTCTCTTTCGGACTCATGGTGGTTGTGAACAACTTAGCCATCAGATCTCCCATAGTAGTTTCTTCCACAAATTTATCTAGAAAATCTTTCTGGAACTTTGTCCAGCTGGTTATAGATCCTACTAGCAAATTAAAATATCACTTGGAAGCCAAATTTTCAAACATGTAGGGGAAAAGTCTGCATACCACGTCTTCATGTTGAACATTCATAATTCTTATTGTGAGTATGAACTTCTTGATATGATCTTCAGGTAAACCTGAAGTTTCGGGGTCGTACTTAAGAAGTAGTTTCTCTAGGTGTCGGGACACATTATGTACTCATCCAAGGACGGCCACAGCGTCTCCGACCAACCAAGGTTGGTTTTTCTAAAGTTGAATTTCCCTTTCCTCCTCATGGTTGTTATTACCTTCCATATGTTTGGAATCTGATTCAAACTCCTCTTCTTCCGAAAAATCATTTGGTTTAGAGAGGTCATCGACTAGCATTTCGGGTATCAAATCAAGAGGTTCTTGAATTTCGGTAATCGAAAAATCTATTAAGTCTTCTACAAAGTGTACGAAAACCTCTTCGGGAGTACTAACCACTGGTATTCTTTGTTGTTTTCTTAGAGGGAGTATGGGAGCCAAGGAAAACACACTGATCTACCGGGCGTAGGCTCTTCTGATTCTCTTGAATTGATTTACTTCCTCGTGAGGAAGGGCGTAAGGTATTTCAGGGTGAAAAGTTTCTTCCTTAGGCTGGGGTGAGTTATCTGTCTCTAGAATACTCAGCGTATGTGGGTTGCCTTGTGAAGGACTAGCCATGCATGTGGGCCGTTGTGAATCTGTAGGTTGTTTGAAATGCTATATGAAATGTATTTTCATCCATTCATTCTCAGGCCCTCCTTCTAGCGCCAATTTTGTTGATGGGCCTTAAATCCCTTGACCCAACAGTAGGAACCAAACCTTCCACCAAGGCCCAATTAGACTCTGTAGCATTTTAAGATGGAATGGTTCTCCAGATCTTGCGATCCGGCCAATTTATCAATGGGCTTTGGGTTTTCTTGTGAAGGATCTTCCTTTAGTTTGGATTGTTCTCTTCTGTGTTTTCTCTTGGGTGGGGTTGGTATGAGATATGCAAGCCAGTATAAACCAACTTGAAAACTGATAGTATTAATATTTAACTATTGGGGAAGAGGCTGAACTTGGGATAACCTGTTGCTCAACATGCAGACAATGACTCTATACCTGTTGAGTCTCATGATTGTCGCATTTTCATCCTCTTTTCCTTTCAGCATTCATCACATTTATCCATATTCTACCACTCCATAAACCATTCATTAATACCATTTTCATAATTAAATATTGGATTAGGCTTATTATTTTCCAAATCATTTATTTTAGTATTAAAAGAGAATTTGTGATTAAATATTAGAAAATTGGCATGTTTTCATATATCTCAAAAATGTGTGAGCTTTATCATGTGTAGGAATATGTGAAGGATTAATTCAAAAGACTTCTCGAATACTTCCTCCACCATTTCAATATGTGAGGAGATAATTCAATCCTAATACAAGGAGAAGATCATGGAGATTTGGTTGTCATATCTTATCCAAGATATATGAGAGATATGTGTGAGGATTTGAAGGGATTATATTTTGTAATAAAGGGAAATAGGTTGAGAGAAAAGTGGATATGTACTTATGAGATGTTTATATTATTTTCAAAGCTCTCATGTATAAAAGAAAGTGCCTTCTCTTCATGAAGGGAATGAGAATCATTATTATGTAGATTGGGAGAGAATCATTATTATGTAGATTGAAAAGAGGACATTATTATGTAGATTAAGGGAATTGTTATGAGATAGGTTCTTGAGGAGAATTGTTATGATGTAGATTGGATTCATGAAGAGACTCCTTTTGTAAACCTACATGTTGAAGATTAATGCAAGTTTGGATTCAGTGATTTTGTCCCTCTGAGAAGTTATCATCTGTTGATCTAAATATTCCATTTTGACATCGGCAAGGGCCACTGATCCAGATTGGTAAGCTTATTATAAATTGTTAGTGTAGATTTTGATTTCATGTATTTGTTATTTTGATTTCATGTTATTTTGTTTGATTTCACTATTCGAATTTGTTGCAAAGTGTGGTAATGCGGGAACAATTGGATCTCCATATTTCACCATACATGCGCTTTAATGGAGAATTCCACTTGTTAGTTGAGTTGCTCCAAGAGATAGAACAAAATTTCATCTTTTCTTTTCATGAGCCATCAATGAACATGTCCATCACCTGAGCAAGAGCTTTTGCTTGTTTATGAGTTTGCTTTCCATTTTTTGAATTGTGTGAAGATTGTTATTTTTAAGAGTGTGTTGGTTTCTAAATGGTTTTCTTATCTAATATATACTAAACAGACATAGGAACCTATCTGTTATCGGCACATATAGTGCATCAACTCTACTGATTATGAATCTCGGCTGATAATTTATGTTTGGTAATATATTATGCATATAATTGCACCAACAATACCACAGGCCTAGTACTAATACATTAGCCATGTGAGCATCCAATTACTGTCTGAGAAACTAATTATCATAAAGAAAGAACATATGTAATAAGATAATGGCAAGAAAAATAATTCATCTACCATAACCATTCATCACATAATAACACAACGATTTATCTTCACCTTTAAAGCAAACAACATCAAAACATTGCACCAGATAAATTGACAATAGAATTAATTGCTCTTACTCATTACTACATCATTCATGAAATAGGATAGGAAGCAATCCTTCTCCAAGTCCAATCACATGCATTTGATGAAAATAGCTTGTCTTTGGTCCAGAAGGACTTATCAATTCATAGCAGTCTCAAAATAATTCTTAACAACCAAAAAGAAATATTTCTTACAATGACCATCGACCCCTGACTAATTGATCGATGTCCTTATTTATAATATAAAGTTTAACTAAAATCAATGGCTAAGTGCATTTTAAACAAAACAAAAATCGCCACGTGGCATCATCGTCTAACAGTTTCTTTAACAGTCCACCCGAGATATCTCCTGGAAAGCGTGACTTCTTTCATATTCAGACCAACTGATAAATAGTTCTTCACAAGTTTAGGCCCATGGAAACCTGTGTTGTTCCATCGGAGCCGCATATATTCCCCTGATGTCCACTGCATGCGCCCGGTACTTTACTAGACTGAAGTTCAACTATTGTAGCATGGTTCAGGATCTGATTGGATTTTCTGCAAATCGTTTCACTTTCCCTGGCCTCGCATCGGTCATCTTTGTGAGTTCTTCGATCCAAGTGAGTCTTTTTCAGCATGCAACTTGACTACGTCACTCAAGTCGACAAATTTTTCGGGGGTGTTGAAATTGGGGAGCCCGGAATCCTTCATTACTTTATTAATTTTATCCCAGTGCCTCTCTCATATGGTCCATTTCTCCTGGATCTCTCAGTTCAAGTCCCGAGACATATTATCCCAGTACTCGGTTGATCGCTTCATGTGATTAAGAGTACTTTTACCCACCATCTGAATGCCATGTTCTTCCTTGTCTCGGCCCTGTTAGAATTCCCCGTTGTATTTGAGTCTTTCTACCACTTGTTGCACCCTTTCATACCATCGTTCCATCTCCTTGCATGTCACAAGTTCCATGAGAGTGTCCTCCTGGAACTTATCTACGTTCACAGTTAACAGGTGCCTCTCCTTCTTGAACTCATTGTAAACTCCTTCGAACTCACCTTTCAAATACACAATGGTCTGCATGGTGTCTTTATAGTATTCGGCCATATGGCGCAAGTGTTTGAGCTCCTTTAGGGTGGCGGCTAGTTCTTTTTCATTTCTCCTAGATCTATCCAAGGTGGCATCCAAGAGGCCCCTTCCTACACTAATCAACTCAGATGTCTAGGCGTCTGCTATGTTGATCCAGCTTTCCTCTGTAGTAACCAATATGGAGTGATCCAACGTGATCCTTCTTTTATTTGTAGTCATTTGAACGATGGCCTTTCTCTTTTGATCATAGGAGATCGCATAAATATCTCTTACCTCGTCTACTGGCTCTGGTATCTATTGATCATCCCATGTGAGTGTGTTTCCCAGGCTACCAATGGTGTATATTTGTTCAAGATTGGGCTCTTGAACTTCCTCACTGTGCCTTGTGGGTTCGACCTCTACTTGTCGCTCGTTGGGGCTTTGAGTATTGGGAAGAATAGAGGTGTTGGTTACAGACTCATTACTTACTTGCTCATCAACCGTATAACCGTTGATTTCCTTTTGCAGAGATTCTTTCTTTGTATCCTCTGATTCAAGCTCATCATTCAGATCCTCTTTGGTTTCCGATTCATTGGGTTCTTTTGTGTTGAGGCCACTTTTGGCTTCCGTTTCCTTTTGTGAGACCTCCTTGTCTTGAACTTTGGGCTCATGTGAAGAAGTTTTCTTAGGACCTTCTTCCACTTGGACACACACAGGAGTTTCATGATATGGCTCCAGGCTCTCGTCATCACTATATATATGTATAATTTTTCTCAAGGGGTTAGTCACTTGTGTTTCTATTGACACATGGTTTGTCTCTAGTTGAGTTGTCCCACCCACCAGGAAATCAACAGGCAATGTTGTGGATTCAGGGTTGCCTAACCCATTGGTGATGCCAAGATTTATGGAATCGAGACTGCTTGGTTCCATCGGGTTGCCTTCTCAGATACCAGTTGGAAGTGCAAGTGTTATGATAAGGTATAGATCATTTTGCATCCACTTTATTAGCAGTTGGCTTTGCTGGTACAAAATTTCACCCATCCTCTGTGCAACTTGAATTTTAGGGAAATCCCTGATTTGTACCAGGGATTCCTGATAAACTCTTTTTGCTTCAATGCTACTTTGGGGATCGCCTATTTCTTCGCCTGATTCAAATGCTACCGTTCCTTCCCAGGTCCTAAGAATTTCTTGAATTGTCTGCCCCAAAGACGTCGCTTGCTCTTCCCAACTCATAGCTTTGAACCTGGTTGTTCGAGGATCATCCCTCCTTGCCACCACCTCATTCCAGTCTTGAGCGTTTTCAGTGAAAATTTCATCTTCAAACCAATCATGGGAATAAGGCTAAAAGAATGATACCTGTGATGCGTGTTGTAGGACCAGGCCCTTGGAATCATGTTTGCGAAATCAACCAGTTTGGAACCAAAATTCTAATTGACTTATCCCTTCGTGCTTAGCATGTGTGGTGTCTTTGACCATGTAGAATCCAATATGAAACCCATATGGTATGAAGGCACGCTTCTTGTCCTTTACTAAAGTGGAATTTTATCCTTGCAGAATGGTCTGATAGAAAACTTCCCCTAACACTAGTCGATCGAGAACAAATATGGGTAACAAATGGGGTGCCCCTGTGTTATAACCCTAAATTTCACCAGACATACTTACCTGGCATCAGGCCATCTCAGACTCTTTATTTTCCAAAACACTACTGAACAACTCTTCTTAAAAAACCACTTTATAAAGTCCCACATGCCCTGCTCCATTATTGCATGCATGTACACGCTAGCTGCTCCAATACAACCCATGTGTACCTACAAAATCACGGAAAAAGGAAAGTTGTTGAAGGAACACACAACTTTGGGCAAGTTAACTAAACCTTTTGTCCATGCATGGTCGGTCATTCGACCAAATACCTAGCTCCTTCTAGCCTATAAAAGAAGGGGTAAGGGTCCCATTTAAAAGAAGAAAAATCATAGTAAAGATACTATACCCAATTGAGCATTCCCCTTGTCCCAACCTTTAGCCATCCTTGTGCAAAGAGAAATATAGAGAAAAGTAGTTGGAGGACAGTTGAAGAGGAGCCTAGGACCAGGTTCTTGGAGCAGTGGTTGGCTTCATCATTGTAAGTTGCTTTAGTGAAGTTAATAATAAAGAAGTACTTTTCTCGTCCCACCATATGAGGTTTTCATTGTTTATTGCATACATGTTGATTAAATATCTAACCCATTAATTTGTAGATCAAATTCATGTGGAGTTCTTTGTTTGTCTTTTATGAATGCAGGTCAGCCTTGGGAGGAGAGTTGCAATCAAAGAGCGATCAAGTGTGAAGAGGGATTGATATCAAACGCCCAAAATAAGGTATGTTCCCTTGATCTTCTTAACTACGTATTTTCTTAAGAATAATGGGGATTAGGCCTGGGATGACAGTAAAAAGTAGGAATCTTTAGGTCTTTTCTGCATGCATGATAAAACCCTAAGTGCTAGTCCATAGAGGGATTTCCCACTCACAACACCCTGTGGCACCGAAAACCCTGATGTAGGTTTCGCGCTCATCTAAATACCAGTGAACCACTTTTGATATAACCTTTTTTGCTTCATCTGACAGCCTAGGGCACTCTTTCCTAAACAACAAAAAATAAATGCATGCAATAAAATGGTCACAGATAACAGCATCGGATTTTTTTTACCTGTTTTCCCATAAGATGTTGAAGTATACATGGATCGGGAACTCCGAGGAGTGCCATTTTAGGTTCATTCCAAAGAAAACGTTCCTGGTGTAGATGATGTCCAGTAAATACGAGGCCATGTAGAAGGAGGGGGTTTCTCCCTCTTTCGACGTATGGGCTTGTCTTATGTAGGTGATCAGCTCTTTGGAGACTATGGCACCCTAATTGAAGCCCATGCCTGAAATGGACACCGTAGAAGCTAGAGGCATCCAACCCTCTAAAACCTGGGAGCAATCTTTCTCCCCATGCAACCTACAAAGAAGAGACATGAGATATATGTATGGTTCCCTTAGATTGGCCATCGGATACTAGCCGGCAGTTCGGTTAGTGAATTTTTTTTCTTCCCTCCACCATGACGCCATGATTTTGCTGGTATCGTGTGCTACATAGAAACTCACAACGAAATCAGTGCTCAGCTTTTTTTCCGGCTCCCTGAGCTTGTAATAACTCTGAACCTCTGATGGCAAGAAAACCCCGACGCATCCACCGTTATCGTCATTAATCAAACATTTTTGTGTATCGATGTGATAAATGAGCCACTTTATGAGCTCAATGCAAGGAAACATTAGAGTTCGTCTTGCCACCATGTGCAAATAATCCCTATGGATATTTGGGAGGACATCATCATCGAGCTTCCTTGTATCAGGATTGTTGTGTGAAGTATACTCGAGGGGATCTTCCTTCTTGATTTTCTTAAAAAATTATTCCCAGTGAGGAGATGTTGTTTTGGCTCCAATGTTTGCCTCTGTGTCTCTGAAGGTCGGGGGTTGCATGAATTACTTCTTGGTAGCTGTCTTAATGATGGGCACCGGTTTGGGCATGAATTTTAATTGTCTTGCAACTGTTGGGGAGGATCCCTCTCCTGCTTCTGGTTCTTGCAGCTTTGGCACTCTTGGGGATTTCCTGGTGGAGGGCTTCTTCAGAGGTATTGTTTCTGTAATTAAAATGGCCCTTTAAACATGTGTACAGAGCAGCGTTGGGTTGTGATCATATAAAATGAAGCGAAAAACACCACAAGTGGGTACATACCTATAATTATTGCTAAGATAGTTGTTTAATACTCACTGAACTTTGGACGTATTCTCTAGATTGTTAGCCTTGTTCTTTTGTTTGTTCTGAATTCCTTTGAATGTAGAATAGGATCATACACAACGACTCGAAAGAATATAACTAGATAGATTATATCCTTCGTATCAACTAGTTAATACGAGTAATTAATGCAAGTCAAAATAAACTACCGTCGGATCTCTGCAAATAAATTCTAGCTGGTTGACATCGAATGCGTAGAGGGGGATGCATTGTATCGACAGGATTAAATGGTATATTTTGATTTGCGCATGGATTAGAAACTAATGCGTGATCCAGGAATTAACTAACATTTTAAATGTGTCGTACCTAATGAATCTAAGGGTTAAAACGTCTCATCACGTCGTGTCTCTCCAATGTGGAGATCAGGGATCGGCTATTATCTTTGTGCATACTTCTACTAGTATCTTCCTGATGAAAACTTCTGACGTCGATGATATCGGGGATCGATGATCGAGGAAAGTTCATGTGCATAGCTTCTTGGCGGGTTATCATCTTCGCAACCTTCCATCATCAAAAATGTTATGGGGGTCACCGATCAGTGATACCACTCTTCTCCTTGTGTGATGCTTACTCTTTTCATTTTCCTGCTGAAACCGAATGGATTGGTCTTCAGTGATGTTCTTGCCGAATATTATTCGCAGAAAAGAGAGACTTTCATCCACCGACGCCGATGAAGATCAGTGTTCAACTATTTTTAACTTCTCAAGCAATTTTTGTCACCTTTAACCGTTACCGATGATGAACTTCCTAAGCGATTTGGGGAAAGCTTTAGATTGTCGATTCCTTAAGTAGTTGTTAAGTCCCTTTTAAAGTTAAGATGATTCTTTGTTGTATGTTCAAGAAAAATTTAAACAATTCAAACATGAAACATAAAAGATAAGCGCATGCATCAATTTCATACTGAAGTGAAAATAGACAGTGCAAAGGATCAAGTGGTACCCATAAAGTAGAAATGGACATAGACTTTTTTAGGGTGTGTTGGGTTCTCAACAGGTAGGATAAAATTTTTAAGAAGATTTGTTCCTAATCTGGCCTAAATAATAAAACATATCACAAATATGTTGAGGAAATGAAATGAAATAACATGGACAATATATGCAAAGAAGTATTTTGAGGAAGTTAAGGTATCTTTGAATGAAGCTCTTGTTTTGGTTAGTCCATATTTTTCAAGGGATTTTTTTATTTTCTCCTTTACCTCAGATCACACTATAGAAGGAGTACTAATGCAAAAAAACAATCAAAAACAAGAGTAGCCTATTGATTTTTTCAATATGTCTCTGAGAGATTCCACTCTTAAGTACAATATTATGGAGAAGCAGGCCTATGCCCTAGTAAAGTCTTTGAAAGAGTGCAAAATGTATATTTTTCACTCTCATGTTCTTGCATATGTTCCTAATAGTGTTGTAAAGGAAATTTTGACTAAACATAATCCTGAGGGAAAGAGAGGTAAGTGGATTGTTACCCTGCTAGAATATGAATTGGATATTAAACCTACAAAGCTAATCAAAGACATGCACTTGCTCAAATGATGACACAATCAAATTTTGAGTTATTGGGAGTAAATTTTATTATTGATCTTTCACAAGGTGTAGAATAAGAAGTCCCTCCTTAGGTAAGTCATAAATTATTGGATTCTCCTTGGTACAATGACATTATCTTTGTTTTACAAAACTTGCAGGCTCCTCCTAAATTAACAAAAACCAAAGCCTGATTTTTAAAGAAAAAGGAAGCAATTTTTTGTGCACTCAATGGTTCCCTATATTGGAAAGACCCTGGTGGAGTGTTATTAAAATTTCTTCTAGAGGATGAAGCTCAGTAGACCATGAAGTAATTCCATAAGGGTGACTATGGAGGTCATCATTATTGGAAAGAAACGATTAATAAAATACTAACGTCAGGGTTTTACTAGCCTACTATATTTGTTGATGTGTACAAGCTTGTTTCTAGCAGTCATGAATGTCAGATATTTGAATTCAAAAGAAAGTTGTTTCCTTTACCATTGAAGCCCATTTCTATAGAATCTCCTTTTCATCAATGGGGCTTGGATTTTGTAGGAGAAGTGCATCCTTCATCCTCAGCTCATCATAGATGGATTTTAGCAGCCACAAACTATTTTACAAAGTGGATAGAAGTTGTACCTACTCGATAGGAAATTGATTCAGTCATCATTCAGTTTTTGGAAGGTAATATACTCTCAAGGTTTGATTGTCCAAGAAGGATTATTACTGATAATGTTGTTGCTTTTAAGTCTAAAAAATTAGTAAAATTATGCAGTGATTATGGTATCACACTTAGCCACTCAATAGCCTATTACCCATAAGGTAATGGTTTGGTTGATTCATCTAACAAGAGCTTGATTAGGATCATCAAAAAGTTACTACAGGAGAATAAGAAATCTTGGCACGAGAAGCTGATTTTTGCACTTTGGGCAGATAGGGTAAGTACAAAGAAGTATGTTGGTACATCTCCATTCCAGCTTGTTTATGGTGCAAATGTAGTTTTTCCCACCTCACTTGGGCTTCCATTCATGAATTTATGGAAAGAGGTAGATCCTTAACCTAATAACATTCAGAGGAGAATAGGTCAGCTAGTTCATGTCCATCGGATGAGAGAAGAGGTCTACAAGAATGCTCAATTATACCAAGACAAAATGAAGAAGGTGTTTGATAGGAGAAAAAAGGCTGATGATTTTCAGATTGATTATTTGGTGTTAAAATGGAATGCAAGAAATGAAGGCAAGGGAAAACATGCTAAATTTAAAAAACTCTGGAAGGGACCATACAAGGTTGTAGCATATCGCGGGAGAAATACATTTTTGTTACAGGAGATTAATGGAGAATACATCAGTGGAGGGCCTGTTAATGCCAGGTTTCTCAAACATTATTTTACTTAAAGCAATATGATCTTCATCTTCATTGTAAATATCCATTTCTTTTAAGTATTGCAGGTTTGGGTAGCATTCAATAGAATTTCAAGCCCAAAGAGAAGGCCCTAAGGTTTTGGTGGGTGTTAACAATTTTGCTCCTTATGCAGTTCAATTTTCAAAATTATGATCATTTGTATAAAGTCAAGTATAGTTAGTCAATAAAGTGCCCAGTGGACTAGGATATTGTTAGCGATATTTCTGGTAAGGGAGGTTAGAATGTGAAGGAGTGGGTGAAAAACCCATTTACTATAAGCTCGGGACGCAAATGCGCTGGTGATTAAGCGGTCAACAATTTTGGATGGCAGAGATTCGCACGCTCGGATCAACGACGCACATGGGATTCTGGACCCCCCCCGCCTTTCTACCTTTAGGCGGAGGGGGGGGATCCGGAATCAAGGGTGCACCTCTTCAACGATCACGATCAGCGTACCTGGATCAACGGTGCACAAGGCAATTCCGGACCCCCCTCGCCTTTCTACCTTTAGGCGGAGGGGGGGGATCCGGAATCAGGTGCACATCTTCCCAATGGCTGAGATCAGCGCTCCCAAATCAACGACGCTCGGACAATCCCATCCTTCTTAGTTGCTCTGCTTTTAACCCGCGCGGGCCCCCTTTCCTGTCGTGTCATCTTTGTACCATCCTTCCCCTTACCAACTGTTCCCCTCCTGGCCGTGCGATGGGGCTCGCTCCCTTTATCCCTTCCTCATCCTCCGACATCTGTCCACCTTCCTTCTTCTGATCCATGTGGTCCCTCCCCTCCACCTCATCATCCACTCACCACCCGCCATTTTTCCCGCTCACTTCCACGTCAGCCTTATTGTACCCATCACATTTCATCTCCTGCCCCCTCCGCTTATTTCCTTCTGCCATGTGTCTTCCCCCTATAACCATCTCCTGCACCTCGTCACTTCTTATCTCACCCTCATAGTCTTGGCGCCACCACTCCCATTATGTGCCCCATCCTTCACGCTGGCCTCCACTCCTATTCATCAAGCCCTTCAGTTATTCCATGTGGCAGCGCGAGGAGTCTTCCATGTCCCAAAGGTGTCGAGTTGGCTGAGCTATCCTCAATCCCAATAAAGCAGTTATTAAGGTAGTTGGTGGTGGTTAGATATATTCTCCACCATAATGGGAAATTTTGGCGACGAATTAAGAGCACTTCGATTCACCTGCAGAACTGTCAGAAGCCCAGTTGTGTCTGCCATAGGTGCACGATCACCCAGAGACTGCAGGTGAAGATTGTCAGAATCCATGCAGACGACAAGCTCTTAATGCAACGTCTCGATTTTTTTGTTGTTGTTGTTTTGAGTATATGTAGGCGTTTTCGCCATTTTTGTATCTATCGATGGTAGAGCATAGCTCCCTACTGTAAAGTTTTAACAGATATTCTAGTTTTCTGGGTAGGCATTTGTATTTGAGATTTCTTGTTTTATGACAAACAGTTTTCCTTTCCGTCTATGTTTTCCTCTCACACCAGAGAATTCGTGATTGACTGTTTCTCGTGAATCATTGCAGTTATGTTATGATGAAAGGTTTATTGTTGCATGATTGCATTCTCTGGTTTTTCGTTTGAATGTGAGATGATATTGCCTTTGAACGTCTTCTTCTACAGTCTATTAGTAACTCGATGTTAGTACCAGACCTCTTCTTTTCTCTTATATAAGTCTTCCGCCTGTTTCACCATATACTACAACTCACTGTCTGAATTTTATACAAGACCTCATTCACCCATGCATGCCTAGCCTAGTTTCGGAGTTGGAACAATATTGTTTTGAGTTGGCTTCCATTCGGTCACCCCATCTATAAACCACTGTGACATAAAACTGATGGGCGTCGGGCTCTGCTCCTGCTAGCAATCCAGGAGTGACTTCCGTCGCCAACATTTATGGTGTCGTTGCTGGGGACGAAGTTGAATATTTTCCCCGGGATTGAACGACAACGATTAATTGATTCTGAAGGTGCATCAGATATCAGAATTATCATGATTGCTACTGTGCACCTGGCGACTCCACTATGAGGACTCCACTGGGGATGAACCTATTGGGTTAGTTGTGGCTTCCAGCGATAGACACACGCGGTCCCATCCACAGCTGCCTCTGGCCACTCCTAAAGAAGATCCGGAGGTGATTATCAGAAAAGGGAAGCCCTCCCAAGGAGAAAGCTTCATGCCAAACCAGGTATTTCCCCACCTCCTTCTGTAAAAACTTTGTTTTCTTGTTCTCAGCTTCGTAGCCAGCCTTCTTCAGAGGTCTCCCGTTTCTTGAATTTTGGGAGTGTTCCTGCTGATTTATCCCCTCCTGGTCTGGGATTGGAGGGAAAAATCCTTGTCACCCCCCTTTCCTCTGAAGATGTTCCTCGGTGTAGACCCAGGACTACAGAATATTTCACCACTCCTGCACAAAGAAGAGTTCCTGCTGACTTGAGCTCGTTAGTCTTCTCCTTAAACCCTCTCTTGTTTCCCACTCCAATTCGAGACTCAATTCCCACAACCCCTTTACGAACTCCTTCTCCTCCAATTTCTCCTCCACCTAATATTCCTATGGCTGCTGCTAATCCCCCTATGACCAGAATGGATGCTATTATAGCCACTAGGTATGCTCCCCTTTTGTTACCTCATCCCCTCAATGCCCTCCCGGCAGATGGTTACCTCAAGCAGCTACCCAAGTTCACGGGTGAGGGGGACGTAACTGCAGATGAACACCTAAAAACCTTTTACAGTTTCACAGATGATAATGTCATCATACATGTAGACGTATGGATGAGGATTTTTGTCCATAGCCTCCAAGGTGAGGCTAGAAAATGGTTTAAAGCCCTGCCTCCTGGATCTATTGATGGGATCGAAGCTCTAGACAATGCCTTTTTGAGACAATGGGGAGATAAAAAAGATTTCATGTATTTTATGACAGAGTTTGGGTCTTTGAAGAGAAAAGAAGTAGAGTCTCTCTCTGACTTCTCCAAGAGATTCAATAAAATGTATAATAAAATTCCCGCTAAGATAAAGCCCTCGGAAGCCTCGGCTAAGATCACTTATGCTAGCACTTTTGATCCTGATTTATGCCTGCTGCTGAGAGAGAGAAGAGCCACTACCTTGGCTCACATGAAGGATGCAGCTGTGGAAGTAGAATCTAACATATTGGTTGTTGACCGACTCAGGAACGTTGCTGATAGAAACATATATAAGAAAAGGCTCGAAGCCTCCCCATCCAGTTCCTCTCCCATGCCCCATCAGGCTGATGAGACAGTCAGAGTACTAAAATCACTTTCTGCCAGGATGGAGAGGTGGGAATTAGAAGGGAAGCCCATGTACAGAAATCCCCAGAATGCTAATAATAGAGGTTTCAGGAGACCTAATAACAATGGACCACAGGCCTTCCCAAGGGAACAAAGGGAAAAATATAGAGAGGATCAAAGGATTCAATCCCCTCTCCAAAATAACCTGGTTACTCATGAGGAAGGAGAGGAGGTAGACGAATTCGACCCCGAAATTCATTGTGTTGAGGAAGCCCCTCCTTTTCCCCATTTGACTTAGTCGACATACGAAAAATACCTGATGAACATTTAGATCCATGAGTTAGGAAAGGGAGAGAGGGCCAGCCACACTCCTAACAGATACAATCTCATGTCAAGAAAGAAAGAAGGAAACTTTGATGTCCAAGATCAGCCCCTCATAGCAGATAGGCCTACTAAGTCTGCAGCAACCCTGACTAGAGAAAATAAAGCTCAGAGTGTTTTGTCAGCAGCCAAAGAACCTGTCACTGAGGTAAGGGAAGCTCCTAAGCCAATTTCCTCCTTTAATTTTGAGCATGAAATTCAAAAGATTAGAATCCCTGTACCCTTGTCTGAACTAGTTAAAAATGAAGACTTCAAGAGATCCCTCTCCAAGCTGCTACAATCCGAGTCCCCCCAACCTCTCTCTGACTCAGTAAACCTTCAAGATGAGAAGCCAACTGTCATCCTAGGGCCCATGGTAGAAGACATAGATGACTCATCCCCTCCCTTCTACACCTCCCTGGATATACATGATAAAGTGTTGCATAATTGCCTCATGGATTCAGGGGCCTCTCATAACCTTATGCCCAAGATAGTTATGGAAGAATTGGGATTGGAAGTGACAAAGACTTATCATGATTTGTACTCTTTCGATTCGAGGAGGGTGCAATGTCTGGGAGTCATCAAAGACCTGGTGGTTTCTTTGTTTCAGCTGCCCATGAAAAGCGTGGTCATGGATATTGTGGTAGTTGACATTCCCCCCAAATTTGGCATGTTGTTGTCTAGATCGTGGATTAAAAAACTCGGGGGAACGTTGCACATAGATCTCACATATGCCACCATTCTGGTTTTCGGAGGGGAGCAAAGGAGGCTGTACAGAGAAGCTCAATTGTCTTACATTGTCAATGATGAAGCGAACCCCACCAATCACCCCATATTTGCAATTGACACCGATTTGGGGTCTAGCCTATTGCAGCTCATTGATGCTCCTGAAGAGTCTTTCCAGGTCCGAAAGCAACCCAGTCTTGACTATCCGGATTTTCCTCCAACCTCCTCCGTGTGGAAGATGTTTTTTGACGGAGCTTCTTCTGCCGAAGGCGCTGGCGCTGGGGTGGTTTTTATATCACCTTGTCAAGAGAGCATATCCCTTTCATACAAGCTGGAATTCGAAACCACCAACAATGTGGCAGAGTATGAAGCTCTTATTCTAGGCATGAGGTCTGCGAAGGAAATGGGAATCAATGAGATAGCAATTTTTGGAGATGTTGAGTTGATTATTCAACAAATAAGAAAGGCTTATCGCGCCAATAATCCCCGACTCAGAAATTAAAGAAATGAGGTATGGGACCTGATGAATAATTTCTTCTTGGCTTTTAACATTTCTTTCATTCCGAGGGGGGAAAATACTCTAGCCGACTCTCTAGCCGTATCATCCAGTTCACTCAAGCATCCTCTGCCGCCTGGGGTAAAAAGTGATGTTGAGATAAAATACAGGCCCTCTGTACCTGACAATGTCAAACATTGGAAGGTGTTTGAAGATGATCTGGAAATTGAAAGGTTTCTACAATCCGTGGAAGAATTTTCTACGTTGCACATTGACCAGGATCCCGACCTAGAAGATGACCCTCATCCTGGGGTATTTTTAAATAAGATCACCAATCACCAGATCATTTAGCTGCCCAACAATCACATTCTGAGAGGACTCGTCCCTTTAGAAAGATTGTTCGATGGGAATGACATGCCAGTAAAAGGCAGGGTTTCAAATGAAGATGTCGGTGCAACCGAATGCAACATTGGTTCGCAGAAGGAGCCTAGGTTCGTCAAATTGTCTAGTAGTCTGACCAGAGAACAGCGGGCTGAATATATTGAGTTGGTGAGATAGTTTTCCGATGTGTTTGCGTGGACATACGAAGACCTGAAAACTCACGACACATCTGTTATTGAGCACAAGATCCCGTTGAAAGAAGAGGCTCAACCATTTAGGCAGAAGCTGAGACAGATAAATCCCATGTTGCTACCTATCATGGAGAAAGAAGTAAAAAAGTTGTTGGATGCACAAATCATTGTCCCCTTGAGATATTCTGAGTGGGTGGCCAACTTGGTCCCAGTAAGGAAGAAGAGCGTAGAAATTAGGCTCTGTGTTGATTTCAGGAACCTGAACAGAAGCTCAAGAAAATACAATTATCCCCTGCCCAACATGGAACACATATTGCAGAAGGTAACTGGAGTAGCTAGGATATCCATGATTGATGGGTTTTCAGGGTATAATCAAATATCAGTCATGCCTGAGGACAGAGAAAAAACAACTTTCACCACTCCTTGGGGCACATTCATGTATGCCAAAATGCCTTTCGGATTGATGAATGTAGGGGAAACATTTCAGCGAGCTATGGATATAGCCTTCATTGGGGTGAAAGACTGGTTCGTAGTAATCTATTTGGATGACATCACAGTCTTCTCCAGGTCAGATGAGGAGCACCGCTGCCACTTGAAAAAAGTTTTCCTGAAATGTCGGAGGTATGGCTTATCTTTAAACCCCAAGAAATATTTGTTTGCTATGAAGGAGGGGAAGCTATTAGGCCATATAGTGTCAGCAGAGGGAGTGAGAATTGATCCTAGTAGGGTAGAAGCAATTCAAACCCTGTCGCTTCCCAGATCTAAAAAGGAGGTTCGGGCCTTTTTGGGGAAGATTAATTTTCTGAGGAGATTCATCTCAAATTTTGTTGAGCTGGTGAGACACATCACAGCCATGCTCAGAAAGGGAAATGAAGTAAAATGGACCGCTGAACCCAGGGAATCTTTTGTCCAGATAAAAAGGGCATTGACTGAGGCACCCGTGCTGATCAGTCCTGGCTATTCCAAAGATTTCATGATTTTTTCTTTTGCTTCTTGTGATACAGTAGCAGCGGTCTTATTGCAGAGGAATGATCAGGGGTGAGAGAAACCTATTGCCTTCTACAGCAAGGCATTGAGAGATGCAGAACTCCGGTATGAGATCATGGAAAAGCAGGCTTATGCCTTGTTGAAAGCCCTCAAAGCTTTCAAAGTTTATATCTTACACTCAAAGATCACCGCGTACGTTCCTTCTGCCTCTGTGAAGGACATCCTCGTATAGCCTGACATAGACGGGAGAAGAGGTAAATGGATTGCCAAGATCCTGTAGTTTGATCTGGAGGTTAAACCTACCAAATTGATAAAGGGGCAGGGTTTAGCCAAGTTGTTGGCTGAATCCAATTGCAAATCCCTAAGGATTAACTTCGTCAGTGAGCAAGCCGAGTCATCCAACAAGAGTTCCCAAGGTACTTTGTCACTAGCAGCATGCCCCTGGTACGAGGATATCTTGTACTTTCTGCAAGAATTGAGGCCTCCTGATGGCATGAAAAAAATCAAGGCAGGAGCCCTAAAGCTCAAGGCAATCATATATTGCCTCATTGACCAAACCTTGTACTGGAAAGACCCTTTAGGGATATTTTTAAGGTGCCTGAACCCATAAGAAGCCCAGCAGGTTGTATTTGATTTCCACAGTGGCCTTTGTGGGGGTCATCATTTCTGGAAGACCACAGCCCATAAGATCCTCCGAGCTGGGTACTACTGGCCTACTTTA
This sequence comes from Picea engelmannii, assembly GCA_009831015.1. Lineage (NCBI taxonomy): Eukaryota > Viridiplantae > Streptophyta > Pinopsida > Pinales > Pinaceae > Picea > Picea engelmannii. The sequence goes on from ML787157.1 coordinate 1,135,262, forward strand.
TTCCCTGATATCTGAAAAGAAATCAGAGCTTGCATCAAATGCCAGAAGTTCTCAGGGAAGCAACAGCTCAAATCTCTACCATTAAAGCCTGTAGTAGTTTCAGCACCCTTTCAGCAGTGGGGATTGCACTTCATTGGGGAAATTCATCCGCCCTCAAGTGGCTAGCACAGATGGATCCTGACTGCGACAGACTATTTCACCAAATGGATAGAAGTTGTCCCCACCAGGAGCACTTCTCACAAAGTAATTATCAGCTTCCTGGAAGATATCATAGCTAGATTTGGTTGTCCTAGCAAGATTGTCACTGACAACGCCACCCCTTTCCGGTATGAGCCTCTGGTCAAGTTCTGTGAACAGTTTGAGATTTCACTGATTCACTCTACTCTCTATTATCCTCAGGGAAATGGACTGGCAGAGTCTTCCAATAAAAGCCTGATCAAGCTCATTAAGAAATTACTGGGAGACAATAAAAGGGCCTGGGATTCGAAGCTCAAATTTGTGTTATGGGTTGATCGAGTGAAAACAAAGAAGTCCTTGGGCATATCACCCTTTCAACTTGTTTATGGAACAGAGGTTGTTTTCCCCACTCAGCTCGCTTTATATATGGCGAAATTCCTCCAGGACATTGAAGGAGAGCCTGACCATATGGTCAAAAGGATTCATCAGATGGTGGAAATACAACAGATCAGGGAACAGGTCATGAATAGGGCCCACGATCATCATCATAAGATCAAACAGACCTTCGACAGGAAGAGCAGAAAAAAAGATTTCGAGGAGGGTGATCTAGTGCTCAAATGGGATGCACCCAGGTAGGACAGGGGCAAGCACAGTAAGTTTGATGCCCTCTGGTTTGGGCCTTTCAATATCCTTGAAGTATTTTCAAATAACATGTACAGGTTGCAAGATCTGGAAGGCAAAGAAGTTTTTGGTGGCCCAGTAAATGGGTGTTTCTTAAAAAAATGTTTTTTGTGAGCCGCAGTCGGCTCTTTTGTTTTTGTAAATATTTTTTTTATTTTCGGCTTAATAAAAGACTCCATAGCCCAATAGCAAGGCATTGAATCTGCAAAAAGAGTCCTTAGAGCATCACAGGGATGACTCTATCCCCCATGGAGCCAAATGTTAGCGATATTTCTGGTAAGGGAGGTTAGAATGCGAAGGAGTGGGTGAAAAACCCATTTACTATAAGCTCGGGATGCAAATGCGCTGGTGATTAAGAGGTCAACAATTTTGGACGACAGAGATTCGCGCGCCTGGATCAACAGTGCACATGGGATTCCGGACCCCCCCCCCCTCTCCTTTCTACCTTTAGGCAGAGGGGGGGGTCCGTAATCGAGGGCGCACCTCTTCAGCGATCACGATCAGCGCACCTAGATCAATGGTGCACAAGGCAATTCCGGACCCCCCCCCNGGGGGGGGGGGGGTCTGGAATCAGGTGAACATATTCCCAACGGCCGAGATCAGTGTGCCCAGATCAACGGCGCTCGTACAATCCCATCCTTCTCAGTTGCTCTGCTATTAACCCGCGTGGGCCCCCTTTCCTGTCGTGTCATCTTTGTACCATCCTTCCCCTTGCCATCTGTTCCCCTCCTGGCCATGCGATGGGGCTCGCTCCCTTTATCCTTTCCTCATCCTCTGACATCTTTCCACCGTCCTTCTTCTGATCCATGTGGTCCCTCCCCTCCACCTCATCATCCACTCACCACCCTCCATTTGTCTCGCTCACTTCCACGTCAGCCTTATCGCACCCATCACATTTCATCTCATGCCCCCTCCGCTTATTTCCTTCCGCCATGTGTCTTCCCTCTGTAACCATCTCCCGCACCTCGTCACTTCTCGTCTCACCCTCATAGTCTTGGCGCCACCACTCCCATTATGCACCCCATCCTTCACATTGGCCTCCACTCCTATTCATCAAGCCCTTCAGTTATTCCAGTTGGTAGCACGAGGAGTCTTCCACGTCCCAAAGGTGCCGAGTTGGTTGAACTATCCCCAATCCCAATAAAGCAGTTATTAAGGTAGTTGGTGGTGGTTAGACATCTTCTCCGCCATAATGGGAAAGTCCGACGACGAATTAAGAGCACGTCGATTCACCTGCAGAACTGTCAAAAGCCCAATTGTGTCTGCCATAGGTGCACGATCACCCAGAGACTGCAGGTGCAGATTGTCAGAAGCCATGCAGATGCAAAGCTCTTAATGCAACGTCTAGATTTTGTTGTTGTTGTTGTTTTGAGTATATGTAGGCGTTTTCGCCATTTTTGTATCTATCGATGGTAGAGCAGAGCTCCCTACTGTAAAGTTTTAATAGATATTCTAGTTTTCTGGGTAGGCATTTGTATTTGAGATTTCTTGTTTTATGACAAACAGTTTTCCTTTCCATCTATGTTTTCCTCTCACTCCAGAGAATTTGTGATTGACTGTTTCTCGCGAATCATTGTATTTATGTTATGATGAAAGGTTTATTGTTGCATGATTTCATTCTCTGGTTTTTCGTCTGAATGTGAGATGATATTTCCTTCGAATGTCTTCTTCTATAGTCTGTTAGTAACTTGATGTTAGTACCAGACCTCTTCTTTTCTCTTATATAAGTCTTTCGCCTGTTTCACCATATACTACAACTCACTGTCTGAAGTTTATACAAGACCTCATTCACCCATGCATGCCTAGCCTAGTTTCAGAGTTGGAACGATATTGTTTTGAGTTGGCTTCCATTCGGTCACCCCATCTATAAACCATTGTGACATAAAATTGATGGGCGTCGGGCTCTGCTCCTACTAGCAATCCAGGAGTGACTTCCGTCGCCAACAGATACTAGTCTACTTGTTCTTTGGCACCTCACATGGAGGATTCCATCCCCATTGGATCCAGTGTTAGTGTCCTATAAATAGGTTGATAGAGTTTGGGTTAAGTATGTATGGTAGGTTAAAGTCATGATTTGGTCTCATAAATACCATGGAATTTTTCTCTTAGGTTAAAGTCATGTTATGAGTCAATGGGTTTGTGACTAATAATATTTCTTAGATAGAGTCATAAAAAAATTTTGAGTCAGGAGTCATGTGGTCTTGATGTCAAAGGATATGGGATGTCATATCAACTAAGGGTCATAATGAAAGATCAAGTGATCAATCAAAATTAGTTAGAGTCAGTCTTATCATGTCTTAGAAAATCTCATGAGCTCAAATTGGGTGGAGGTACGTGGCATCATCAAGCAAATTGGAGTGTTGCACAAGTTGTTGCGCAACTTCCTAATGCTACACAAATCTGGTGAAGAAGTACAACAACCCAATGATTGTTTCAAGTGGTGATTTAAGTTGATTTTGGATTTCAAATTACTCCATTCTACCTGTAGTAAAACTCCTAATCATCATTTTTCATCTCTTCAAAAAACAAACCCCTCATTTAGTTTTCTACGCACAGGTTGTAGGGGACGTTGCATATAATGCTATGCATCATCACCTCCATTACTCTTGCGCCCTCCAAACTACACGTTTCATCCCCTGGTTGATTTTTTAAGGGAAGACCTTTCTTATGAACCTAAAGGCCTAAAGTTTCTCCCTAAAACAAAGAAAATATCCCTAGTTCTTCTCATTTGATGTGCATCTGGAATTATTGTGTTTTACCCTACGCAAAATCCTCTTATTTATTTCCCACAGGTAAGCAACATACATAAAAATCATTGCGACTCCACAAGGCAAGAGGAGGACTACAAAAGGTGGTGATATCGTTATATTTGAGCCTCAATACCTAAGGATAGTAAATACCGATCCAACAATCAGGGTTTCTTTTGAACAAGTGGGCTTCATTACATTTTTTGAAAAGCTTCAAGGGTAGAGCATGCAGGTGGCAAAGGCGTTTTCCTTGAGCTTGATTGGTGTTTATTATAAAGTGGGAAACATGCAATTCCAGGTTTCTGAAGACACCATCGTTGTTGCAATAGAGATCCCTTCTTGTAGAGAGCAATGGTTCAAAGGTATGCAATTGAATATAGCCTACTACCATGAATTTTTTAATCCTGAATTTAGAAACACGGATTTTGGAGCCACCATACCTAGAGAACTTCTTTTATAAAATCATAACAACTTGTTGAGGGTAATTTAAATTTTTTTCACATGTGAGGGAAGATTCACTAGGGTTTACCAATATCATATTAGGATCTTGTTGAGATAAATTCATGCTTTCGAAATTCCCCTCCCTTTTCTATTTTCCCAACTTCATTTTTCCATTTCTTTCCCCTCTTATATACCTACCCTCATTCCCATTTTCTTTTCTCCCTTCTCTCTTCCCTTTCTAGTTACCATACTTAGTTGCATTTCAAAAAAAATCGATGGGCTCACAGGTTGGCAGACTCGTGGTTCTTCACCTCCATCCATTTTCTTATGTCATGAGTCTAATCGACCGCCTTGTTATAATATACTTAACCATTTTTTCAACCGTGGGTTCAGGGGTTCAAGATTTCATCTTCCAAGTTCCACGATATCCACTTTGCACCCAAAGGCCCATGATATACATTATAACCGTCAAACTTGTCATGGGTATTGATCCCCTAAGTATTTCATTTCTCCTGTATCCAAGTCCAACCAACCATTGCACAACACTTAGCCTATTTTTTATCATTCACAATCACGGTTTCGTGGGTTCCCGGGTTGGCGGGTTCACAAAAGGCCCCAAATTCAAATTGCTCTTGTTCATCCCCACCATCTTCGTGCTTTTCCCAATATGCATTTAGTATGATTTAATGTTAATAACTGATCATGTAGGCTTCGTAAAGATCATCATTAATAAGTGAAGGGTTCAAGGATATTTTTCATTAAATTGCATTAAAGAACAGTTTTCCAAAGGTTATATTATTGTTATCTCTCTGAAAGGATTCATTTTAAATTATTATCCAGTTGAAAGAACACTCTCGTCAACCTATGGCAGCAACAACTAGACAATATTTATGTGGTGATACTTTGAATATTTTTGGTCGTGAAGACCAGAAATTCCAATGGTCCATAGCATATTCATATTACTCATCTCCTCCTGCACAGAAAGACGTAATATGGACATCCATAATTAATCGCGCAAGGTGTGTCCTTGAGGTATTCGACTGTAAAGAACTTGTTGCAAGCTGCGTTGAGAAGTATGTATTGAGCCAATGAATTGTACAACTCCAAGATCATTCTCCCAACTATCTTTCACCACATTTTTTTCGTAAAATGTTGAAGCTCCCTAAGCCAACACTTTCCTTCAAAGGAGAAGAATGAATAAATTTTCTGAAGAAACATGACAATGGCCTGGATATCTTTCCTAAGTTTTTGGAGAATCCTGCGGCTGTTACAGAAGACATAATTAGGATTCAAGTCGACTCTTTTAAAAACAACTTTTGGGAAATCGCTTGGTCATTTACCAGGTTGACAGGTCAAGAAATAACCGCCAACATTTCTCGCATGATTCTTTATATTTTGTATATTACAGTTAAAGAGAAAGATATATTCGACTGGGGAAAATTGACTTTCATTGAAATCTCCTCCCAATTATCATATGACAAAAGGGACAAGAAATTATTTATGGATTCATATTTGGTATTTGCGATAGTGTATTTCTGTCAATTTCCAAAATTCACTATATGTAAGAGGGTGAATTGTGAAAAACATCCAGTTACCTTATGGTATCAAGCATTGTGGAGACACAAGACTTTTCTGTATTTTTACGAAGTTTACAATGATTTTGTTTCAGTCTTCAAAGGACTGTTGTTTGGAAAAAATACCCCCAGGATATCTGACCAGGCTAATAAATTCTTGGAGAAAAAGGGAATGATGGAATAGATGGAAAATAACAGTGTCATCAAGATCTTCTTTTCTGAGGAAAATCCCTCTTTTCTTCCATACCATATATTTTATAAATTGGTTACTACAAAAGTAGTGAGGCAATACAATTTTTGGCTACAACTTTTCCACAAAAAGTGAAAAAATTAATTCATCCCCTTCTCATGGAAATTTGGAGACTTCATATTCACAAATATAAATAGAATCGATGAGTTTGTGAATCACTTCAACAATGTAAATCTGAAGTATGCTGAAAATATAAAGGGGTTTGACCCCAAAAAAATCTTTGCGGAACATATGTTGTCAGTAGGATTCATCAACTTGTTCATTCATACTATTTTGAATGAAGAAGAAAATAACAACCTAGGCACTCCTACACACAATGTTGGTGACTTGGAAATAGTACTTAGTACTAACGAGTTTTACAAGAAAAAAGGAAAGGGTCCCAATGAGAAGAGCGCCCAGTCTCTAGTTGTTACTCCTAAAACTACCACATCCCATAGAAATGCTCCAATGGCCCACCCAACTAGGAATATTACCAACAATAGTTCAAGAAGCGGAGGAGAGAAGAATCCCCCACCCCCCACCGGAAAAATTGAGAGCTCATGCAAGCTCCCTCTGAGAAAAAAGAGGAAGAATGTTGTGCAAGAGGAAGAAGAAAATATCATAGAAAATGACATCAATAGATTCTCTCTTGAAGACATGAAGCTCGAGGCGGATATTGAGAAAATTTTCCCCACAATTGATCAGCTGGGAAATATATCCCAACAAAATTCATCATTAGAGATCATTGAGAATGAGACCTTCAGTGAAGAAGAGTCATTCTCTTTCCAAAGCATTGTTTTTGACAATGAATCTAAGAAATTGATTATAGAAAAAGGTGATCTGAAAAAAAGAAAGGAAAATATCATTCAGAGGTTGACTTAAAAGATATGGTGTTGTCCCAAATCTCGAAAATTCACAAAAAAACCAGGGAAGCTCCGGATGATTCTATTGGTGGTCTAGAAGCATAAAACACTAAGTTGAAATAAAGGATCAAGGAGCTGGAAGACACCTTAATGCCTCTTCCACTTCTTGCCAATCCTTTGTCAATAGTCAAACCTACCACACCCATTGTTAAATTGAAAGGATATTCAAGCCTACTCACATCAACTAGGATTTGTGTAGAAATAAATATTAAGAAAAGAATGGAATTGATAACAGAGGCATGGGAGGTTTCAAAAAATATTGTTTCTTTTGGCTCGAGGTCACATGCCTTCCATGAATATTTTCAAGTCAATATGAATAACGAAGAAGGTTTCTACATTGATGTTGTATTACCCTTTGGAACCAAAGTCTCTAACATGATTGAACTAAGAAGAATAGAGGAGGATCTACCCTCCCCAAGTCGGATAAAACAACTAAATGCTTGCTAGAAGGAAAAGATTAAAAATTTGAATAATATTGTTCAAGCATGCAGTGAAGCCATATTGAAAAGGGAGGAACTGTTTAAGAGGCTCAAAAACATAGACCTAGCAGGAGTTACTAATGAAGTAAAATACCCTAAATTAATTATCAACTCAATGTTCCTAACAAAGCAACAGTTTGGCGAACAAGTTTAGATATTTAAAGGGTTATTAGTTGAAAATTGTTATGGCATACTCAAATATAATGAAGATGACATAGACAATTGGCTAGTGGACTATTCCATGAAAAATCAAGATATTGAGGAAGAAGCACGTGGTATTTCTCTTGATTTATTCAACATTAACATCCGGCATGAGATAAACGTCGCACCAATGAAAAAATATATTGAAGAATGTTTCAAAAAAGAAATCGACAAATTGACCAATGAAGGGCAAAAAATAGTTGAGATGGTTCGTGTAACCGTCAATGAAGAAAATAAAAGGACAGAAGCAAGAAATTGAATATACGAGAGACCATCATAGTAAGTTTATGTTGATCACATCTTTATTTATTTATCATTTCTTTCATCCAGTTATTCCGCTTCTTTAACTAGAAAGGTTTAATTGAAGTCTAATAAATTATCTATGTCTTCTTTCCAGGTCTTTTTGTTATATTATCACCCACCATCCTCCTTCTACAAGATTACTTCTTGTTTATATTTTCTTTATGGTCCACAGGAGCCCTAATCCCAGTACTAAGGACAAACATATTTTAAATTTCAAAGGCTTTGTAACAAACTATATATTTTTTCATAAAATTCAAGAGATCTATTTCAAGATCTTTTTTTACTGTTCTTTGTAACTCTGAGTTTTGAGTATAAAGTATTTGAGATTGATATATCATTATATTTATTTGAGCTTCCCATGTGTTCACTCTATTAAAGTTCTCTTATGCATGCAAACCATCTTCTTTTTATTTTATGTGATCATAAATATTTAGTTTAACTATGATGAATGTGAGGAAATTTTGTCTATCCTTTTTAAATGTATGAAGTGTGTGGTTCCTGGTCATTTCTCATGAACTTTCTTTAAAAATAAAACAAAACATTTTTCTTTCTTGTTATCTTTTATTGCAATCTTTATATTTCTTTGATTACCATGACATACTTTTGCAAAGTCCCATATTCTGAAGATATAGAGTCCCAAGAAAAACTTAAAGTAAAGAGGAGTACCACCTCTATAAAAGTACAGGGGGATTTATATCCTCGTGAGGTTTTCATTTTGGTCCTAATGGATTCAAGTGTCAACATTTTTGGTGACTCAACTGGGGAATGAACTAAAATTTGGAATTTGGTTTAGCATTTTTTGGAAAATACATGACTTTGCCCCAGGTTGACCAGTCCCACCTGGAAATTGGATTGAATAATCAATGAATCATCTTACATCATCTATATAATATGGTAGTAGCGACAACCGAGACCCAAGAATAATTAGAAAGGTCCTGGCATATTTTAGTCTGATAAGAAGAAAGATAAATGCTTCGGAGACAGGGTAGAGACGAGCGACAAGACTGAAGAAACCAAAGGCCAGCTAGAGCAACACAAGGATAAGGTCGATATTGAAGTTGGACGAATACAAGGGACACATTACCAGAAGTAAAAGAAAGCAACTTTGTATTCTAAGAATTCAAAATGATATCCCTGGAACATCTCTGGATATGGAAAAAAGAAATGAACAACCGCGAGACAAACCACATGAAAAGAGACAAGGAGGTGGAAGAGTTGTTGCAAGAAATCAAGAAAATCGAAGAAGAATAAGAGATTCCCATTTAAATATTCTAGTTGAGAAACATGATATCCATGTTCTCCCTAAGGGTACCTTGAAGGAATTTTTTGGAGATAGAACAATTGATGCAAAGAGGCACCTTAACTTATTTCTTGATGTTTGTGACTTTCATCGTGTTGAGTATGACAATGTCATGGTAAGGTTATTTCTTCAAACCTTATCAGGAAGAGAATATGAATGGTATACGGCATTAACAAGTAGGTGAATTGTCTCGTTTAATGGCCTCGAAGCCATGTTCCTGACTATGTTCACCCCTCCAATTTCTTATCATACCCTTCTCACCAATTTCACCCAAATTGGTTCGAGGAAGAATGAAAGAATACGATATTTTAATCTCAAGTTCAATAAAACCTTGAGTAAGATTCCATAAGATAAAATACCCAATGACCCAATCATACTTGGTTGTTATAAGAATGAAATGACCCCAAACATGAAATACGTTATCATAACATCCTAGATGGATACCTTGGAGGAAGAAATAATTAAAGCCACTGAAATGGAATAAATTATGATTGAAACGGGTGTCAACCCCAACATTATATTGGGAAAAGTACAAAGGCAGCTGGGAGGCTTAAGTATTGATAATAAAGGAGCCTCTAGTTCAAGAAAGAATGAAGAATTTAAGCCACGACTGACCCAAAATCAAACAATTGGAGGATTTTTCAAGGGAACCATACCATATGTGAAGGTAGGGCCTATTGTGGCACAAGAAACCAAACAAATAATTTAAATTGCACAAATGAATAGAACTATCGAAAAATGCAAAAAAAGATAACTAGACTAATAAGAGGGGATAATTATGTAGAAAAATAGATAATTCCAGTCCAAGAAAAAAGAAGGAACCCTCCCAAAGAAAACAGAGTGAGGTTTGAAAACATGGATAATCTGCAAATACCTAGGGTCCCCAGGCAGCCAACCCCCAATGCGGTTGTTTTGGATGATGTATATGATGAGAAAATGGTTGAGCAAGAGAACTAATATTCGCCTGATGAAATATCTGAAACCGTGTAAATGGACGGATGCGAGACGTCCATGTATATATTTGAATAAGGTGATAATAACCCCAACTCGCAAGAAAAAGTCACCTAGACAAGAGGATTTGTAAATATATTTAAATAATAAAAATGATTCTGAAAAGGAAAAGAAAAAATATAAAGAAAAAATGAATGAGAAAATGAAGGATGGCATTGGAAGTAAGAAGCAACACCTGGTGTCAAACTCCACTCACATGACATACAATGTTGTATAGGACTTAAGTAAACTAAGGATAACTCTTCCTTTTATAGAAGTGGTGAAGATTCCCCAACAAAGGGAAAACATTTTGAGATTATTAGACTATCCATCTAAAAAAGAAGAAGTTGTTGTTACAAGTCCGAAACAAAGCTAGAACAAATCAATTGTCAAGTTAAGAGGTAAAATTCCTCCCTTTTATATTTCAATTGAAAATCATGATGTTAAACTTCATAATTGTTTAGTTGACACTGGTACAACCAATAATATTATGCCACTAGCGGTCATCAAGGCATTGGGTATGAACTATACCAAATATTAAGATACCGGTGAAAGTATATATGCAATTGATTCTAGAAAAGTGCCATCTTATGGACAAATCAAGGAATTTTATGGTTGCATCATGGTGCCTCCCCATATTATTACAATTTTCAATATTATTGTGGTAGACCTTCCTCCTACATATGGAGTTTTTTTGGGAAGAGATTGGTTATCTATGATTGGGGGATACATAATGAATGATGGAAGTTGCATGATGTTGCCAAGAAAAGAAGGATCAATGATTAAGGTGCCTCGTGAACCAAGGAAACCATTCTCTTTCAAAAAGAATGAGAATGAATTAATGGAAGATTATATAGATGATGGGATTGGAAATTATGTTATCCTATACATGGAACACATTGAAATCCTGGAGAAAATTCAAGACATGGAGAATCAAGAGCATCTATTTGAAGGTTATTGGAGAATGTCATTCGATGGAGCTTGTTCAAGCTCCGGGAGTGGAATTGGAATTGTCCTTGTAAGTCTAGGGAATATTATGCATCCACATGCTAACAGACTTGAATTTGCATGTACTAATAATGAGCTATAATATGAAGCTTTGATTCAGTGAATGATTCTTGCACAAGAAATGAAGATAGAACATATGATTGTGACCAGTGTTATCACTCTATAATTTATCAGGCTGAGGAAGAAATGAACAGAGGTAACTATTTCAACCACTTTAGGTTGAATTATGACCCTTCAACCAAAGAGGGCTCTCTCACACAAAAATACTCAACATATTTAGCAATGAGCACACAGAAGGTCAGATTCTGTAATTAAAAAGGTTATGTTTGGTTTTAAATTATTTGGTTGGAACATGTAAAATGGGCCATTGGGCAATGGAGTCACTAGCTTAGTTCAATCAAGGCAGTTTCTACAAGAAATCTTACAAGGTAGGATAGGCACTTTGTTGGATTCTTAAGATCATTGAGTGATGTGAAAGAAAAGGTGAGGAGATAGGATTGTACCAGAGCAATTAAGAATTTTGGGACTGACCTTCTAGTAGAAAACATGGAAATTATTCAAAGCCAGAGACAGAGTGTACATTTAAACAAATTATGCCCTTAATTTTCTGTTGAATAATTCAGAATTTATGGATAACAGATGAATAACAGTGAAAACACATATACAAGGACTGATTCTCTTTACCAACATAAGTGACACGAGAATCATGTAATTACAACTGTATTACTGAAATTTGATCAAAGGAGGCTCCATGAGTTGCTTTACAATATCAATCATATCTTATGAATAGGTCCCAACCCATAGTACTTAGAAATGGGAAGTATTTATCAGTTGTTTACAAAGGATCATATCATAAATGAGCAGGATTTATTTTATCTAACTATATCTCTAATTACAAAAAATATAGGAATCTTTAAGATCGGTTCGGATTTCAGGTGCTTGATTTGATTGACTAAAAATAAAATTTAGATGCAATCACTATGAAACAAACTTCCAGGTGGCTCGAATGTTGGAGCTTGTAGATGAATTTTTTTTGGATCTTGGAATTGCCTGTTGATTTCATGGAGGTTGTTGACGATCTGTCTTCGAATTATACGTAGTTGTTGTTCTTTATTGGTGATTGTGGCTACTTCTTGCAAAATCGTGCATTGGAATCTGGAATCGGTGATTGAATGTTGATCTTCCACTTCCAGGTGCCTTCATGCCATGTGTTTTTAATCCACACAATTTTCTTACTATTCTTGTACTAGTTTCTTTTCCATATGTACCTTTGAATAGCTTTCCTAGGAATTATCTTGTAGTTTAAGGTGGATGGTGGTGTTGGTAATTTGACAACTTAGTTTAGCACAAACTCATTATGGGACAGTCGATGGTCAACGGTCATGTGGGAAAGTGTGATTGGTTACGAATAGGATGACGCGGTGAAAGGTGTAGGAAGTAGTGGTGAGAAGGTGATGTGTAGTGAGAGAGGGGAAGTAGATGCAAGGGGCGAGAGGTATCGAGAGTGTGGAAGACAGGTGGCATATGGTGAGAGGAGGAGTAGATATAGGAGGTGAGGGGTATGAACGGATGGGAGTGGTAAGTGGTAGGGTGAGTGGAGGACATGTTTTGAGTAGGGAGAAGAGGAGTGTTGGCAGTGAAATGGAAGTATCGGGTGGTGGTTTGGTAGATTTTGGAGGNNNTTAGGAGGGGGGGTCCAAAATGATGAGGATGTGCCACGTTAGGTGGGACCCAGGTGAGGGAAAACCACTTTTTGGAACCCCACCCTCCCCCCCCGCAACTGTTAAACAGGGCCATAGATCTGTGAGGTGACGGGTGTCGTCGATGACAACTTGTGAGGGAATTAGTCACTATAAGACAAAATGTATTTTCCACTAGTAACTTAGGATAAAAAATATGTGTTGGGTAGCACTAAGCTCAATGTTTCCCACTTTACACCATAGTTTTATTTTCCTAAGGCTACAAATACCCAAATTTATTCAACTTAGGGCGTATTTTGAAATTCAACCCCTGCTTATGTTTTCTTTCCTTTTTCCTTTGGGAAATTATTTGTAGAATGAAATATTATTTACCACAAAAAATCACAGAAGGAAGAAATTTCAATCACCATCTGATCCTATGAAATATAGGACTCTAACAGTGGCTCCACTTGGGGATGGTGCTCTCCTTGTGAGGTGCCAAGAACACCATAGACTAAGTAACCTGATCCATTGGGATGATCCCAAAACCTACAACTTGCTCTGTCATGAAACCTTAGTGACTGAAAATCAATCGATAATCTTCTCCAAACCTTAACTGAATCAAATTCACTCTGAAATCCGAACTATACTCTAAAACTGAAAACTGAAACCAAACTGAAAATCAAATTGAAAAATTACTAAAAGGAATGCTCGCCAAGATGAGCTTATTCACACACTCCTACCCTAATCTGCTAAAATTACAACTCAATTAGGTAATGGAAAAATGCCAATGAAGCCAATCCAACAGTTGATCCAATAACTCTTCTCTTTCATTATTTTTAACAAAACTCAGAACTAGAGCTTGTAAGGGCACTAGAAACTGATTGTCAATTTGATCTTCACAATAGAGAGCTTTGGAACCATAAAAAAAAAACGAGGCACTGGAAATTGATTGGAATTCTGAAGTGAAAAAATCCTCCATATAGATAGCTATGGGATCATGATAAACATGACCTATTTCCTGGTGTTCAAAGTATTCAGAAAATTCAAGGCCATAATTGGGTATTGCACATATGCTATCTATATCATCATAAAACTTCTTATTTAACTGCAAATTTTCAGAAGAGCTTTGTAATGAGACTCCTATTGAACAAGACCATGAAGTCAACTACCTAATCAACTCTATGTCATAACTGATTTTAAGCTCATAGTTAGCATATGGAACTGGACTTTGACTACACAGATCACCCAAAACATCAACTATTGGATCATGGAGAAACTGAGAAGACGGTTGCATTGGTTCCAATGAAAATTCATAATTTTCTATGTGCTTATCATTCAGGACTTGATCAAGATTGTTCTTCAAAAACTAAAATGAATTAAAGCTTAATGGTACATAATTATTTTTCATTAACTCAAAATCAGTTTCATGCTCTAAGCTTTCTTCTGGGATTTGAAACTCAAGGTATCTTAGCGGCTGCAATTTTGGAGCAAGAATCACCTCCATATCACGAATAACATCCTCAATTGATTCATAAGAAAGTTTCCCCATAATACTTCTTACAACTTGCTTATTTGATTGCTTATATATTTCTCTAGAAATTGGAATGAGGCAAGACATAAAGGCAAAGATCTTTCACTTACTTGAGAATTTTCTGCATTTTCCTCATTGTTGTCATGATTAATATGCACAGGATGACTGTCATATTTGAGTTGTTGCAACTGAGATTCTTCCTACCAAAAACATGTTGGTGATTTCTTTGAAGAGTCAACCTTGATGTATTCATCATAATATTGATCATACTTGGTGTTGGTCTCTCAAGATGTCCTAAAAAAAACCTTTATGCATCAACCAAAGGTAGGCGCTGGCACAAGCGTTTTACTTGTCACCTACGTAGGTTCTTACATTATGTTTTCAATACCCAGCCTCCAGAGATGCAACACCTGTAAAGGAACAACAATCGTAAAGGGAACGACATTTGTTCTATTCAAAGTAACAACACGACCTGCAAAAGGAACAACAATCGTCCCGTTCAAATGAACAAAAAAATGAACAGCAATCGTCCCGTTCAAATGAACAGCAAAAGGAACAACAATCGTAACAAGGGAACGACAGTCATTATATTGGGCTGAAATAATGTTGAATTAATTGCATTGTAGTATTTGCCCAACTTATCTAATTTTTCAGCCGAGGGTTCTTAAACTGACGAAGCACACACAAGGTATATGCAAGATTGAAGCAAGAATAATCTAATATAATGTTTAATCTACAACTAAAATTGAATCATTAATCTAACACACGATTGAAATAGAATCATTAATCTAACACATGACTCTAATTGAATCATTAATCTAGTTGCGTAAATGAAATTGCTCTAAGAATGGGAAATTGTGTAAAGGAAATTAATCTAGAAATGGAGAACTACATGAAAGAAAAGAAGATACAACAAATGAAGAGTTAAATGGCACAACAACACATGAGAGCTCTCACCAATGAAGCAATCTTACATTCAATAATCAAATCAATCTTCATAAAAGAATAATGAAAGCATGAAAACCAAAACCATGAATCAAAGCTAAGAATCCCTTTCTCT
>ML787157.1:1175187-1215173 GCA_009831015.1 Picea engelmannii
GCTATTTTGGCAGAGTTTCTTTGCTATCCTTTTTCCTCCTTTGACTAGTACCCCTACCCCTCCTTTTATAGGCTAGGAAAAGCTAGGGTTTTAGTCGAACTCTCGGCCATGCATGGCGGAGAGTTTCAGTTAACTGACAAAAATCCTTGTGTCTCGGTGGAAACTTCCCTGATTTTTTTCTTTGTTAGGTACTCGCGGGCTGTTTTGGGCTAGCCCGCGGATACCCGCGTGCAGTAAAGGGACAGCAAGCGGTTACCCGCGCCCAGTGAGAAGTTAGGGCGCGGGTTGCTTGTTTTGAGTGGTTTTTTGAGGAGTTACTCAGCATGGCTTTGGCTAGGAAGAGGCATGAGTTGGCCTGATGCCAGGTAAACCTGTATGGTGCATTTTAGGGTTATAACATGGAGGCCAAGGAAATAGTGCAAAAATCCTAAGTCTGTCATTTCAAATTTCTTCTTAAGGTTGGTTTTCACATGGTTTAAAAGTTTTGAGTCACTACTAGTAAGGATAAGGTCATCAACATAAAGGACAAGGATTATTATATGGATTCCTACTTTCTTGGTATAGACATTAGGATCGGAATGGCATATATAGAATCGGATGTCAATAAGAAAGTTTTCCATTTTGGAATACCAAGCTTGAGGATCTTTTTTAAGACCATAAAGAGATTTATTAAGGTGACAAACAAGGCTAGAGTCATTCTGGACATAGCCAGGAGGTTGTTCCATGTAGATTTATTCTTCCAAATCTCCATGCAAGAAGGTGGATTTAACATCCATCTGATGGACCTCCCATTTATGTGAGGCAGCAAGGGAAAGAACAAGGCGGATGGAATTCATTTTGGATACAGGGGCAAAGGTTTCATTATAGTCAATTCCTTCAACTTGGGAAAATCCTTTGGCAACTAACCGAGCCTTGTGTCTTTCAACAGTTCCATCTGATGCATACTTAGTTCTGTAGACCCATTTACATCTTATAAGTTTTCTTCCTTTTGGAAGAGGTACAAGATCCCAAGTATCATTTTCCATTAAAGAATGATACCCTTCATTCATTGTTGTATCCCAATCTGGATGACTTGAAGCTTCTGCAAATGTCTCTGGATCATGAGTCTTTGAAACTTGAGCCAAAAGAGAATAGGATCATTGGAACTATGAGCATGTTCGATGTTGATATGAAGGATCACCGACAATACCACCAGCTGCTTCTTGTGGTGAACGAACCCATCTAGGAAGCAGTGGAACTGGTGCTGGTTCAGGTTCAAAGGACTCATCTGGAGGAAGGTGAGAAGGAGGAGGTGGATTTTCCTCCTCACTATCATCATCTGAAGAAGAAACCAGAATAGGAACAGAAGAAGGCACAAACACTGAAGGTGGATCGCAGGCCGAAGAAGGAAAAACCGTCAAATTAGGCTCGCAGACCAAGATATTTTCATCAAATTTAACATCTCTTCTAAGAATAATTTCATTACAATGTGGTTGAAGAAGTCTATAACCTTTGACATCTTTATAATAACCAACAAATATACACTTCTCACTTTTAGGCTGCAATGCTTTTCTTTTCTCACCAGGAATGTGAGCCCTTGCTATACTACCAAATACACGGAAGTGACTTACATCTGGGTTAATTTTAGTACAAGCTTCTTCCGGTGTTATATTTTTAAGAGCCTTTGTGGGAGTGTGATTGAATATGTAATTTCCACAGTTGATTGCTTCTGCCTAATACTTTAGACTTAATCCCTTATATTGGATCATACAATTAGCCATTTCTTTTAATGTGTGGTTCTTTCTCTCAGCAACACCATTTTGTTGTGGTGTATATGGAACAGTTTGTTTCATTTCGATTCCCTATGTAGTGCAGTAACTTGTAAAACTATTGTTCACATATTTGCCTCCATTATCTTTTCTTAACTTTTCAATTTGATGTCCAGATTGTTTTTCTACAAGGGCCTTGTAGGCCAAAAACTTGTCAAAAACTTTGCTCTTAATTTTTAAGAAGTAAACCCAAGTACATCTGGAAAATTCATCAATGAAATTTAAGAAATACTTGCACCCAGAAAAGGAAGGAGAAGACAGTGGACCACACAAATCACTGTGGACAGGTTGTAAAGGGCCCGAGGCGTGCCAAGAGGCACGTTTGTCAAAGTTGTCTCGATGATGTTTGTCGAGAACGCAACTAGCACAAACACCATCTCTGCATGAAACAAGAGGAAGACCAGTCACCATCTGTTGATTACATAGTTGCTGCAATGAGCAATAGTTTATATGACCAAACCGCTCATGTCAAAGTTTTCTCAATTCATTGCTATGAGAAACAAAAACTGATGAAAAAGTTGATGACCCAAAGTTGTCAAACTTGTACAACCTGGTAATATCATCAGCAATTCCAGTTGCAAGAACATGTTTAGGATCTTTTATATCCTTGATTACAACTTGGTGAGGTGAAAACTCGACAGTTTTACCTTCACCTGAATGAGTGATTTGATAGACTGATAGAAGGTTACAAAAAAGACTTGGAACACATAATACATCATTGAAATGACAACTGTCTACTTGAATTGTTCTAGATCCTACAACACTAAGAAATCTATCATCACCAACAAATATATTCTTGGTGTTACATTCATTTAGAGCAGAAAATGTGGCTTTATCCTTAGCCATATGATAAGATTCTCCAGAATCACTAAGCCACTCATCGGAAGTAGAAGTATAATTTGTATTGAAGGAGAAACCAGAAGCAGAAAGTGCATGTCCATGAGAATAAGAAGAAGAACTAGAATCAATATTGATGTTGTCCTTCTTCATCATTGCTTCTAAAGATGCCATCTTCTTGAAACATTTAGACTCATCATGACCATCTTTATCACAAAAATTGCAATGTCTGCCAGTCTTCTTATTTTTATATTTTGGTCCTTTGTCACCATTAGGAGTTGAAGTTGTCTGAGCGGGTTTGGGACCCTTGTGTTTCTTGTTGTTGTAGCTAGGATGTTGCTTCTTGGGATACTTGGGTTTATCTGCTGGGAAACTAAGGCTTTGTTGGAGGTACCTGCAGTGTTGATCACTCCAAGTTGTACAAGCTTATCTTCCTCTCTAATCAAATCAACACAAAAGGACTCAAGAGTGGGTTTTTCATAAGATTTCCCTAGAGCCTCTCTCATGGCATAAAAGGTAGATACAAACATATAATATGCACTACCTAGCTTAGAAAGAATAAGATAGATGCAACGCTCTTCCTCCGTTTTTATCTTACATTCTTCACATAAAATTATGAGTATTTTTAACGTAGATAGATAGTCTCCAAGGCAAGAAAAATCACTTGGAATCAAGGTCCGTATTTGATTTTATAATTGTTGTGCTCAAATAATATTGAGTTTACCAAACACATATTCAATCTTGTCCCAAGCTTCTTTGGGGTCATCAATTTCTTGAAGGTGCTACCTTAAATCAGGAGAGATGGACATTTCGATTAGTCCACGTGCTTCATCACTCCTATTAGCCCATTTTTCTTTCTTATCATCATCAGTGGGTTCTTTTTCCTTTCCCAAGGTAATCAGGTACAAGTCTTTACTTCTTAATAAATCTTCCATATAATATTTCCATTGGAAGTAGTTGTTGCTAGTATGAAAGACATTACTTGTAGAATCCATATTAAATATGCAGATAATATGGATTTAAAAAATTGAAACTGATGATCTGGATGGAAAGAGATCAAAAAGTTATGTGTTTTAAAAAAAAACATCACTGAAAAGGGACTTCCGATGTGAGAGTTATGCCCTTTTAAAAAAAGGCATAAACAGTAACCAAATGACCACATGATAGTGTAAGTTGCTTTATGAAGTGACCCACTTTTATAAATAGAAGTGGGGATCACTTTTACAATGAAGTTACTTTATAACAGAAAAGTTGCATGCAAAGTAAATAACTCTAAAATAAAATATTAAAGCTACTTATAGTGATTCACTTTTACACTTGAAGTGAAATACACTTTACAATTTTAGCACGAAAAATTTCAAAAAAAGTAACAAAAGAGAGAATTGAACTCAAGCCCTCTTACTTAATAAGGAAACTTTTAACCAAATTGTCTACCAAAACATATTGTAATGTTTAGAAGGAGGATTGTTGTTGTTGTTGTTGTGAAAGACACCCTTGGAGAGCATGCTAAAAAAAAACTCTTTTCACACAAGAAAAAAAATTCGCTTCTTGATGACAACAAGGGTTAGATCTCGGTTAGCTTACCCGAAAGATGCACATTTTCCTATCTATTTCTGATTTTCCGAGATCGCACAGGGCACGGGGCAAAGAGCATACGCAAATCTTTGGATCTGACTGTAATGACCGTATCTTGGGAAAACGGAAACATTTTCGAGTGAAATGAAAAGTGTTCCTAAATGAAACGCACACTCTAAACACAATGGAGTAGTCCTTTCAGTTCAGAAATGTACGAAAATGATAGAAAATGGAGATGAGGCAACTCGGCTTCACTATCTCAATCTACAATAGGAACGGGTCTTCAAACAGGCTCTGATACCATGTTCGACAACACAAGTATTCCAACAGAGGATGAACACCTTCAATAGCCACTCACATAACCAGATCAAAGATCAACACCGATGTTTTCACATGGTAAAACCCCTACGGGGAAACATCCACGGCCCCAGCCAACATGGCCACTTGGAGCAGTTTATTAATGCAAAAGAAAAATATTACAGAGAGATTTTACAAGAGAGTTTCTCACAATCGATCATTGGAAAATGACCCTCCATGCTCTTTAAATAGAGATCATGGACCAATTGGGTGTTAAGACACGTATCAATGGTTATTAAGATTGAGGAGAGTATGAACCGTCAGATCACTCTATGTCGGGAACATATCGTGACCGTCGGATTTCTTATCTACAAATGCATACTAATGCATACTAAAGAAACACACTAAGAAACACACTTTTACCTAACGACACATTAGACCAAGTAGTTCTTAACTAAATCCTAATTATCTAAATATCCTAATAGAAATTTGATCAAAGGAGGCTCCATGAGCTGCTTTACAATATTGATCCTATCCTATGAACAGGTCCCAACCCATAATACTTCGAAGTGGGAAGTATTTATCAATTGTTTACAAAGGATCCTTTCATAAATGAGAAGGATTTATTTTATCTAACTATATCTCTAATTACAAAAAATATAGGAATCTTTAAGATCGGTTCAGATTTCAGGTGCTTGATTTGATTGACTAAAAATAAACTTTAGATGCAATCACTATGAAACAAACTGCCAGGTGGCTCGAATGTTGGAGCTTGTAGATGAATTTTGGTTGGATCTTGGAACTGCCTGCTAATTTGATGGAGGTTGTTGACAATATGTCTTCGACTTCTACGTAGTTGTTGGTCTTTATTAGTGATTTTGGATACTTCTTGCAAAATCATGCATTAGAATCTAGAATCGATGATTGACTGTTGATCTTCCGCTGTGAGGTACCTTCATGCCATGTGTTTTTAATCCACAAAATTTGCTTACTATTCTCGTACTGGTTTCTTTACCATTTGTACCTTTGAATAGCTTTCCTAGGAATTATCTTGTAATTGAAGGTGGATGATGGCACTGGTAATTTGACAGCTTAGCTTAGTGCATGATCATTATGGGACAGTCGACAGTCAACGGTCATGTGGGAAAGTGTGATTGGTTATGAATAGGATGACGCGGTGACAGGTGTAGGAAGTAGCAGCGAGAAGGTGACATGTAGTGAGAGGGGGGAAGTAGATGCGAGGGGCGAGAGGTATCGGGAGTGTGGAAGATAGGTGGCATATGGTGAGAGGAGGAGTAGATACGGGAGGTGAAGGGTATGAAAAGATGGGAGTGGTAAGTGATAGGGTGAGTGGAGGACAGGTGTAGAAGAGGAGTGTCGGTGGGGAAATGGCGGTATCGGGTGGTGGTTTGGAAAATTTCAGAGGGGGTAGGCAATAAGTAGTATTAGGATGGGGGGGGGGGGAGTCCGAAATGATGAGGACGTTCCATGTTAGGTGGGACCAAGTTGAGGGAAAACCACTTTTCGGAACCCCCCCCCGTTAAAGGTAGAAAGTTCGAGGGGATCTGAAACATGTTGAGGACCATAGATCTGTGAGGTGACGGATGTCGCCGATGACAAATTGGGCGGGAATTAGTCACTATACAAAAAAATGTTTTTTCCACTAGTAACGTAGGATAAAAAATATCCACTGGGTAGCGCTAAGCTCAATTTTTTCCACTTTACACCATATTTTTATTTTCCCAAGGCTACAAATACCAAAATTTATTCAAATTAGGGTGTATTTTGAAATGAAACCCCTGCTTATGTTTTCTTTCCTTTCTCATTTGGAAAATTATTTGCAAAATGAAATATTATTTACCACATAAAATCACTGAATAAAGAAATTTCAATCACCATATGATCCTATGAAATATAGGACTCTAACAATCGACAACTTCGATTTGGTAATTAATCAAGTCACCTAGAGGTATAAAATCAAGAAGGAAAGACTCAAATTATACTTCAAAGAGTTAACGAATTGATCGAATATTTTAGATGTTTCAACATTTCCTTCATTCCAAGGGACAAGAATCAGAAGGAAGATTCATTGGCTTTGGCGGCCTCATTGTCAAAGCCTGATGATATTCAAAGAAAAACTTTTTTTCAAGTAGAAAGAGTATTCTGACCTTTTGTACCTGATAACTTGGAGTATTTACAAGTATTTGAGAATGATGGAAATTTGGAAAAATTCTTGTTGAACGATAATGATGATGAATACAATCACATATTTGTTGTCCCAAAGGATTGTATTCAATCAGAGTCCCTTTTTACGAAATATGATCATGCTAAGGATATCTTGGAATAAATTTCACTTTGAAAGGTTCAAGAAACAAGAAAGATCAATATTGGAACTGACAATTCCCCAAAATATGTCAATTTGGGAGTTGATTGCACCATTGAGAAGGTTGATCAATATGTTGCACTGTTTAAAGAATATCTTGATGTGTTCGCATGGACTTATGATGATTTGAAATCTTATGATAGAACAATATTCCAACATATTATTCCTTTGAGAGAAGAAGCAAAGTCGGTCAAGAAAAAAATAAGGATGATGAACCCCAAATTAAAACCTCTGGTAAAGGTTGAATTAGAGAAATTAAAGAAGGATGGAATAATATATCCCATTAGGCATTTTGATTGGCTTTCAAACCCCGTGATAGTAAGAAAGAAGACCGGGGAGATTCAGATGTGTGTATATTTTAGGAATATTAACAAAGCAAGTATAAAGGATAACTATCATTTACCTAACATGGAGTTCATTCTCCATCAAGTCACGGGATCAGCTTGCATGTCCATGTTAAATGGTTTTTCTGGTTATAATCAAGTCTTGGTTGTTGAGGAAGATAGAGAAAAGACAAAATTCATACACCTTGGGAGACATATGCATATGCTAGGATGACCTTTGGTTTGAAAAATGCAGGATCCACATTGCAAAGGACCATGGATCATGCCTTTAAGGGGTTGATAGAAAAATTCATGGCGGATTATCAAGATGACTTGACAATGCATTAAAAAACAAGGGGTGATCACATTCATCACTTGAGAAAATTTTTTGACAGATGCAGATTATATGGTATTTCCCTAAATCCAAAGAAATGTTTATTCGTCGTAACTCAAGGAAAACTATTGGGTCATATTGTGTGCAAGGAAGGGATTTATATAGATCTAGAAAGATTTAAAGATATAAATGAACTCAACACCCCATCATCTAAGAAATGAGTTCAATTTGTTTTTGGTAAGATCAACTTTGTGTGAATATTTGTTCCTAACTATGCAAGTATTGTGAAGCCGATCAATTTATTGTTGAAAAAGGACCAAAGGTTTGAATGGAAAATGAATACACAAGAATACTTCAATAATATCAAAAGGGAAATCACCACAGCTCCAGTCCTCATTAGCCCGAACTTTCAAAGGGACATCATCATCTATTCGTACGCTACAGAAACAGTGGTTGCATATGATCTTACTCAAAGGAATACCAAGGGTCAAGAACTCCCAATCAACTTCATGAGCAAAACCCTTCATGATTATGAATTGAGGTATTCAGAATTGGAAAAACAAGCCATGTCTCTTGTGAAAGAGGTGGTGCACTTTCATACCTACATACTAAATTCTCATGTCATTTCTTATGTTTCATCCTCGCCAGTGAAGATGCTTTTGAATCAACAATTGAGATAAGTAAAATGGGATAATTGGTTGGAAAATATTCAAGAATATGATATTGAGATTAAACCTTTAAAGGTTATCAAAGGACAAGGTTTATGTAAGCTCATTGAAAATAGTGACTCTTTGGATGGAATGATTTCAATTTAAGTAGGAGAACCATTGGTTGATTCAGAATGGTATAGAGATATTGTATTCTACTTGAGTTTCGGGCAGTTTCCAGTCACCATGAACCCTAAAGAGTGAAGAACATTGAAGATGAAGTCAAATCAATATGTGTTCATTTCTGATATACTGTTCAGAAGGAACTATGATGGTATATTACTAAGATGTGTTGATGAAAACAAAGCTCAAGAATTAATGAGGGAAGTCCATGAAGGAGTATGTGGTGGACATTTTGCACCTATGGCCACCGCCCATAAGATAATAAGAGTTGGGTTTTATTGGCCATCAATTTTTAGAGACTCATATGAGGGTTGGATGACTGAATGATGGAAGGAATGGGAAAATGAACTAAGTCCAAACTATATGTATGCATGTTCCCAACTTGACACTTGTCATGTTGGGAGCTACTTTGGCCCACTTGTCCCCATCCTTAGAACTTAGGATAAAATAATTATCCATACTTTATACTTTAAGGAATATTAATATAATATTCCTTTCTGGCTTNCCCCCCCCCCCCCCCCCCCCTTTTCCCTAACTAGTGGAGTTTAATCCCCCATACTCGTTTATCGTGGTTGGTCTACGTGCAGCGATGTATTTTTATATTAATGATGAGACATATACAAAAATAGGTTCACTGGCCTTTAACATCTAGGCTCTCTAGCGTAATCATCACAAAACTGGCTCACCAGCCTATAAAACAAAGAATATACACAAAGGCTCCATGGCCTTAATATCGCACTTAAATTCATAGACAGTCCCAACGTTGAATTAAATTTCTAGGCATGCTAAAAATGTTTAATATGGCAAAGAAGGTACTTGTAGTATTCCATACCAAAAACACGAATTGGCCTAGAACTTCAGCAGACTGTAAATAGCATCCCAAAACCCAGAAAGAGGTAAAACTTGGAGAGGCTGTCCAAAATATGTATATAAACAAACCCAATTGAGCTCCTACGAAAACTCCAATGGAGTAGGTGCAAAAATTCATAATTACAGTGCAGAGTTGTGCCAAGTTGAAGTGTGAACAGAAAAATTAATGGGCAATTTTCAAATAACCATAACTTTCTTCTCAAGACTCATAATTGAGCATGGGAGAAGGCGTTGGAAAGGTGTTGGAAAATAGAATATAAATATTCACCCAGAAAATTGATCTGGGCATTCAATTTTTCAAGAAATCAGAAAAAATAATTCTGATATATTATTGAACTAGAATGGTTCATATGTTTCATGAAATTGTTGAGTAAGTTAACCTAACGAAGTTTTGTTGGTTGCACATTTTGCAGAGTTAACAACAACTAGATCAGATCACGATTAGTATAGAGTCCATAGGAATGGAAGATGCACATGGAACTTACAGCCAAGGAGATGAGATGAGAGGGATGGATGTCCATTTGGGCATTGAAGGAACAAACTCCAATGGACATGGAGAAGGAAGGAATGAAAAAATGAATATGGTAGAGACCATTAAAAAATTATAGAAGGATGTCCAAAGCCATAAATCTGATAATGAAAGGCTTATGAGAGCCAATGATCAGCAATAGGAATTCAACATGAAGTTAATGTAGAGCTTGAACATAATAGAAAAGAAATTGGATAAGGAGAGTTTCTCAAGCAAATCAGGAAGTCACGGGTCTCCTGATGAGAAAAGAAGAACCAGAAGTGTCAGTAGACATCATCGTCACTCCCCGAGGCATTCCCATAAGAGAGAACATGGAAGCTCAAGTCGATCCCCTTTCAGGAAGCATAAGGGGTCTGGGGTGTATGAGCTACAAGGAGAAATGAACAAAATCAAACCTCCTACATTTGATGGTGAGCACAAGAAGGATGAAGATGCAGAGACATGGTTGTTGGGCATGAGAAAGTATTTTCAATTTCATAATTATTCATCTCATGTAGAAGGAAGAATTGTCATCTATCAACTCAAGGGAAAGGCATCCATGTGATGGGATCAGCTAGTGCAGGTGTAGCACATTAAAGAGAAAAGTGTTACTTGGAGGGAATTCAAGAAGTATTTTGAGAAGAAATACTTGACTAAGAGATACTATGACAAGAAAATGAAAGAGTTCTTTGAACTCAATCTTGGGAGTATGACCATAGATGAATATGAAAGACGGTTTTTAGAACTATTGAAGTATGTTTATTGCATCAAGGATGAGACAATTAAGATTCATAGGTATTTGAGTGGATTCCCATCATTCATCAGTGAAAAAATACAGTATGATGATCCCAAAACATTGGAGGAGACCATAAGGCGAGATAAATGCCTATATGATTAGCAAAAATCAAGGCCAACATTCCAAAAATCTTGGGAAGACAAAAAGAAATTCAATATGGATCAGAGGAAGAAGGGGACTAAGCCGCCATTCTTTAGAAATAATCCTCAGGGACAGCCAAATTCCAGAGAACCCGGAATGATTGAGACAGGGGGTCAAAAACCAAGGCAACCACCTATTCAATGTTGGGGTTGTAAAGGATATCATATGTTCAGAGATTGTCCTCGTAGAGGTGAAAAAGTGAGAACTGTTCACAATGTACAGCAAGTTGAAATAGTGGAGGACATGGGAAAAAATGTACCAAGGATCTATGCAGCCAAAACAAACAAGCAGAGTATCAGTCACATATGATTGAAGTAGAAGGTATGATAAAAAACCAAACCATTGTTATTTTAATTGATTCGGGAGCTATTCATGGTTATATAGATCCTAAGATGGCGGAAAGTTTGAATTTGCCAGAAGAAAGCATGGAAAATCTTGGTTGGTGCAGTTGGCTACTGAATCCAAAAGAAAGGTTAATGAGATGGTTAAGTTATGTCTTATGGACATGAATGGACTGAACACTAGGGAGGATGTGAACATATTTCCTTTAGGTTCCTATGACTGTCTAATTGGGATGGATTGGTTAAACCAACATCATGTTATCCTAGACTGTCATAACAAGGCATTTACTTGCTTGGATGAGGAAGGGAGCCTAAGGAAAGTGCAGGGAATTCCCAGGGCAGTAACCATCAGAGAAATTTTAGCATTGCAGCTGGAGAAATGTTACAGAAAAGGGTGTCAAATATTTGCAGTTCATATGGAAGAGACACCTAAATATAAGGTTCCAAATTTGGAAGATCATGCAGTCCTGGAAGATTTTGAAGATGTGTTCAAGGAGGTACCAGGAATACCCCCAAAGAGAGATATTGATTTCTCTATAAATTTAATGCCTGGAGCAGCTCCAATGTCAAAGAATCCTTACAGAATGAGTACACCAAAGCTGAAGGAGTTGCAAATGCAGCTTGAAGAACTTTTGAAGAAGGGGTATATATGCCCAAGTGTTTCACCTTGGGGTGCCCCAATCTTGTTCGTGAATAAGAAAGATCAAACATTAAGATTGTGCATTGATTTTAGACAGTTGAATAAAGTGACTATAAAGAACAAGTATCCTCTACCAAGGATTGATGATCTCTTTGATCAATTGAAGGATGCAAATATATTTTCAAAGATAGATCTCAGGTCAAGATACCATCAGGTAAGGATTAAATAGGAAGATATCAGAAAGACCACCTTTAGGACAATGTATGGTCATTTTGAGTTCACAGTGGTGCCCTTTGGATTATCAAATGCACCAGTTGTCTTCATGTGCTTAATGAATGGTGTTTTCCGAGAATATTTAGACAAGTTTGTCATTGTCTTTTTGGATGACATCGTTGTATATTCCAAGTCAGAAGAAGAGCATGAGAATCTTTTGAGGATGGTGTTGCAAGTATTAAGGGAGCATCAGTTGTATGCCAAATTGAGCAAGTGCTCATTTTATCAGAAGTAAATTCATTATTTGGGGCATATCATTTCAGAGGATGGGATAGAAGTGGATCCTAAAAAGATAAAAGCCATTAGAGAATGGTCAGCGCCAAAGAATGTGACAGAGGTCAGATCATTCATGGGCATTACAGGCTACTATAGGAGATTTATTGAAGGATTCTCAAATATTGCACACCCAATCACTTTGTTACAAAAGAAGGGTGTGAAGTTTCAGTGGACATTGAATTATGAAAAGAGTTTCCAAGACTTGAAACAATTATTAACAAGTGCTCCAATACTAAGGATTGTAGACCCAAATGAAGACTTCATTATATGCATAGATGCATGTAAAGAATGACTTGGTGGAGTCCTCGGTCAAAATGGGTTTGTTGTGTGTTATGAATCAAGGAAGTTGAAGGAGCATGAAAGACACTATGCCACTCATGATTTGGAGTTGGAAGCCATAGTGCATGCCTTGAGGAAATGGATACACTAACTCATGGGGAAAAGGTTTGAGCTGAGGACAGACCATAATGTTCTGAAATATTTATTTGATTAGCCAACTCTAAATGCTAGACAAAGCAGATGGTTAGAATTTATCAGTGAATATGAATTTGATATAAAGCATATCAAAGGGAAAGAGAACAAAGTGGTTGATGCACTCAACAAAAGAGTACATGAATTGCATGCTACATCCATTAGCATGTACCAATAAAATTTGAAAGATGGAATTTTGGAGGCTGCAAAATTAGATTTGCAATACAAGGAATTAGTGGAAAAATTACAGCAAGGTAATTTACAACAAAAAATTGAAGAATATAAGCTAGATAATGATGAAATTATCATGTACAGGGGAAGAATTTATGTACCAAATTTTCATGAATTGAAAAATCTTATATTGAGAGAAATGCATAATGTACCTTATGTTGGACACCCAGGGTATCAGAAAACTATTGCAGTTGTCAAGAGCCAATATTATTGGCCAGGCATGAAGAAAGAAGTTGATGATTTTATTGCCAAATGTTTGGAATGTCAAAAGGTAAAAGTTGAGCATAGACACCCAGCTGGTTTGCTACATCCATTACCCATTACTGAGTGGAAATCGGAAGTTGTAATAATGGATTTCATCACCAAACTGCCCAGAACAAACAAGCAACAAGATTTTATGATGGTAGTGGTGGATAAGCTTACTAAAGCTGCCCATTTTATTCCAGTTAAGCTCACTCACAAGGCAGCCAACATTGCTGACATTTATATGAGAGAAATTGCTCGATTACATGGCATACCCAAGAAAATTGTGTCTAACAGAGATCCAAAATTTACCTCAAATTTTTGGAAGGGATTATTTAATGGATTTGGAACAAATTTTAATTTTAGTACTACTTATCATCCAGAATCAGATGGACAAACAGAGAGAGTGAATCAAGTGATTGAGGATATGTTGAGAATGTATGTGATGGATAAACCATAAAAATGGGAAGACTACCTACACTTAGTATAGTTTTCTTATAACAATGGGTACCAAACATCTCTAAATATGAGACCATTTGAGGCACTTTATGGAAGAAAGTGCAACACACAGGTAAGTTGGGATAACCCAGCAAATAGAGCAGTGGTTGGGCCAGATTTACTCAGGGAAATGGAGGAGCAAATGTTGAAAATAAAAAAAAAATTAAAGGCTACCCAAGACAGGTAGAAAATGTATGCTAACAAAGGTAGGACTTACAGGGAATTTAAAGTTGGGGACCATGTATTATTGAAAGTGAAATCCAACAGAAGTTCACTGAAGTTGGGAAATTGTTCCAAGTTGGCAGCTAGATATTGTGGACTGTTTGAAATCCTAAAGAGGATTGGTCCAGTACCTTATATGATTGCACTGTCTGCATCTATTTATGTTCATAATTTATTCCATGTATCATTGCTCAAGAAATATATACCTGATGCTAATCATGTTATTGATTGGAATGTGATTCAGGTGGAGCAAGAAGGCACTTTCCAAGTGCATTTAATATGAATTTTGGACTAGAAAATCAAATAGATACAGAATCAAGCCATAGGGCTTGTAAAGGACCAATGGAACTGGTATGGTCCTAAGGACACTACTTGGGAGCATGAGGATGCAATGCGGGCAGAATACCCACATTTTTTTGAGGATTTTTGAAAATTTTGTTGTATATGTGTACTTAATGCACTGAGGATAGTGCATAAATAAGGGGAGAGGATTGTAATACCCCTAGGACAAACCCAATTGTAAATGTAAAATGCAAATGTACTTAAGCTGATGAGTTGTTTGATATCATTTTTGTATGCACCTTTCATAGCATAGTACGCACATGTACTGTGCAGTAAAATGATGAAATGTGCACATTCTAAGATATCGCACGTAGCATATTAAGTGTGCGTGATATTGAGGCCAGGGAGCCTTTGTGTATATGCTTTGTTTTATAGGCTGGTGAGCCAGTTTTGTGGTGATTAGGCCAAAGAGATTAGATGTTAAAGGCCATTGAGCCTATTTTTGTATATGTCTCATCATTAATATAAAATACATCGTTGCGTGCAGACCGACCACGATAAAAGTGTATGGGGGACTAAACTCCACTAGTTAGGGAAAAGGGGGGGGGGGGGTAAAAGTTAAGGAAATGGGATAAGTTGTGGGAGATTAAGCCAGAAAGGAATATTATATTAATATTCCTTAAAGTAAAAAGTATGGATAATTATTTCATCCTAAGTTCTAAGGATGGCGACAAGTGGGCCCAAGTAGCTCCCAACATGAAAAGTGTCAAGTTGGGAACATGCATACATATAGTTTGGACTTAGTTCATTTTCCCATTCCTTCCATCATTCAGTCATCCATTCAATCATTCCAGGATCATTCACTCACTCACTCAGTTGTCCTATGTACCTTCCTGTCACTGTACCTAAACCTGTATCCGTACCCATACATGTTTGTGTACCTGGTTAGCTTGGGAGCTAGACTGAAGAAGCAGGTTGTCAGGCCCATGGGATATTGAAGAGGTTATTTGGTAGGCCCATGAGCAATCTCTCAAGGTAAGAGAATTGTTGGGAATTGATTTCTGAAGGTGATAAACTGTAGCTACAGGGCTCTAAGACTTCTTGTTTGTCTTGTTGTTGAAACCTGGAAAGGAAGTGGGATAGTCGAAGGACTGTTGAGAAGATAAGGGGCACACTTTCTGGGGTGGGACAGAAATGTGGGGAATGAGGGACTATAGGTTGTTAGTTTGAGTTGGCACCTGTGATGGAGTCTTTCCTGTTGTCTAAGATAGTCATCCTGGTTAGGAATCCCTTTAACCAGGTGGAGTTTAGTTCCATCTCGGGGGTGACCCACTGCTGAGAGTGATGAGCAGTGTGGTCTAAGGCTGGGAGGTTTGTGGAAGGTCTGCATGCAGTTGGTGATATTCTTACCAAGATAAGTGTCAATTATGTGATAAATTACATGATGCATTATTATTTGTGTGTTTTTTTTATGGGTTTATCCTATGTGTGGTTTATAACTGTGTTTATATTTATGGGTATTTATTGTATATGATGCATGTATATGTTTATTATTATTTCAGTATGAATCAATGCATTTACAGAATGTATTTGTCTGTTTACGTTTTATATATAAAATTCCACAAGAGTTTTGTCTGTATATGTTTTAATTACATGTAGTTCGGAAACTTTATGTGGCATAGCTCAGCTGAATGTTGGGTATGTTACAATATGGTATCAGAGAATGAAAGTGTTTTCTAGAGTAGCATGTTCTAGCCACAAATGTCTTATATTTCCATGACATAGATAATTGGTTCTTCTAGTGCATCATCATTTTTTGTGTCCACAACCACCTCCCTTTTCTTTTTATTATATAAGCAAAAGGAAAGGGCCCTCCCCATTGAATTTTAACTCTAAATCCCAATCCACTACTATTTTAAGCCTACTTGATATTCTTGGTCCACCTTGAGGGAGTTGGGGGTTTAATATATTTATGGATGATTTGTCCTTGGGTATGTTTGTCACAATTGATAATCTCATTGATTTTGTAATTTCATATGTTCTTTGTTATACTTTTTATTTATGATGCTTCTTTGACAAGGTTTGTTATGAGATTGACATGTTGTCTTTTGAGACTTACACTAATTGGTTTTAATGGATTTGAATATATTACTAATCTTATTTGAACACAGGGCTTGATGCCCCATCTTATACCTTAAACAAGTTTACTTTTAAGGACTTCCTGAATTATTGTGCTTTAGTTTGAAATTCCATCCCATGACATCATTGAGGAGTATATGGTTGGCTTGAATGAAGAACATATTGACATTTTGGCATTCTTGTGCATTGTACCTAAGGAATTCATTCTTTTAATTTCCTCATTGTTTGAACAAGACTTTATTTTTATCTCTTTTTCATTTGATGAGTAAAATGGCGATGAGAAGGAATATAAATTTTATAATGTACAGGAAAGTATCTTCTTCCTTGTGTAACAAAGTTTATTCTTGTTGTGGTTTCAACAACAGGGTTACCAATTCACTTTATTACTAGATTCTTCTATAGTTTCAGGTATTCATGAAGATCATACCTAAGCAAAAGATCATGTGCATTTGGTAATAGAAGACAAGAAACTCAAGATTAGGGCCTCTAATTGATTAGCATAAAAAGTAAACCTAAGCATGCCTTAGGAAACCCCATATTTCTCTACCTGACCACTTCAATCTTGTAATGTGTGTGAAAATCCCTTGATATTGTTAGCTCTTGGTTATGCTTCTCTTTAATTAATATATTGATCCTTATTGACTCCAACATTTGAAATTAATCCTTGTCTTTCCTAAACCCCAACCAAATTTACTTTTAACACCATATACATTATTTTCTATCTTCACTTCCATTACAAGGCCTGAATGTTGTTGTATTTTTCTATTTCACGAGGAACCTGATCCATGGTTGGAACCTTCATCATCATTGGGAACCTTGACCTTTGGACTTACCTTATTGGGCTCCTCCCCTTTGGGGATATACTTTACCATCTTCTCATAGTTATCCCTAAGATCCAAAGCCTGCAAGTTTATCAAACCCACTTGTTTGGACTCTCCTCATTGAGAAATTAGACTACTTTTCTCATCCTAGTTCCCAAAAACCAAAAATCGATGACCCAATCAGATTTATCTTAGCGACAGATCTCCATTGAAATATTCAGTTTGGGTTATCTTTTCCATGAAGTCTATCATATTACCTTCCCTACATCCCTATCTCGCATGTTAGTTAGATGATATCTATCAAGTCTTCGAGATATCATATTACTTCACTTGCATGGTTTCTTATTCTTCCCAACCATCAGATTCCGAAGTCGATCAAACTTCATCCACTGGTTTTTCCTTCCGCAAGTTCCCCTTGATCAGATTAACATATTATGT
The DNA here is from genome assembly GCA_009831015.1 of Picea engelmannii. NCBI lineage: Eukaryota > Viridiplantae > Streptophyta > Pinopsida > Pinales > Pinaceae > Picea > Picea engelmannii. The sequence continues at coordinate 1,192,765 of ML787157.1, forward strand.
GTGCCAAGCTAGCATCAAACTCCTTTTCATAATATGGGTCACCCTTCATGGAATTGACGTGGATTTAACATGTCATGTGACGTGTCATTCCTTTTCCAACTTCCTACTCACCATTTTTCTTATCCAGGCTCACGTGATCTTGATCTTGATATGACATGTCTACCTAACTCAACATCTGGTTATTTGAAATATGCATGATATGCTTTGTTTCTTTTTTTTTATCTCAAGGTGCGGAACCTTGACCCATGTGGAACCAAGCTTAATTTTTTCTATTTTGTATATATTATTTGTATAGTGTATTTGTTTTATTTTTATTTTTATTATTCTATTTGTTATTTATTTATTTATTTATTTTTATTTTAAATTTCCAATGGCTTTCCAAATCTACCCATGGTTTTACAAATCTACACATGGTTTTGAATTTCCCATAGTTTTCCAAAATCTACCCATGGTTTTGCCAAATCTATACATGGTTTTGAATTTCTCATTTATTCTAGGAATTACATGGGAAAATTACCTTTTACTATGAGGATCACTTTACCTATCATATTCTTTTAATTTTAGTTTTCTTACTTTGTGTGCACATATTTAATTATTAATTTCCCAAGGTTCCATGCCTACCCTAAATCCACACATAAACCACTAGGGGTAAGGAAAACAATATAAACCTTGTTTAGTCAATTTCCCCAATGCATGTGGGATAATTATTTTAGAGTACAAGATCGACGGTCTAGATCAACCCCATTAGTATATCAATGGTTGTTGAGTGTCTCCTTAAAGTAGCCATAACTCATGATCTAGGAAGCCAAATCAGGAAAGAGAGGATCCATTGGAAATCTATCAAAGAGGAGAATACGTTGGGAAAGGAATCCAAGCCATATCAACAACAAATATGCCCAAAAAAATTAGGTAAAATAGGGCCACACTATTGATGGGGGGCGAACTGTAAATTATTCAAACAACCATAACTCATGATCCAAAAACAAATCAGGAAAGAGAGAGATTGTTGAAAACACGGAATGGTGCAGAAGATGTTACTAAAATATTTTTTACCAGCTTGACCACTGAAATGCTCAGAAAATTTGAAGAATAGAAGCGGATGCAACTAAGCAGAATTAAGGATGGTTTCAATGACTGTGACTCATAGGATTCCTACAACATGAATCTAGTGACTTTAAGAGTATTCTTAAGTTTTTATTATGATGTTCATATATTTGTAAATAAAGTTGTAGGAGAAATTTGAATTGTATGATAACAAAACAAAAGGAGACAAAATGAAAAGTTGTAACCAAAAAAAAAATGTACAGTTACATGAACTGAAGAGTCTCTCTTAATTTATAAAAGAGAACTCATTGGATGAAGAGAGGGAATTTTTCCCATTGTAACATAGAAGATACTATTATCTCATGGAATGAAGAGAAGAAGGTGAATTTGACAACCATGAACAGTGTTTAGTTGCATATGGGACTATTCTATATGTGTGATTGAATTTTACAATTTCTCAAATAGTATTTCATATAAACTATTTTTTGTGTATATTGTTTGAGTTTTCTAATATTTGTGGTTACTAAATGGATACAGTGATGGTGTTGCAGGTGTAATTTGTAACTATTTATGTTTATATTTGTTGCATTATTATTTTCATATAGCGTTGTTTGTAATGAACTATTTATGCAGCCAGTGATATCATCTTATATTGTACCTATCTGTTAGAATTGCTCCTATAGGATAGATTAGAAATAGTCAAATTAGATAGTTTTCATTTTTTTTAATTAGATTATATTTAGAATTAATTAGAATTTTTTTGGGTGGAAGTTTACTATCTTTCCCTTTTTCTTTTAGTTCTAAGTGGCAACCAGACCCACATAATAGTTGGAATTTTCCATCCCAAATGAGAGTGATTCTAATTGGAACTTGTCATATGGCATTTTCCCTTACCTGACTGACATACCATTTGGACCTGTCAACATTCTCTTTTCATATTATGGTAACAAAGAAGTATTTTACAAGAAAATACAATGGCTCTAATATTAAATAATACATAAAATGGATCAAGTCAAAATATTCATTGTTTTGGAAAATGGATCTATACCTTAATCGAAGGGATGATGTTTCCATATGGTGGAAGTCATTTAAATATAACAAGATGAAGGAACTCTCTGATGAAGCATATGAACAAATATTTTTAGACACGTAGTCTCACACCATGAAAATGGATAAAGAAAGATGTAAGGATTTATTTTCATGTGAAAACTTGATATTGCAAATTCTTGGATGTCTTTAGCAAGAGAAATTCATTGTCTCTATAAACCCTAGATGCAATTTTAATTTCATCAATGTTGACTTGGCTAAAATATTGTAGGTACATGAAAAGCATTTTCAAAGTACATACGGAGAATTTTCAAATTTTAAATATTTGAAGGTTACTATGGATAAATATGTTTTTCATTCAGATTTTCATGCTATAGATATGGATGATGTGGATATTATTCTTGGATATCCTTAGATGTACTTAGTTACTACAATGAATATGAATGTGCAAAAGAATTTTATGAAGTTTTGGTAAAAGAAAAAGAAAATCATTGCAAGATATTTCTCTTATTAAATAAGAAGGTCCCAAGGTGGCACAAGAAGCAATGATTGTTGAAAAAATCATTTCAGTACCTACAAACACATCAAATGAATATTCCAAGGTTGAATCAGAAGAAGAGTCTACAAAATAACTTGAAGAAGAGTGCTAATAAGAGAATAACAAGGAAAAATAATACACGGAGATGCATGACTCAAAGGAACCACATGTTGAAGAGTCAAATATAGATAATTAATTTTGTTGTGTATCACCACCCACACCAATTGGAGAAACAATAGTCATCAAGAAAAGTTCATGAGGATCAAAAAAATTACTATGGACCAACATCAAATAAGAAAATCACACAATATAGAGGTACATGGAGGACTAAAAGCAATGAAAGGAGATATTCAAGTAGCATAACATCAACAATGAACCAAAGGAGAAACCGAAATAAATATCAAGGTGGAAAGGCCATAATTGAACCTCGTGTACACATTTCACTAGGATGGATGGATGCTCATGCTCAGTACCAATAGACTACATTTCTCAGTAGATCATATTATATGGATTCCACTCATGTTTCGAGGACAAAATATACAAAGGGATATGGAATGTGATGTACCTAAGGATAATATGGGGTACCTAAGGAGATACTCAAGGGGGACAATAAATGTAATTTTCCAAAATCATGGAATAGGCTCACATGGTAGTTGATAGGTAACAAATAGGCCCACTAGGTAGTTAAAGGAAATGAATATAATAATGAAGGGTAGTTGGCATAGACCCATATGAATATTCATGATAAAATATAGATACACATAAGTATTATTGTGTTGAGATATGTTGGATGGTGAGGATTGTATTGTAGCAAGCATGGTTCTTCGATTGATTCATCCCATAAGGAGTATTTGATGGAGTCTTATTCTTATGTTTTCTATTTGGATGCATTTTATCACTCTAAATTTAAGGGTTCTGTATTTTATCTACCAAGGTTCACTACATATGACTTCTCTCAAAGATGATCACTTCATGTGGAGAAGTGGATTCATTAAAGAAAAGTTGAAAGTAGTTGTTTTCTCATAAATGACAATTGTCCATATACCACTCCTCACAAACCTCCTCTAAATCACACTAGACAAACATGTTTGGTTTATAGTCTTCTTCAATATGTCCCCAAAACTCAAACCTTTGGATTACTTCACATGCCTCCCGTAGTTTTGTGTACTCGATTATATACAAGCAATAGTTGTGTATGGACTACTTCAAGAGTTGAATAATGTTGGTGTTCCTTATAAATTTCTTCAACTTCAAGCAACCACTTCTTGTGATGTTCTTCATACTCCATAGAAAATTCAAGAAAACTTATAAGATAAGCATATTCCACATAAGTTGCATATAAACATCCATACAAAATAAGTTTCATATTTAAACCTAGATATGCCTTAATTAAGGGGGCTAATATATCCATGTTAAAAATAAATTTCATTGAAAGTAGGAGAGTTAGGGATTTAAAACATAAATCGTGTAAGCCTAAATCCAATGGAGCTACGTTATGTGGCTAGGGATTTGAGGTTGTAATTTTAAATTGGCCATAACTTCATCAATATTGATCAAATTTACTATTTTGACCCCAATCTGGAAATGGAATTGCCACTTTGATTCCAATAACATTAGTGTCTTTACAATCTTATTCATAAACATATAGATATTTACACTATGATAATTTCTACAATGGTTTTAAGTCATGACTTAAAATAGTTTTACCTTCCATGATACTTCTTAGAATCATTATTATATCTACAATTCTAAAATGACACGGCTACTTTGCTACTAACAGCATTGGTCTAGCTATAATCTGGTGCATAAACATATCTAAAAGAGCAATACCAAAATTTAATGTGAGGGTTTTGGGTCACAATTTAAAATAATTGTAACTTCTATAATAAGTCCTAGAATATCTATTATGAACCCAATTCTTAAATGCCACATCCACTCTACTTATAATGGCATCAGCCTAGTTGTGATATGGTGAATAGACTAAGACAAAAACTAGCAACAAGAAAATATGAAATAAAATAAATAAAAACTCTTCCCTTGGGCCAAGAAAATGCTCCAAACCATTTGCAATGATCTGTATCCCTTAAGATTGAATCAAAAACAATATATCAAAAATTATCAATACTTTATTCAATATCAATACTTGTAATGTTCATTTATGCTCAAGATGATTCACTAAATAAATACTCAAGAAAACCCTTATAATTCTTAATAAAAAAACCTTAAGGTAGGGAAACACCATCCAATGATCATTTTATGGAAGATCAACCCATGTTCACTTTCCTCTTCGAGAGGACACAACCTCCCAATGAGAAATGCGACAAGAAAATATGAAAATAAAATAAATAAAAATTCCTCCCTTGGCCCAAGAAAATGCTCCAAACCACTTGCAGTGATCCTTATCCCTTAAGATTGAATCACAAAAAATATATCAAAAATTATCAATACTTTATTCAATATCAATACTAGTAATGTTCATTAATGCTCAAGATGATTCACAAAACAAATATTCAAGAAAACCCTTATAATTCTTAATAAAAAAAACTTAAGGTAGGGAAACACCATCCAATGATCATTTTATGAAAGATCAACCCTTGTTCACTTTCCTCTTCTAGATGACACAACCTCCCAATGAGCAATGCTCCAATACAATAACAAACCTTCGGTTGTCCCGTAAGGAGGAATCCATCCTTATTTATAGTTATCTAGAAAACCCTAACCCTAACCACTATCAACCTCTACCTTAATGGATGGATTGTATTATATTTATTGCACGACAACTACCTAATGGACCTTATTTAATAATAAATAACATAGTGGACTGATTCCACATTACATTAAATGGCCACCATACTTGGATACTATTATTAACTATAATGGGACCTTCAACATCCATTACATCAATAGGGAGGATCCCACAATTCCAAAAGCAAGCAATATTTGATAAGTCTTTAGTAAATTCAGTTGTTATTATTTTGATAAAATTAATTATATCCATTTCCTTCTAAATTAATCTTACAAACAATTTCATTCACATACCACTTCCTTTTCCTCCTCTTTATATTTTTTATCATTAAGAGAGGGGATATTTAGTAAATTCAATTTTTATTCTTGTTATCCCTCGAGATGTTCCAAGCTATAAATGGAATTATGTCAAGGCACCCTAGGGGTTAAGACCCAAAGTGTATGTTAAAACCATGTTGATTAACAATAGAAATTATGCAAAAATTTGGGTAAGTTTTTCTCTCTCTCGTATCAAACTCTCGGCCCTCAAAAAATACTAGAAAAAATACCAAGACATTCAATGCAAAGAGGCATATGTCCACAAGTGCTTCAAATAATTTGATTTAAGTTTGAGAAGGGGAAAATTTAGAATAAATACAAGATAGACATGTGAGGCATCTTTAAGGTGAATCTCACAGCCTATGGACATAATAATGTGATAAGCAATTAAGGATTTAGTAGTTCTAACAGATGTAACATATCATTAAATCATGCATCAAACAGTAAACATTTTCATACATTTAAATCCATGGAGGTACCCTCTGCACAACATTAAACATATGAAAAAATGACATGAAGTGGTCATGCATTAAGAGGAAATCACTTCAATACCATAAGATAAACAACACGCAATAACATTGTACATGTTATAAAACTTGTTGCTCGAGCTTGTATTAACAGGGATCGGATACAAGAATCGATGAAATGAGAGGGATGGATTTTACAACAGCACATACACGAAAAATAAGCATAGACTAAAGCATAATGCAGGGGATGAATCTCTTGCACCCAGTAGCCTTAGAAATTGGTCTATGTTTAAGGGGATCTTTGATCAAATAGCTCAAGTATAAGATACTCTTAAATTCCCCAAAGTTCTAACCCTAAAAATGAGCTCCTTATACCAATTTATAGTTGTTCTTTCTTGGGGGAAAACCACTTCTTCATACCCATACCGCTTCTTGAAAATTGATTTCCACTTGTTAGAATCTTGATACCGCACCTAGTTTTCTAACTAGTCTCAGTTTTCCAACTAATTTTACCATATTTTATTGGGAAGAAACCAACCTCTATCGTCATACGAGCCTTTTTTATATTGTTATTGGGAGAGCTCTCCTTGTCCAATTGAGCTTTGGTTGGAGTACTTCTCGATGGCTCAATCGATTCCCATCATTACATCATAAGTCTTTTACCTCATCTGTTGGGATGATATGCTAAACATTTCCTTCCAACTGGAGGTGCTTGATAACATCGGGTACAATGGGCCAACTCATTGTATCCTTTGCTTCAAACTTCTCCAATGCACTAACGGGATTGGTTGATACTCTCTAGGGTGGATTTCCATATGCCCTTTTGCCTTTAAGATCATGCTAATTATACCATAGAAGGGCATCCCTTTCATAATGAAACCAAGAAAACCCATCCCAACGTATGTAGCCAAGATGGTTCATAACCTACCTCTGAGAAAAAAATTAATGTGGGTGGGTCATCATCAAAAACACCTAGCAGCCAAATAACTCATCTTTATAACCCAAATCACTCACATATGATTGAATGGTGATCTCTGTCACTTTCTCTTATAGAAACCTGACACATGTTTGAGCAGGTAGCTAATAAGAGGCAACGATTTACTATGCTTGATAGGATTTATGAAAATCTCAAGCTCGCATGAATGCACATGTTGAGGAGATGGTTACTGGTCGTTGTTAGGTTGTAGGCATGGGTATGATGATGGATGAAGGATGGGAAAACATGATACTAGATATCATGTGATATGTCACATATTTTCCAATTGATTTGGCAGGATGTCAGCAGATCCTCCCACTCGCCTGAAACATTCTCTCCCATGCCTTTGTTTGCATACATGCGTCTTTTTACCTATGGTTCAAAGCCTTTGAGATTTGGAAAGCAGGTGAAATTTTGATGATGTCATGTTGGCATCAACATGAACACATGGACATGTGGCAGCTTTGGATTGGTCCATGTAGGCATTCAAGTGTCCTCTGGGATCCAACATATATGTTCCCTAGGATGATATGGTAGCTAAAGTGATAGTGGGCCTCTGCCTTATAGATGGTGATTCCTAACAGGATCGAGAGGATGGGTCACCTTTGTGTCAGTTCCTCATCACCATCCTTAGTGTCCAGGTGGATTGCTCTGCGAGATCCATGTGGCATTGGTCTAATGGTTGGGTACATGATGAGTTGGAGGATGCACAAACCAGGCAAGATTCAGAAAAACCATCGTCGTGGCCCTAAGGGTGTGGTTCACCTTTACGTACCTTTTCATGCGACATATTTTACCCCTTGAAATGTAGCAGCCTAAAACCGCTTTCACTCCCCAATGTTGTGTTAACTCACGAACATTTTTTCGATGCGACATGCATCCTCCGTCGTTGATTAGGCTCCCTTGCAGTCATCAAGTGATCAGCCCTGTGCCTTCACCCATGCTCGCTCTTCAATCCTTGGTTATATAATATAGTTTAATTCATGCAAGGGCTTAAACTTATTTTGGATGAGATAAGCGCCTTTTGTGCTCCCGATAAGCACCCGGGTATTAAGGTTGAGTCACGGGCCCTTAGGGATCTATTTTTTCACTATAAATTCATTGTCTCACAACCATATGCCTACTTCTTTGATGTGTGAGCTTTGTAAGCTCTCCTTCGACCTCTTTCTCTTAAAATTTGACTTTTAATCTCGATCATGGTGCATGCTAATGAACTAAGAATTCTTTTGATAAAATGAATTATGTTCATTTCCTTCTAAATTAATCTTAGAAAAAATTACACTCGCATATCACTTCCTTCTCCTCTTTATCATTAAGAGAGGAAATTTATTATATTCATTCATGTATTTATAATATAAATACATATGATTTAAGTGCATGTTATATTAATGATCATGGTGAACCACAAATAATTATTAAATTATAAAATCTATTTCAATAAATATTGCAACAAGAGAAGTAAAATGTATTTTACAAATATGTAAACCCAATATAATATTTTATACCAAAAAAAAAATTAATGTCACATAAATAATAATTTCTCACAATCTCTCTCTCTCTCTCACACACACACACACACACACACACACACATATATATATATATATATATATATATAATTTTCTATCACTACATGTTAATGCAATGGTGAATTGTATGATTAACCATAATATTATATATATATATATATATATATATAATCAATCCAAAATTAAAATAAACCTACACTTATAATAATTACAAAACCTTATATATAATTAAAAAACAAAATTCATGTGATACCATTCGTACTCAAAACAAACACATTTTCTCATTATGGGCCCTTAAATGTAAGGAGTATCCTCTATCCTTAAACCTAAATCTCTTTATGCCTTTTACCCACCCAAGCAAATATATTTCACTCCAAAAGCAAATATGAGATCAGTTATAATATTTAAATGTCATGTGTATTCCTTATTCTTAAACCTAAATCTCTTTATGCATTCTACTTAGGCAAACAACTATATTTCATTCCAAAAGCAAATCTTAGACTAGCTACAAACAACTATATTTCACTCCAAAAGCAAATCTTAGACCAGCTACAATATTTATGAAGAGGTACAGTAAGGTTCTACCAGCTTAGATTGAAATAGAATAAAGACAGAGAATAATATTCCTGCCCCCACAGTCCACTCTTTTCTAAAAGGCATGTCATTGTGGGCATCTTGTCTTGCATGAGGACATGACACATTCCCTCTGTTACTGCTTTAACTTATTCTTCCATTATTGGCTTTAACTTGGACTTTAATTATTATGCAGTAGAGAGGAAGGCAAGAATGTGAATGTCACATCATCATCTATTGGATCCAAAAAGTTAAAGACAAGTTCTCTTCGTTTTTCTTCTGAAAAGCCAATTGCATTTGTCCATCTCCATGTTTTCTCTCATTATTTTCTTATCTGCTTTTGGTTATATTCTTCAACGACTGCTCGTTTTATCTCAGAATTTTTGCCCAGTCTCCATAGAATTCATTCTGAGCAATGGGTTTTGAGCACAAGCTGCAGAAGAAGAGAGTGAGATTCACTGATCCACCACCTACACATGATACTGATAATGATGAGGAAGACGTCGACAGCAACATTGAATCAGCAATAAGAGTAAAATTAGATGATCAAATATGCGATAATGGCGATGGTCTGAAGTTGGTGCTCGGAATTCCAGTGAATATATGGGGAACACACATCAGAGGAGAACCAGCAAATCCCAGCGCCCATCCCAACAACAAGCTTGCAGCCACTTGGACAGCCCCGCAGTTAATGCCACCAGAGAATGATTCTGTAAATTCTCAAGGAGATGTTGGATTAACTAATGGGCATATCAATGATCAAAACAGAAAGGTTGGTAGCTCCATTGAAATCCCAGGGAGTCCTCCCAGGCTGCAGCAGTCAGGTCAGGCATGTGCTGTGGAAATCTCTCCAGCTTCAGCCTCGGCTTCAACTTCAACTTCGACTTCGAAGTGTAAAGTCCCATCTGCTCCCTCCAACTCCAAATATACTGCCAAATTTCTCAAAATCTCATGGTTTTTTTGGGGTATGCTTTGCTTTTCTTTCTCCTGTATTCCTCACCATTATATTGTTATTGTGTTTGGTGGCTATTCTTCTGCATTAGTTGCTGAATCTGTGCAATATATACAAGAAATTGAACTGAAATCTGGAAAGTAGCCCTTTCGTTTTGAACAGTAAAAGTAGAAGAAATTGTTGAGAAAACGCGTTGAAATAGTTTGGATCTGTTTCACTTCAATTTTATATCCATTATTCCATCCCTTTCCACTGATCAGTTATTCCATACTGTTTGTATTGATGTTGATACTAATATTTAAGTATATCGAAGGATTGGACACACCCCTTATACCATATATCAATATTCTTATCACCTATAAAAATATATCAACTTGAAGATATCATACAAATTGTATTAAATATATATTGTCACGTCCAACTTGGGCTCATGTCTACTGGAATATCTACTCCATTCCTATATATATATACTCGATTCCAGTGTGTAGATATAAACTTTGATATATATATATATATATATATATATATATATATATATATATATATATACACGTTCAACTTGGGCAGTCTATTGCATTTTAGTGTGCATATATATAAACTTGAAATAATAAGATATTATACAAATGGTTTTAAATACGTATTGTCACGTCCAACTTGGGCACATGTTTATCGCATTTCAGTGTATATATACACATCAGCTATCGCTGTGTATCGTCTTCCATGGTGTCATTTTAGGGCTTTGGATCTTCTCGACTTCCTGACTTGGGTGGCTTATGGAATGTATTCGTTGTATTTTCTTTATGCAACTGTGTATATATAAGAGAGAGTTACTTTAACATAAGGTAGGCCATTAAATTAAATCTTTCCATTGTTTCAAGTGTAGATTTTTTTACTAGGCTGGGCTCAAGTATGTTCAAGTATGGGTTGGGCTCAAGTATGGGCTCAAGTATGGGCTCAAGTATGAAGTTTATTTCAATTTTAGTATTTTAGTTGAACCATAAACAATTGCAGTTACATCATAAATAATTTGCTGAACTAATCAAGATCATAAGAAGAAATATCATGCACAAGTGCACAAGAAGTATTCTGGAAAATCCTTTTCAACAATGGAAGAAAATCCAGCCAATCCTTTGCTATATTCTTCAAGAGAAAGACATCCCACATCATAAACCTAGCACACAAAAGGGTGTTCACAAAACCAAGAAGGCTAGCACCCAAGAGAAGTGTGCACTTCAGCCCTAGAATAAGTACTTGTTGAAATTTTCCAACTCACATTTGTGTTGTGTTTCCTCAATGGGGAAATCACCTTTATTTATATTAGACTGGACACATCAAAAGTGGTGTATATTGGCACAACAGGGTCGGCCTCAATAGCTCACAACATAATTAATAATTACCATATTAATTATCTTTTACATTAATTATCTTTCACTTTATGGTGGGGTCGACCTGTACCCTTTACATCACAATTAGGGTTACAGGTAAATCTGACTCTTAGACAATATAGCAAGGGATCTCACACACCCACTAGTGCTCAGCCACTAGGGGCACATCCACCTTTGCTCAGCCACAGGGACATCCAAGTCAACAGATCTCTATCTCACTATGTCTCACAAGAGAATCATCTGGACACACACTCACTAGTACTTAGCCACTAGGATCACGTCCACTTGTGCTCAACCATAACGATGTCCTACTCAACAGATCTCTATCTCACTGAGTCTCATAGGAGATTCATCTGGAGTACCACATCGTCTCAACTCTCTACACAGAGGAGAACAGTAAACCCATCACATGGGCTCCTTCACCCCTCACAGGGGTACACATCGTTTCATCTCGAACGACACACACATCTCATGGGAATCTTCCCTTCTTAGGGGCACACAACATTCCATCTCCGTCTCAGAGAGAATGACACAACCAGCTCATGGGCATCTTCCCTACACAGCGGCACACAACGTTCCATCTTCGTCTCAGAGAGGAACAACACACTCATCTCATGGGCACACCCAACTCATGGGCTCTCTCACAGGTCGACTCACTCAGTCTGTGTCCTGGAGGATGTCTCACGCAACTGTAATCATCAACATCAAGGAAATTGTTTTTTCATTATAGAATAAAAGCATTTTCAACATTGAATTGGTTTAAAACTAATAAAATAAAATAGATAATATATATGTGTGTGTGTGTGTGTGTGTTAGTTATATGTTATACTTAGTTAAAGTGAATGTATGCTAGAAATAAAATTCAAATTGATACTAAGCTTCTCAATAATTTAAATTAGAGAATATGTAAATCTTTAAGAAAAGCACTTAGGAAACCAAGATTGAATTACTGTTTAGGGCATATTCATCTAACTCTACCTTTTAATAATGAAGATGAAACTTGAAACATATTTGAATGTATTCAATATTTAAGTATAAGTGAAGTAGATCAATTGGAACTAAAAATGGTGTAAATTGTTGTGGATATTCTACTAGATTAGAACATTTTTTCATAAAAAAACTTATAGTATTCTAAAATATATATTGTGTAATTTATTACCTTAGATCTTAAATTTAACAAATAAACACACAATCCACGCAAATGAACTAAAGATGTGACCTCGAAAATCCAATAAGGGAGAAAAATCAACTATTAGGTGAGGCTTTTGCTCTACTCTATTTTTCTCAATTATGAAATGCAAGTACAAAGAAATGGGTACTCACTATGGAGTTGTCATGGACATTGTGCCTTGAATGCCTGCTACAAAGTCTTCTACTTCCTTTGTTATGCTTCAATACCCACTCCTAGATTTTCTACTCAACTATTGAACAATAATGATAGCAAAAGAATGGAAGCCCTTCTCTTCTTAGTAACCTGGTATTTAACACCCAGTATTTAACATAGCCTAATAGTTCTCTAGGGTTAGGGTTACGGTTTTTACATGCCTCAACCCTCAATTAGTGTTGGGTTTTTGAACCCTCTAGAATCTTCTTGAAAGTTCACAAGTGACTAGCCCCACATCTATGAGTAATGGGAGCTAATGTGGAATCTACCTGGTACCATGGTGGTCAATAAAGTAGGTAAACTTGTGAGAGGCATAACTTCCACATATGAACATCGATTATAATGGTGATTTTTGCACTATTAGAAATCTTACGGTGCATTGAATAGCATCGAGGGTGTGTGATCTAAGCTTGCAATTTTTTGACCCCAAAAGTGTTGTTTGATGCCTCAAACTAGTGTTGGAAGTTTATGGAGCCAAAATCACAAAATTGTGACTTGCCCCTAAAATGGACCCTATTATCCGATTCTTCCATTTTTTCCTCTCAAAATGTATCAAGATAGATGAAAAATTATATAATGATACCTCCCCATTTAGGGAGTATTTTGGCCCCCAAATGTTCTATAAATTGTTATGGATATCCCACTGAAATAGTTTGTCACAACAAATCTGATAAATAAAAACTAAAATCTACACTATGAAGGTTAAACGTTTATAGATTCAAGAATCTTTAGTTACTGATTTTATGCTTATGCATGAAATAGATAAAGTGCGGAAAATAGGGAATAGGGAAATACAATCACACATCATCCACAAAATAACACAAATATTTTCTCTCGGAAACCCTTAGGGAGAAAAATCATCTAGAAGGTGAGGTTGCTCGACTCTCTTTTCTATGGTATGGAAATAATGCAAGTACAAAGGAGAAGGCACTCTCTATGGTGCTACCTAAGTGTTGTGGCTTGTTAGTCTACTACATAACATTAAGCCCCTCTATTATTCTCTTTAATTTCCCATTCCCAGTTTTTTTGTTATGCTATGGAATAAAATAAAATAATGTAGAATGGAACCCCTTCTCCTCCTAGTGGTCTGATATTTAACATAGTCGAATAGCCATCTAGGAGTATGGTTTTGACTTCCTCAACCCTCAATTGTGATAGGTTTTTTGACCTTCTATTGTCTTCTTGATATTAAATATGTGGCTAGACCTATATGCGTGAGTAATAGGGGTTAACATTGCATCATCTTTTACCATGGTGGTCAACATGGTAGGTCAACTTCTGGGAGGAATAACTTTTGCATACGAGATCCAATTGACGCATTTTTTTCATTGTTGGAAAGGTATCGATGTGTAGAATAATATCACGGGGTTCTAGCTACTAGTAGAAAATATTTTACCCCGAAAAATGTAGTTTGATGCCTCAAAATGGCTTCAGAAGGTTTCATACCCCAATTTTCCAAACTGGGAGTTGTCATTAAAATGACCCTTCAAGCTAATTCCTCCAATTTTTTCCACTCTAAGAGCATCGAGATAGATGAAAAATAATATAATTATCTAACCCAAATAACCAAAATATTGTACTAAATGAGGTGAGGAAAATTTTCCTCTACCTTCTCCCTAGAATATCATTTCGCCTTGTCTAGAAGTTTCCCTTTCAATCATATCTTCCAGAGTTCATGTTTCCCCTCTCTAGTAGTTCTAGAATTCTTCTACAAAACCCTATATTTTTCCAACTTTGCTTGAGCTTCTAATCCTAATTCCTCTATGGTAGATAGGACTTGCTCCTCAATTTCATGATCCAACATGAAAGGCTCATAGAGTTTCGAATTTTCCACTTTCACTACTGAGTAAATGCACATATATGGGGGTAGATTGAGTTTGTAAGCATTGTCACCTACCTTCTCCAATAATTAAAAAAATATCATACCATAGATCCTTGATCTTATTACAAGGGCCCTACATACTTTCTTTGTTAAAATGAAACCAAAATCTATCTCCCACCTTGAATATTTTCTCGATTTTATGTTGATCATGTCAGGATTTGTACTTTTCCTATGATTTATTTAATTCTCATGTACTTGAAATGGGTATATGTAATCTTTTCAACAATTTTTTCTACTTTCAATGCATCTCCTATGATTTCTTCCATCACTTCTTGTTGTCCATATACAACATCCAAGGGAAATGGTGGAAAATACCCAAAACAAGTTTCAAAATGGGACTAACTAATAGAAGTGTGGACTGCTATGTTATAAAAGTATTGAATATAAATCAAATTTTCAACCTAGGTATTTCGATGCTTTTGATTAGAACCCCTCAAAAGCTAAACGAATGTCTTGTTGACTATTTATGTCTATCCATATGTCTATGGATGGGAAGAGGTATATCTCTTCAACTCGGTGTCCATCTTCTCCAAAAGTGTAGTCCAAAAGGAACTAAGAAATATATGTCCCTATCTAAGATTATGCTCCTTGACATTGCAAAGTGCATCCAAACCTTTTCAAAGAACATGGTTGTTGCTTCCTATCCTTTGATGGTATTTTTACGAGGCATAAGAATGCACATATTTTTGAACCTACTAACTACCACAAATAGATAGTTGTGTCCCTTTCTAGTTGTTGGAAAACCACCCACAAAATCCATGGATATGTTATCCCAAGGTCTAGTGGGTATAGGTAGGGCATGGTATAAACCTTACTTTATGTTACTATGCTTGTTGGTAAAAAAAGTATGCATACTCTAATAAACTGAGCTACATTTGCTTACATTATAGGACAATACACATACATCTATAAGTTGGTAATTGTCTTCCCAACACCAAGATTTCCTACAAACTTAAAGGTGTGAGCCTCTATTCCATATTGGATCATTATATAATTTTTCATCTATCTCGATACTTTTTGGGTGGAAATTGGAGGAATTGGCTTGCAGGGCCCATTTGAGTGGCAAGTTCCAATTTGGAGATTTAGGGTTTGGAACCTTCTAGATCCATTTTGAGGCATAAAATGGAATTTTGGGGGATTAAAAATATATGAGCATAGCTCTCAACCCCTTGGCATTGTTTTTCACATCAATACCTTTCCAATGGTGCAAAAAACACCTCAATCAAATCTTGTATGTGGAATTTATGTCTCCCGTAAGTTGACCTACCTTATTGACCACCATGGTATGAGTGGATTCCACGTTAACCCTATTGTGGTAAAGTTCCCCCTACGGATAGGTGAAAACCCCCTTGGATCAAGAACCCTCTTGATCCAAGACAGAAGAAAACAAATGGTGAACTACTTTCCTCTTATACCTATTTCAACAATTAGAATGAGAAGGAAGAGATGGATGACTTACCTTTTTACGATGGTTGTCCTCGTTGCTCCAGCCTTTGGCCTTGATGTTCAATCTCCTAGGCACAAGAAAATACCTACAAAGAACAAAGATAAACCTCCTTCTTCCACACTATATTTTTAAGTGAAAATAGATCTATCTATGATGAATTTAACAACAATAGACATGTGTACATTTAAACACATAGACATGAGAGGAATAGGCTAAGTTATGTATTAATGGAAATCCAACAAAAGGGAAGCACTTACAATCTCAAGTTTGACGTTGCAGTAACTCCTCCAAGATCTCTTATCCATCCCCTTTGGATCTCACACAATCATAAGTATGATGATATTAATTCTCCTCCACTTTCATTCAAGCATGGCCTTCACTATATAGGATTCGAGGTATCACAACCATAGGATATTTTTTAGGAGAGGATGTGTCAAAAGAGGATTTGGCTCAACCAACAATATTGAACTTTCCTTGAATAGGATATAGGTCGAACCAATCCCTTAACCAACTGCAAACTCTCGGAAACAACCTCACAAATCAAGGAAAAATGGTTGCAACAACTTCATCACCCCCTCATAACTGTGCACATGGCGATGATCAATGGATAATCGCTCCTTAATACACTCTAGAGGAGCGATGGTCAAGGGATCATCACTCCTTGTATATGGGAAGAGGGGAAGTGAAGCTCAAACAAGGCCAAAATCTCAAGGAAAAAGGTAGTATTTTGACCTCCAACTGATAGGCTTCCTTTCCAACTTGTCTAGGGATCATGACAAACACTTCTTCATGGTGGTGAAGTTGTGACACTTATGACACGGTAAAGTGTGACACTTAGGTGCGACATTTGGTAGTGCGACACTTTTGTGTGTAAGAAGCCCCAATTACTCACAGGTGTGGCGCTATACACATGTGGGTTTTCAAGAAGATTTTATATCACCAATTGAGGTTGAGGATGCAAAAACCCTAACCCTATATGTCTATCGGGGTATATTAAATACCAAACTTTTAGGAGGAGAAAGGGTTACATTATTTAGCATTTAACTTGTTCTATAGTTGAGCATAGCAATTGGGAGTGGTATTTTGAGAGCATAAAATAGGAGGTAGGATATTTTGTAGCAATTGTTCAGGCCACATTGTTAAAGGAAACTCTATAGTGAGTGCCCCTTTCTTTATACTTTCTTTACATAACTGAAGAAAAGAGAGAAAAACATAGGCCTCACCTTCTAGATAAATTTCATCATGTATCAAGTTTCCCATTATACATATTATCTTCATTTGTGTGGATGGTGTGTTTATTTTCTTATTCTTTCTTTTTCGTATTTCAAGTATTTTCATAAGTTTGAGAAATAAGTTAGTGCTAAAAAATCTGAGATCTAAGGAAATAAACTTGCATAAGAAAATATTTTAGTAGAATATAAGATATTTTGTGACAAATTGTTCTAGTGGAATATGGACGACAGTTTACAGATCATATTAGTATCAAATCAATTTTCTTTGGGGTATTTATGGAAAGTTGTAGGATCTAGGAATTGGCTTAAGAAGGAAGTTGTAGAACCCTGGACATGGTGGATGAGTCTTCTCATAAAAATCCTCAATATGCAGTGAAAGAGAGATTTGTTGGAATGGAATATCAACTTGTTGATATCCTTCACTACATGGCCCTTCTCATTGAGTCTCTAGCAAACAATTTTGGACTTTTCAGGGAGGTTGGTGGCTCTAACTCAAAAGTTGGATCTAATGAGAAATCGGGAGATAGTGAAGACCTAGAAAATAAGTCAAGAATAGGTCCCAAGAAAGAGAAACAAAGTTCCAATTCCATCACTCCTTCACAACCTATCTTCAAAATGGAAGCGAAAGTGGATGTCAAACCCTATCAAGGTGAGATTGATTTTCTTAAGTTGAATCATTGATGAAAATAGTTAGAAGTATATTTCAGTGTCCATAATATATATGAAGAGCAGAAAATTTCATTTTCGTAACTAAAACTAGAGGTCCATGCACTAACCTGATGGGAAAGCCACACAGAGACACTCAAGTTAGAGGGTGATACACCAATAACTAAGTGGGAGGATTTTAAAACCCTTTTCAACTCCTAGTTCTACCCTATCAAGTATGTAGAGAACACATGGATCTGTTTTCATCACTTCTAATAGAGGAAAGGGCACAATGTGCAAGAGTACACCACTAAATTCAGGAAGATGGTTATCATGTTGGGTATCTCAGCTCCTAAGAACCCAGACATAATCCTCAAGCATATGAGGCGTCTACATAATAATTTTCAAAAGAAAGTGATGATATTCAAGCCAAGGACCAATGATGAGGCGTGTGTGCAAGTACAATACCTAGAGAACATAGGACATAAGAAAGGAAAACCAAGTGGTTCTAAATAGAAATACCACCAAGATGCTTTCAAGGAGGGGGAGAAGAAGTGAAAAGGAAAATACAAGAAGATGATAGCCACTACACATCATTGCAAGGATCCAAAAAACTATTGTAAGCATTGCAATATTGATGGTCACATCAAAGACAAGTGTTGGAATCTACATCCAAAGTTGAATCCAAAGAAATGTAAAAAGGATGCCAAGAAGAAGAACCTGGTAGGAAAGGATTCAGGAAACTAGGTAGAGGGTAGCTTGGATTTGATTGAGAAGATTGTTTTCACTTCAATGCAGAAGGAGGTGAATATGAGTATCCTTCATCACAAGGAAGAGAATGAAATGACAAAACTCTTCCATATTAAGATTTAGGTCAAAAATACCAAGGTACATTCTCTATTCGATTCTCATTCACGGGAAAAACTCATAGCATATGATCTAATCTACAATCTTGGGTTGGAGGTTCATGATCATATGAGCCCATATACATTGGGATGGTTGAATAAGAATGCAGAGATCAAAGTCACTAAAAAAAGAAGATCAAGTTTGATATAAGTGCATATTTTATTGATGAAGTGGAAATAGATGTAGTACCCCTTGATGTGTGTGGTGTAATGTTTGGAATCCCCTACATGTATATAAGAGATGTGATCTTCATGTGGAGAGAAAACCAGTACGACCTGATCAAGGATGAGAAGTCGTATGTCATCAATACACAAAAAGGAAATTCAAAATCTCTTTGATAAGTGCTAACCAAGCCAAAAATTTGATCAGTTCTAGTAAGAAGTATGCATTGCCTTTGTTAAGACATAATCAGCCAAGGGATGAGATTTTACAAGCATATAGGGGAGTTTTCCAGGAGCCTAAACAAATTCCACTTAAAAGGGAAGTGCAGAATGAGATATAATTGTTGCTTGACTCCCCATTACCAAATATTGGGTTGTATAGACAGTCTATTCTCAAAGAAAATGAAGTAAAGAAATAGTTGTGGCAGTTGCTAGAGAAGGGAGTTATTTGACCAACTACCTCACCTTGTAGGTCACCTATTGTCATAGTATCCAAGAAGTATGGAACTTGGTGAATGTGTATCGACTACATATATTTTTAAAATATCAAACTCAAGTATCGGTACCCTTTTCCAAGGATCGATGATTTGTTAGACTAGTTGCAACATGCCAAGTACTTCACTACGTTGGATCTCAAATCAAGATACCACCAAGTACACATTAAAGGAAATCCAATTGCAATAGGAGTGCTCGCACAACATTTACAAATTCTCTTGGGTAATTTCCTTAAAAAGAATCACTCGTAGGCATTCCAACCTCATTCTCAACACAATTACTAGCTCCAAAAAGTTATATTCCATACCCACTATGGTTGGCCACTCTTTCCCAACACTTAGCTATGTTTTTCCTCACTTCTTTCTAATTGTAAAAAAAAATCTTCCTTCCTACTCAAAAAATCCTCTTCTCCCATGCTTGTTTTACTCTTACTCTTCTGCCAAGGATGATTACACTCAACTCATGTTGTCATAACTTAGTGGGCTGACTTCCTTACCCAACCTCTTATATGAATTCAATGATTGAGTGTTAAATAAGTAAAAGGGATAAATGACTAAATGAAAAACCGATTAATGAATATGTCTTAAGACTCAATGCATATGGAAACCCCACAAAAACTCCATTAAGCCCCCTCTCTTGTGGAATAATAGCCCCCCATTACTCTATTCCTTACCCATATATAGTTACTGTTGTATTCCCTTTTATTATTTTCAATGTACAATGTTTTCATATTACATCGCTTGGCCTATGGATATTCATAATATTTACAATTATACAATGCTACATCGAGGGTCAAAATGGGGGTGAAACAATATGAATACAGTGTATATTGGTGATTCCTTGAGTCATGGAGGAGATATTGATTTTGGGAATCAACCATGAAGGAGGAGTACAACTCCCTCCTCAAGAACCAGACCTGGGATCTGGTTCTGATTCCTTCGGGAAGGAATCTTGTCATATGTAGATGGGTCTACAGGACCAAGAGCACAGTGGATGGACAGGTTAGCAGATACAAGGCAAGACTAGTTTCCAAAAGTTTTCAACAGGTTCATGGCATATACTGCGATGATACATTCGCTCCAGTAGTGATGATGGACTCCATTCGTTTGTCCCTTGCTATTGTAGTAGCCATAGAATGGGAATTCCATTAGATAGATGTGAAGAATGCATTTATTCACGAATATCTCTTAGAAGATATTTATATGGATCAACCACCTGGATTCATACAAGATTCATCTTTGGTTTACAGGATCAAGAAGTCTCTCTATGGCCTCAAGTAGGCATCAAGAGCATGGTACGCCAAGATGGACTCCTACATTTTGTCCCATAATTTTGTGAGATGCAAATCCGATCCAAATATCTACATGCATAGGACTATGGATTCACTTTCAATTCTAGTTCTTTATGTGGATGATATTTTGATCATTGAATGCTTGACTTCATTGATTGTTGTGGTTAAGAGGATTTTGCATGACAATTTTTTGATGATGGATATGGGTCCACTCTATTACTTCCTTGATCTCGATATTAGTCAAAATGCTTTAGGAATCAAGATATATCAAGCCAAGTATGCTTGATATCTTGTTAAGCCATAATATTGGCCCATTACCCCTTAATTGGGGCACATTAGATTAGTAATGTTATTTTATTTATGTCGGCTTTAGGCCATTAGTTATAATTATACCTCCTAGTCTCCTATATATACCAAGGAAACATTTTCATTTTGAATCATCTTGTACTTTAACATTTAAGTGGGGTAAAAGGAGGTTGCCCCCTCGAAGAGGCTTATTATCTGAAATTATCTCTTTTTCAAGGTGTTGAGTACTTTCCTGAGGTTTTTCTATGCTATATTGATGTTTGGTTCTTAACATATGGTATCAGAGCTCAAGGTCTTGGGGTTTCGCTGCTACATCTAAGACACCGTGGAATTTTCGCTATAACTTTTTTTCTACAATGTTTCAGAAGGAACGGCTAGGAGGGTATTTATAAGACGGATCAAGGTACGTTTGGGTTCAAAATTTAGCTAATGAGGCCTTATACTTTATGTGATATAGCCTGTACAAGATAGGGTTCTGGAATCATCCTGAAATGAGTCTTTGCATAATTTTTGCTATAAAATATTTTCTGTAACGTTTCAGAACCTGAACTCTGGAGGAAATTTACAGAAATTAGTGATTTATCTGTGGTAAAAATTTCAGCTTCTGGGTCATCTTAAATTTGTATATACACCCTGTGTAAAATAGGGTATCTGACTAGTCCTATTGGCTAGTCTCAAGAAGGTGTTCCAGGTAAAACAATCATAAATTATTCCTAGAGTATAGAAATTGGGTGGGACTAGTTTCATTGGATCATGGACATTCTGTAGTATTTTGGGTGTGAGTTTCAGAATTGTATATCAATTATGTTGTGCGCGGCACACTATACAAGTGAGATCTCATGGAAAGGCCAAAAATCAGCAAGTTGTGGGGAAGTTATCGTAAATTCCACTTGGCACATCCAATTTTGATCAGACCTGTGGAATTGAAGAGAATACATATCAGAGAAATACATAAGATAAACTTTCATACCCAGAAGGTCCAAAAATTGGGAGATACAACAGAAGAAATATTGTCTAGCAGAACCACCTCAAAATCAAGGTTCAAAAGTGATACTTGGCCAACATGCCACCCAAAAAGGGAACTTC
>ML787157.1:1226988-1251652 GCA_009831015.1 Picea engelmannii
TATCATCAATAAAAACCAGTACAAATTTGTCTAGGAATTTGCTGAGCACATTGTTCATCAAGCACATAAAAGTGGCAGGGGCATTGGTTAATCTGAATGGTACTACCACAAACTCATAGTGACCATATCTCGTCCTGAAGGCAATTTTGTGGATGTCTTCACCCTTGATTCGAACTTGATGGTATCTAGATCTCAAGTCAATCTTTGAGAAGATGGAAGCACCTCCCAATTGATCGAACAGGTCATCGATTCTAGGTAAGGGTTACTTGTTATTTACGGTTACCTTATTGAGTTGTCTATAAACTATGCACAATAGGAGGGTACCATCTTTCTTCTTTACAAATAGAATTGGTGCTCCCCATGGAGACACGCTGGTCCGGATATAGCCTTTGTCCATCATTTCTTTTAGTTGTAATTTAAGATCAACTAGCTTGGGTGTGCTCATCCTGTAGGGTGTCCTAGACACTGGCACCGCTCCCGGTGCAAGTTCTATCGAGAAGTCAATGTCCCTTCTCAGAGGTAGACCTGGTACCTCTTTCGTAAATACATCTCTATATTCTCTTAGTGTGGGGTGGTCTTCGAGGCTTGGTTTGTCATATTCAACTAATTCCAACACCTGTATCGCATAAAGTAGACATCCCTTTCTGCAATACTTTCTCATTTGAAGGATTGATATTCATCTCACCGAGACATTTTTTTGGATCCCTCGAAGGGTTATCCTTCTTCCTTCTTCACCTACACATTCTAAAGTTTTATGGTAATAGTCCAGTCTGGCTTTATATGTGGCTAGCCAGTCCATTCCAATCAACAGGTCATATGATCCTAGGGGTAGTATGTTAAGGGTTTCTTGGGTGGGGAATTCACCCATAGTGAATTGGCAAGCTGGTATGACCTCCGCTACCTTTATTTTGGTGCCAGTGGCTAACTGTACCAACCATGGTTTAGCGTGTTTATGTGGCTGTAATTTACACTTATCAATAGCCTTAGGAGCTATAAAACTCAAATTTGAACCAGGGTCAATTAGAATAGACACTAGATGGTTGGTGATCATACCTTCCATCTCCACCACTGAAGCTTGGTGGTCAGGTTGTTTATTATCCAAGGCTGCATAAATTTGTAGCACACTCCTGGCCACGTCATTGACGGTGGTAGCTTCTTGAACATTGTAAATTCTCCGACTGTTATGTTGTCGGTGCGGGTAGTCCCTTAGTAGATGTTCTTCTCCACAACCCCAACATTTCAAGGGTTCTCTCTTTGGGTTATCAATCTTTCCTGGGGTAGATCCAGAAGGTTTATTTCCGCTCTGGGAGGGGAAATTTTGTTGGTGTATACTTCAGTTTGGGAAGCTCATCCTTGAGTCCTTCTTATAGTTTTTAAATCTTGGGGATTTAAACCCCTTTTTCTAAAATCCCAAACTATTCTTATGCTTCCAATTTTTGTGAGGTTTTGTCTGATGCCCCAGCTGTTCGTAACAATATCTTGCCTTTCGGATAGTGTCTTCTAGGCTCTTTGGCTCGTCAAACTCAATCATGTTCTGATAGTCCTTAGGTAGTCCACTGATGAATCATTGCACCTTTTCCTTCTCTTCATTTATATAGGGTATGTACCTCAACAACTCGAGGAATCTGCTGACATATTCCTCTATGGTGAGTTGCCCTAGTTTGAGTTCATAGAATTCTTTAGTCTTCTTGTCGAAATACTTTTCCAACAGATACTTCTTTCTAAAGTATTTCTCAAACTATTCCCAAGATAGGTCCTCTTCGTGAATCCCTTTTACATTCTTAAGGTCTTCCCACCAAATGGAAGCCTTTCCATTCAAGTTGAAAGTGGCTACTCTGGCCTTCAAATTTTCTGAGAAGTCATGGACTCTAAAATACTTCTTTAGTCCAAGCAGCCAGGCCTCCACTTCCTCCCCTTTCTTTATTTCACCATTGAAAGAGGGTGGTTTGGCCTTCTTGAATTCTTCGAGATTGTGACTTTTGGAATGCTTTCGCTTCTTCCATTTTCTTCGAGAATAAGAACTAGTTCTGCTACTAGAAGATCCCTCTGAGTCGCCAGTTTCCTTTCCAAAGGAATCGTCTGACGCTTGTCCCTTATCTCTGGGGTGGACCTTTCTCGAGGTGCTCTTCCCAGTGTGGCCACTTAAAATACCATGTTTCTATATCTCAGGTGGACTTCGAATTTTCTTTGTCTATCGTCGATCCGAGTGACTGGTGTCAGGTTCATGCTGCAATTGTCTTTATATGTCGGATAAACTCTACAACAAGACTGCATTAATTTATGTCTGCTTCTCTTGCTCTTTTATCAACCTCTCGGTGTCGGCCTTCCATCTCTGTAGTTCGACCATGAGCCTTCTCACAGTCTCAACTAGATCGAGAGGGGTCTCTACCACTCTCCTTTCATGAGACTCTTCATCTCTATTGTGGGAGACATCCTCCACTTCATGGTGCGTCACCATTCTATGCGTCTGCAGTTTCCCGCAGTTGATCGTCCGCTTATTGTGCAAGAAAAAAAATTATTGTTAGTCAACATTATATTCATTCACAATCAGTGCATAATTCATATTTTTCAAATGCATACACAGAATAGGAATTTTCATTCTTAACTTCATCTTTTGCTAAAGGGGTTAAGATAGAGGGTTACTCCATTTAAGAGTACTTCAAATGGAGTTTCTGCGCAACTCGTTCATGAGCCCAAGTAGGTAAAGTGTTGTAACCATGCTCTGATACCAATTTGTCACACACCCACTACAACAACTTAGATTTTTCGTCTTTTTCTTCGAGGAACAGAATCCTCGAGACTTCTATGGGGCCTAGCATAGACCCTCTCTTCCCTTATCCTCCTCCAAACGACCACAAGCTGGCCTTAGCGCAAGCACCTTTCGCAACTCGCGAGTCGGGAATCAAGACTCTCAACTCCCCTTTCTCCAAACACTGATACCGAAGATACTATATGGGTATGGATCCCTCCTCACTAGCGCCTGCTACATGTAACCATAGGCTAGGCCAAACACTAGCACCACTCGCAACCTCACCAGTTGAGGTGTTGAGCTCCCGTGCTCCTCCTTCACGAATCCCCGAGACGCGAGAGGTCGATATTGCGTGGACTCTGCCAAAGCGACTCACACATGCCACTTGTCAACCTCGTTATACTCTGCTCACGAGCTATGTTGTCGTCGCCCATTGCATGAGACCTCAGCTCTCGGTGTTTCGCGGCCTTAGCGATCAAGGTGTAGCTTCTTCATCCTACGAAAGCTCGAGCCACGATAAGTCAACAGTGGGTTGACTCTTTTCCAGTGTGACACGTGTCCATCACCAGTCACCTGCTTCCTAGGCTAAATACTAGTGCTACTCGCATCTCGCGACTTTGCGAGTTGGAGTGTTGAGCCCTCATGCTCCTCCTTCGCAAGTTCCTGAGATACGATAAGTCAACAATGGGTTGACTCCTTCCCAGACGACGTGTGTCCATCACCTGTCACCCGTTCCCACCTTTCTCTGGGCGCTTGTTGTTACACCACCTGTCAACCACGTGGTCCCCACTTACGGATGGGTTACGTGTTTACACAAGCCCTCGATGCTTGGCACTTCGCAACTTCTACAATCGAAAATAAACTCTCTCAAGTTCCGAACCCTTGATAGGGGATACCCACGAAGGTTCTGATCCAACGGTTCTCCTGTGCCTTGGATCCAACGGTCACGATCACGTCGCGATCTCATGAATCGTGAGTTCATGCAGCCCTACCCTTGACCACTCCAAGTCGCGAGTCGGCGAAATGCTAATCTCCTGCCTATACAAAGGCTAAGATCGACAATCAATAGGGCTCTGTCAGATCCTTGGATCTATGGTCCGGGATCCCATCGCTACATGCGAAGGATAAAAGGGTCAAGGTGTTAATGTCTGTGCTCCTCCTCTAGATCCATCGATCTTGACAGATATGGGGTATTCCCAAAAGGATTCCGACCATTCATCAACCGAATGATAGGGTATTCTCTCTTTCTATAATTGGTCTCGCTATCCCTTCTGAGCTTGAATCATGAAATTCAACTTCTCGGGGCTTCAAACTCCCACGACTCTGAGACCTTAGAGAGCTACCCTTTTGGCCCCAGACTTAACCATTTGTACAGAAACCAACGATGACATATAAGCATACACTTGCAATCATTATTTCTAATTTAAAACACCATGCAATCATTCTACACAGAAATTATTATGGGCATATAAACACAAGCATGCATTCATGATATTTAGTTTGAAATACAAGGTATAAAACACTTATCAAATCTACCAGGCATGATGCAACTGCTGAGAGGGGTGCTCATTTCCACCCAACCGTAGTCTCAGTGACTCCAAATGGATTTACCACTAGCTACCCCCGAGCGAGACCACGATGCTTTGAGGTTCAGTCTCCTACTTCTAGCTCAACATAAATCAAGGACGAAGGTTACTCTCCTTCTCCTGATACAGGAAAAAAATCCAGGACAAAGGTTACTCTCCTTCTCCTGGTATTCATAACTCCCTGCGTTTCCAGGGTTTCTCCAGTTCTCTTCTGCGATCCCTTGTCACGCGCACTTCTCTCTTCCCTTACCACATTTCCTCTCTTGCCAATTTTTGTCTGCAAGGTTGTGTGTGGCGCGAATTCCACCGTTCGTGGTTAGGTCTGAGGGCTATTACGGATGGGTGGTTCACTCCCATCCCCTCATTAACTCTTGAGGAGCCTCCCCACCTACCAATCTGACGAGAAATCCATTCCAGTATCAGAGAGATGCTTTGGTTTGTGAGCAAGTATAAACCAGTACGGTACTGGCTCGGTGGAAGTTAACACAACCATTCCAGGTCCCTTCCACCACCTCTCATTAGCCATCATGGTCTCTTTTAGCACATCCCCCTCTCAGCAATCATGCAACACATATTCATTATATAATTTACATTCATCGACCTTTTATGCAAAGGCCCGTCAAATCAAACATTCACATCTTTGAGTTTTCCATAGTTCTTGGCCAACATAGTTATTTTTACAGACTGGGGGAAACAAGGTGTTACATTAAACAAGCAAATGACCAGCTAGTAGACCTCCATGAAGTTTCATTCTCACGCCATCAGGTACAAGTTTGTTCATGGAGAATTCCACTTGACTGACTAAGCTAAGCGAATAGACCTATAGAAGCTTGAGTCTTTTGCAAACACAAAGTGGCAATATATACTAAAAATGTGGTCATATATTTAGGACACTAAGAAATACCAAGAATTCATTTCAAGGGATTCAATTTTGGTAGGGAAATGGGCCACAAAGTTGAAATATTTCTAGAAGTTTTGAATGCAAGCTCTTGCATTGGTACCTGACTTGGAAGATTTTTTTGAAGGGAAAGTTCAAGAATCAACTCCAAGTGATAGCAAGGAAGAATTACAACATAGTTAACTTAAGTGTGATTCAATAGGTGTGATTGAGGCTTATTGTTCACTAGGTTCAAATCCATTAGAAACACATTTTGCACCTTGTGGTTTGTATCACCAATGCAAGAAAGTTGTTTCGTATGGTCAAGGCTAGGTGCAATTGTTGGGAACATTTTTCAAAACAGATACCCCCACCTATAGTATTGATGCATGGCCTATGACCATGTCAGCTACAAATTTCATTTTTTTAATAATTTACAAGAATTCTTTACAAATGTTTCAATTAATGGAATTCTATATGCCAACCACTGGGTAATGAATAGTTTGAATTTGTGGTGGTTGAAATGGATTCAATATTTCAAATTTCTCAGATTGTATATAAATGGAATTTCAAATGAAATAATAAGGGTTCAATTTGGTTGGATTTTGAATAGTTTGGCTTCTACAATTGATGAATTCTACCTCCTAAGCTTAATTTGAAATAGAGGTATTGTGAATAAGGGTTTTTAACCCTTTTGAAGAATGAATTTGGGAAGAGAGAATGAGACCTCTCCAAATTTAGCATTGTAAGATTGTATTAAGGCCCAATAGATTTTCCCATTTGCATTGATTAAGATATTGCTTCAAATTTTTGTTTTGTTTTCTACAATTATATTAGTGTGTCTATTGTTTTTGTTATGTACTTTGAGTAAAGGGATTCATATCTACATCAATTACCAACATTTTTAATTGGGACTTTGAATTATAAGTTTAGGAAAATCCTCTATGAATTGTGTTCTTGTAACTCCTTTACAATGGGTGCATCCAAAGCCAAAATACCTTGGCTATGAGAAATACTACTCTAGTAAATCACCACTATCATCATCCCAAAAATCCTTATAGATAAAAGGTCCTTTTTCCCTAATCCTTTCTTGTGTGGGATTGTAGACTGAAAGACATTGTCTTCAATCCTCTCTCCAAATATCTCTAAATGACATTCCCACCCTTTCTTGCACTCCACATAGTCCTAAGACTATGAATGGTGTCTTGGTTAGTTGGTAAAGTGGGGGTGTTTCATGCACCCAACAATGTTCAAATATCATAGAAACACATTTAATACATCATAAGTTGTCTCACCAATGCAATAAAGTCACTTCATGTGGTAGGGGCTAGGTGAAATTCTTGGGAAAATTTTGTGAAATAGATACCCCCACCCATGGTATTGGTGCCTCGACTATAACCATGTCAAACACAACTTTTGAATTTTTAACTACAATATTTTTTTACAAATGATTTTATTAATTTAGTTATGGATGCCAGTTGCGAGTTAGTGAACAGTTTGAATTTATTGTAGTTGGAACAAATTTGACAATTAAAATTCCTTGTAGTTGGAATAACTTCAACTATTTGAATTCCTCGAGCTACATATAAATGGAATTTTGGGGAAACTAATAGGGGTTCAATTGGTTGGATTTATAATAGTTTGTATTTTGCAATTGGGGAATCGGTCTCTTAAGTTTAATTTGAAATGGAGATTTAGTTAATAGAGTTTGTTAACCATTTTGAAAAATGAATTCAGGAAGAGAGACTGAGAAATCTCCAATTTAGCATTGTAAGTTTGTAATAAGGCGCAATAAACTTGACCATTTGCATTTAATAAGATATTGCTTAAAATTTTCATTTTGTTTTATATAATTGTATTAATGTGTGTATTGTTTCTAATATGTAGTTTGTGTAAATGGATTTAGGTCTACATCGACTACCTATATCTCCATCTCCAATTGGGACTTAAAATTAAAATTTTAGGTAAATCCTCCATGAAATATGTTCTTTCAAATCCCTTACAATGGATCTATCTGAAGCCAAAATACCTTGGCAATAAGAAATGTTATTTTGGTAAATCCACCCACCACTATCATCATCCCACAAATCCTTATAGATAAAAGGCCATTTTTCTTGATCCCTTTAGTCTAGAACTATAGACTAGAAAGACATTATCTTGAATCCTTTGTCCAAATAGCTCTAAATGAAAAATCACATCCTTTCTTGCACCCTAAATAGTCCCAAGGATATGAAAAAGGTCTTGGCTAGTCAGTAAAGAAGGGGTATTTCATTCCCCAAACAAGGTTCAAATCCCTTAGAAACACATTTTGAACCGCTTTTGTCTCACCAATTCTAGTGGGTTGTTTCATGCGGTTGGGGATATGTGTAATTCTTGGGTAATTTTGCAAAATAGATACCTCCACCTAAATATCTGGATTGGATCATTATATTATTTTTCATCTATATCTATGATTTTAGAGTGGAATCATCTTGCAAGGCCATTTTAGTGGTAGGTCCCAGTTTAGAAAATTGGGGTCCAGAGCCATTTTGAGGCATCAAACGGAATTTTTGGGGGTCAAAATTTTCCAAATGTAGGTTGGACCACGTGACGCTATTACACACATCAAGACCTTTAAAACAATGCAAAAATAGCGTCAATTAAAGCTTGTATGAAAAATTTATTCCTCCCACAAGTTGACCTACCATGTTGACCACCATGGTATGAAAGGATGCCACGTCAACCCCCATTACTCATGCATATGGGGCTAGCCACATCTATAACTTCAAGATGATTATAGAAGGTCCAAAAACCTATCACAATTGAGGGTTGAAGAAGTCAAAAACCTACCCCTAAATATTTATCAGACTATGTCAAATATCGGACCACTAGGAGGAGAAGGGGTTCCATCCTATGTTATTGTATTTTGTTCCATAACAGTGCAGAGAAAATGGGAGTGGGAAATTAGAGAGCTTAATAAAAGGGGTTAATGTTCTGTAGTATCCTAACAAGCCACAAATCTTAGGTAACTCCATAGAGACTGCCTTCCCCTTTGTACTTTCATTATTTCCATACCAAAGAAAAGAGAGTTGAGCAACATGACCTTCTAGTTGGGTTTTCTCCCATAAGGGTTTCCTAGAGAAAAAAATTTATTTTTATTTTGTGGATGGTGCGTGATTGTGATCCGGAATATATTCGCAGAATGAAATGAATACATATTATTATCGAAATATTCTTAACACGGAATAACATATATAAATTAAAATTGGTTTCTATTCAATAAGGAAATAAGTTGAAACTGTAAAATGTAGCGGAAATAAGCTTGCTAAAATTGTGGTGGCTTATCTCTGAGAAGAGATGTGACAGTTGCGCTCATTCACAAGAAGGTGATTACAATGAGGCTCTGAATGCCTTTTTACCATAAAAAAGAATTTTAAAAACCCTAGACATCCAAAAAACCTAACCCTAGGAGATGAAGCGCCAAAAGTCATGTGGACCATGTTTGGGTAAGTTAGTACATCAACTTCCTGGGGTCGTAAATTTTGCATACTATCTTCATTTTAGGCACACGATAGCCCATTGGAAAGGTATATACGAGGACTACACATTTGTTTTCTATATATGAAAGGTCATTTTGACTGTGGTGAGCCCTAAAAAACATTGTTTAGGGCCTCAAAACGGCCCCACAAGTCAGGGACCCGAAAACTAGGGAAAAACCTGCCAAACTAGAAAACTGCCAAAATGAGCCAGTTGGAATAGGTGGGAGGCCACCGAAATCCATCTGTATAAATCCTCCCCCCTTAGGAAGAAATGTTCTCCATTACATTGAGTTCCTCCGTCAGAGGAGGAAATTTCTGTTGAATTTGGCCCCGGGTGAGCCACTTGCCTTGGTAAAGGAGTTGCCCTGCTTTGACAACTCGATAAAGCTAGATCCTTTGTTGGTGAGTGCCCTTGATCTATTTGTCCACAATCTGATCATTACATGTATTTTGTATGCATTCAGGGTTGAGCTATGTTGGTGTCAGTTGTTCTGCTATCTCTGAGGTGTCCAATAATGGTGGGAAATATGGTCAAAGGATATCCATGTTGAACATTGGGTGCAAGCCAAGGAAAGGAGGAATGTTGAGATTGAAACAATTATCACCCACATCCTAGGTGATTTTGTATGGCCCATAATGGAGTGGGAAAAGCTTCTGATGGGGTCCTGTAAGGCACTATTTCTGCAAGTGCAACCAAACTTTGTCGCCCACCTGAAACTTATGTGGCACTTGGTATTGATCATGACATTGCTTGTACTTGTCATTGGACTTCTATAGGATATCCTAAACCTGTTGGCAGATGTGTTGGATCCTCTTGATGAACTAGGTGGCTTTCTCAAATTCATTTGGAGCAAGAGATGAGTCAGTTGAGGTGACTGCAAGGGGTAGTGCAACATCTATGGGACCCAATGGTTGGAATCCCAACCCCACATGAAAGGGGTTGTGGTCGGTTGAGCTATGAAGGGCTCGGTTGTAGCTATGTTGAACATAGGGGAGACTCTCATCCCATGTGCGAGGGTGCTTGGAATTATACATGCGTAGGATATGCACGATAATTTGATTTACGACCTCGGTTTGGCCATCCATCTGGGGGTGGAAGGTCATGGATTTGGTGAGTGTGGTGTCCAGCAGTGACCAAAGGCTTGACCAGAATGTGTTGAGAAATTGATTGTCCCAATTTGAGACAATGTTTTGTAGGATTCCAAAATGTACCCAAACTCGTTCAAAAAAGATCTTGGCAGTGGCCTCTGTTGTGATGCTCTTCTAGAAGGAGGCCAGAATTGCCATCTTAGAAAAGAGATCCACAACAAAAAAGACACACTCATTTTCCCTCTTGGTGGATGGGAGGCTCAACATGTATTCCATTGAGATGGATTCCCATGGCCTTTTAGGAGTAGGCAGAGGGGTGTACAAGCCATGTTTCTTAGTGGTCGATTTAGCAATCATGCAGACAGTGCAAGACCTGATATACTTGTTGACCTCCTGTCGAAGTTTCATCCAGTAGAAATGTTTCTGCAGCATTGCCACTATATTTTCGACACCGAAGTGTCATTCCACCCGACTGTAGTGGGCTTCCCATATCAGCTTCACTAACTCGCTTGATGGAACGCAGATATGGCCCAGATGGCATAGCAATCTATCCTGAAGATGGAAATTAGTGACAACTATATTTGTGCCCAACATTTGGTAGGTGGTGGTGAAGTATGGGTCTGTCTCATAGAGTTGGGGCCATCTAGAGGTCTCATGGCCACAATATTCTAGCATCGTGGTAAGTGTCGTGACTGGCATTCTGCTCAGGCAATCAGCTACACGATTGGTGATTCTCGTTTTATACTTGATGTTGAGGTGGAATTGTTGCAAGTACGTGGACCACTTCTAATGGAGGTCATTCTACAATTTGTCTTGTGTCTGCATGAACTGGAGTGGCTTATGATTAGTGTGGATGATTGTCTCCTTCCCAATAATTTAATGTCTCCACTGGCGGCAAGATTGCACAATGGAGCACATTTCTTTGTCGTAAGTAGGGTACTTACGAACAACATCTGATAGTGTCTCACTATAATAGGACACAGGGTGGTCGTGTTGAGTGAGAACGATGCCCACAACATAGTATGAAGCATCTGTCTCAATCTCAAAGGGATGTTGCAGGTCTGGTAGTGAAAGTACTGGGGTTGAGCATAAGCATTGCTTCAAATCATCGAACGCTTGTTGTTGGGACCGACCCCACACAAATTTCTCCTTACCACCACCCCCGATTACTTGGCTGAGGGCACATGAAATATGGGAGAATCCCAGCATGAACCTCCTTGAGCTGATCAAGGAGGTTTTCGATTCGAGGAATTGGGTATCGGTTTCTGACTGTGATTTTATTCAGGGCTCGGTAATCAATGCAGAGTCGCCAAGTTCCATCTTTCTTTTGTACCAGCACAATTGGGATCCTTCAAGGTGATGAGTTGGGATGGATGTTCCTGATCTGGGTGAATATCAGTGGCCACCTACCTTTTCCAACTGGCTCAAAAACAGTTTTCTGGCAATTTTGGCAATTTACTATTTTTAGCAGGTTTTAACTTTCGGGGCCATTTTGAGGGCCCAAATGAAGTTTTTTCGAGATAAAGGTTCTCAATAATATCCAAGGAAATATTTAGTCCCCAAAATGAATCTCCTTGACAATACCTTTCCAACAAGCTATTATACGCCTAAAATGGAGATCGTATGCAAAAGTTACGACCCCGGGAAGTTGATGTACTAACTTACCCAAACGGGGCCCACGTGACTTTTGGCGCTTCATCTCCTAGGGTTAGGTTTTTGGCATTCCTGTTTATTGTAAAAAGGCCTTCATATCTCATTGTAATCATCTTCTTACGAATGCGAGTAGCCGTCACATCTCTTCTTAGAGATAAGTTGCCACCATTCTAGCGAGTCTTTCACTATGTATTTTTACAACCCCTATACACTTCTTTCATTAATAGAAACCGTGTATTACTGTATATCTGTATTTATGGTTGCATCTCTGATACATTTCTGCTACATTATTGAATATATGTGATATCTCTGTGCATTTCTTTATTATATCTTCGCTCTCATTTCGTGCCGAAAATAATCTGGATCAGTGCCCCTTGTGGATCAGTTCTTGGATCTGTCGCTTGATCTACTCATTCTCTAACAGAGAGCAATGGTAGACTGTCCCATTGGGCGGCGGTGCGTCGGGGGTCAAATCGATGGGGTGCTTGACTTGACAATGCAAAGGTACCTCGGTAGGTGAGGAGAAGATATATGAGTATTCTTACATGACCTTATCCATTTGCTTATGTTGTGTGGAGAGGTCGGTCACAGAGACCCTGGATGTGGCTGCAATATTTCTCTCATTTGGAGAGAGAATCACGAAGAAGACAAATTCCCTGTCTGAGAGATGACCTTTCTGCATTGCCTAGCAGAGATCAAGGAAATAGCACTGGGTGGGACTACCTCGGGTATCCTGTACAATTTATTGTTCAAAGTAATAATAACACTGCGAAGCCTAGACTCATATACAACATGATGTTTCCATAAATATGGTTGGCCCAAAATAACATTACAAACTTAGAGAGGGAAAACATCACACAATACCTTGTCTTTGAAGGGATTGATGTCGTATGGCAGGTGACATTTTTTGTTGACGTGAATGTCGCTTCCTTGGTGAAGCCATCTGATAGTGTAGTGTTGCGAGTGTGGCGTTATTGGCAGGGCGAGTCGCTTGACAACCTCTATTGAGATGAGGTTCTTCTGGCTACCGCTATTAATGATGAAGTGTAGTGGGGTACCCTTCACCCACATTTGTGAATGAAAAAGGCGTTCGCCTTCCTCTGGCTTGTCTGGTTCATCAGGTTGGAGCTTGGTGGTAGCAATAGTAGCACTTGGTTCTGCATCTATGATCTGTCTCCCCTTTTCTGGTTCTGAATCAGAGTCAGAACCTGCATTTGATTCAGAGGCTTTCACCTCATCCACCAACAACTGCTTCGAGTGGCAATCAACAGTTTTATGCCAGGGGCTCTTATGGAAGTCGCACCACTTCCCAGTATCTTTCTTTGTCTTTCTGGTGTCCTTATTTTCTTGCGGCCTGGATCGGTTTTCCTGAGGTTGTTTGTCTTTATTATTTCTTTTGTTATGCAGATTGGGGATTCCCTTTCCTGGATTTTGTTGTGAGGGGTTCCCAGGCTCAAATTGCCACGTCTTTTGTTTAAGCTTCTTCTCGATTTTGAAGGCATATTGGTATGCCTCTACCAAGAATGAGATGTCCAGAAACTCCATTTTGGATTGGATGTATCTATGTATACCACCACGATACTTGAGCACCAGATGTCGCTCAGAATCTTTGATACCCAGCTTAGTGTGCAAGGTATGGAAGATATTTTGAACTCGGTCACCATTTGGTCTCTTTCCTGCCGCAGCATGGTCCATTTTGTGTACAGGTCGTCATAACTTCCAACGGGATAGTATTGTTCCTTAATATCATCCCTGAAGGACTCCTAGGTGACTGCGACTATAAATAATGAGGGTTCCTCTGTTTCCTTTTGCTCACAAAAATTTTCCCACCAATCTTTGACATGGGGGACAGCTTTGAGGAGTGCAAAAGTTATCTTTTCTCTATTCAAGAAGTTATGGACAGAGAAATACCCTTCTAGCAGATTCAATCATTTGTCTACCACATCTACATCTATATGAACTTCAAATATAGGAATACCAAAGTTGATTTGTACCTTGAAGGGGGGAGTGCCTCCATTTGAGGAAGATGTGTCTCTTGTTGGTAGCCGCCAAAGGATTTGCGCAAAACTATCCATCATCTTGTTCCTCTGTTGCGTGAGGGATTCCTCGAGCAACATTTTGAAGGGATCTATTGTCCCATTGTATTTCTTTTCTTATTCCATGAGAGGTCGTTTGGGCGTGCGAGAGATTTTTTCCTCAAGAGAAACAAGCTCAAGACCCAATTCTTTGTACCCTGACCTCGTTTTGGACATGCATTAAGAACGACAAGGAGCAGACCACTCTGATACCATTGATCCGGAATACATTTTCAGAATGATATGAATACAGATTATTATCAAAATATGCTTAACACAAAATAACAGATATACAGTAAAACCGGTTTCTATTCAATAAGGAAATAAGATGAAACTGTAAAATGTAGCGGAAACAAGCTTGCTAGAATGGTGGCGGCTTATCTTTGAGAACAGATGTGACGGTTGTGCTCATTCGCAAGAAGATGATTACAATGAGGCTTTGAAGGCCTTTTTACCATAAACAGGAATGTCAAAACCCCTAGACATCCAAAAAACCTAACCCTAGGAGATGAAGCGTCAAAAGTCATGTGGGCCCCATTTGGGTAAGTTAGTACATCAATTTCTCGATGTCATAACTTTTGCATACAATCCCTGTTTTAGGAGCATGATAGCCCATTGGAAAGGTATATCTGAGGACTACACATTTTTCTACTATCTATCAAAAATCATTCTGGCAGTGGCGATCCCTCAAAAACGGTGTTCAGGGCCTCAAAACGGCCTCGGAAGTCAGGGACCCGAAAACTAGGGAAAATACTGTCAAACTAGAAAACTACCAAAATGAGCCATTTGAAATAGGTGGGAGGCCACCGACATCCATCTGGATCAAATTGTATATTATTGTTATTTATTTTCTACACTCATCTATTTCATGCATAAGTATAAAATTAGTAACTAAATACTCTAGAATCTAAAGGAATGTAACCTTTATAGTGGATTTCAGTTTCATTTATCAGATTTGTTATGAAGAATTGTTCCAATGGAATATCCATGGAATTTTATGGATCACCCATGGTATTGTCGTCTGGAATCCAACCATGCCAAGTAAAAATTATGAATTGATAATTACAAGAATTCTTTATAGATGATTCAGTTAATGGAATTATGGATGTCAACCATTGGTTAATGGACAATTCAAATTCCTAGTAGTTGGAATAGCTTCAACAATTCAAAATCCTCACATTGTGTATAAATGGAATTTTAGGGAAACTAATAAGGGTCCAATTGATTGGCTTTCAAATAGTTTATCTTCTGAATTGGGGAATTATAGCTCTTCAAATTGATTTTAGACAAAGATATTATAAATAGTTGTTGTTAACCCTTTTGAAGAATGAATTTGAGAAGAGATCTCGAGACCTCTTTGAATTTAGAATTGTAAGTTTTTAATAAGGCCCGATAGATTCGTCCATTTGCATTGAATAAGATATTGCTTTGAATTTACTTTATGTTTTTGGTGAATATATTGGTGTGTATATTGTTTCTACTATGTACTTAAAGTAAAGGGACTTGGCTCTACATCAACTACCAATCTCTCTAGTTAGGACTTTGAATTATAAGTTTAGGAAAATCCTCCTATGCAATATGTTCTTACAACTCCCTTATAATGGATCTATCTTAATCCAAAAGAACTTGGTTACAAGAAAGACTCTTCTGGTAAATCCATCCACCACTATCATCATCCCACAAATCCTTGTAGATAAAAAGACCCCTTTTCCTAAACCTTTTTGTTTAGAACTGCAAACTAGAAAGACATTGCCTTGAATTCTTTGTCCAAATATTTGTAAATGAAAAATCCCACCCTCTCTCGCACCCTAATTAGTCCCAAGGTTTTGAAAGGGGTCTTGGTTAGTTAGTCAAGTGGGATTTTGCATACACCCAGCAAGATACAAATCCTTTAGAAACACATTTTTCACATTATGGGTTGTCTCACTAGTGCAAGCAAGTCCTTTCATGTGGTTAGGACTAGGCTCAATTCCTAGGAAAATTTGGTGATTAGATACTACACCCACAACATCTCACGCAAATTAATCTTTTAAGAGTGTTGTAAGTAAATTGCTTTCCATTTTAATAATCCTAGAGCAGGGACAAGCATGTTTTCAACTTTATGCTAATAGGAACATCTTGTAAAAAGAAATGTCCCAAAACAATCAATTCACCACCCATTTCAAGATCTCTTAAATCTATTGAAGGATAATGAATCCATAACTCTTATTACTTCGAAAACACCCATTAATTTAACTATTAATTTGAAATTTTTATTAAGTTTTTATTTCACTATCTCTAACCAATGGAGTTATTTTTTAATTTTTTATTAAATATAAATTATTTTATTTATTATTTTTTAAATTAAAAAAAAAAATACATTACAACACTAACTTTAAAAATGTCTTTGCTAAAGAAAAGTTTTAAAAGAAAAATTATCTTATAATTTTTTTTTAAAAATATATATTAATTATTAATAATATAAACAAAAATTAGATTATTAATTATTAATAATATAAAAAATAAATGGCAGTAGATCAAAGATGGTTTATGACTTCGAATGAAATAAAAAGATAAACTTCTCTTGGGATTTAGGAAAAAATATTAATAATTTAAGAGTGTTAACACAATAATAAATGAACAGTAAAGATTCTTAAGATGTATCAAGTGTCTTTCTACATTAGGGGATTCTACAATCATAATCCAACACCTGCGAAATCAATTGAACTCTAAGGATATCAATCTTGTAAGGCTCATTTACAGAATTCAAAAAATGACGAGGAACTTTGAATCCATAAACGTCCATCAGGTTTTGAGAGCCCTCAATTGTAAGTAGACTATAAAGCAAATAAAGGTGTCTCACTAGAGGTTGGAATTATAATAATAAATGGGGTACCTTTTATGTCCCACCTTACATGAAGATTAGAAGCATAGGATATTGTTTATCCATGAGGAAGTACGATTAGACAAAAGGTAGAGAAACATTAAGGTAAAAGGATGGGAGTTAAATCCATCCTAATCTCTAGTACCATCTCCACATTTCCACATGCCTGAACTGAAATATAATTGATCCTGGGAGATGGTTGGAGCAGTGCACGTGGGATTTTCATTTGGTTCTGGATTATTGGATAAGTTTTGTGAGAGTTAAGGAGATTAGATTCAAGGGATATTGCTCTATATGCATTATGGCAATTAGGTATGATTTTAGTTTGGTTGTGTGGGTTTCTTTTAATCTAAAGACTCGAGAGAATTTGGACTTAGTTTTCCCCAACTTTATGGTCTAGCTTTGTTATCTTGGATTTGTGGCTCACTCTAGCTTTGGGCATTGCTTAGTATTTTTCTCTTCGGCCTAGAGAATTACCTTGACTTAAGCTCATATCTTATTATGTCCTCGTGTTGCTGGTATTGGTCAAATATGGTCGAACACAATCATTATGGTTGTTGTGTTTTCTGTGAAACCTCAGACCTACATTGAGTGCAACATAGAAGTGAATATCATCTAGCAAACATGCAATTAGCCCTTACTCAATTTAATAGTAGAATGGTCAATCAAAAAGATTATCATAGATCGAGGCATACATAAATTTTAGAGATAGTAGCTCACCAAAGCAAGCAAATTGAGAAATTGAATGTTGATTGTAACACATTGTATGGATTGGACTTCGGCCTCACTAGGAGCTTGCACTCTCTGGTCACTCCTCTAAAGGTTTCAATTGGCTCTATTCCAACTGAAGTAAAAGATGAGAATATGTGTAAGTACCAAAGACATAAATACAAAAATACCACAATAGATCCAAGAACAATATAGAAAATCCACACTTTATTATTATGAAAACCCTTAGGGTAGGGAAATACCATACAATAGATCATATTACAGAAGAGATCCATTCCTATTCACTTGCCTCTTTGAGGGGGAAACTTCTTAATGAGCTATAGGGTACAAATACAATACTTCTTGACTTTCATTACATTGCTTGAACTCCTTTATATAGTGCTACCAACCACCTAAGAACATTCTAGAAGAGGAACTTTCTAGAAGTGAAACCTTCTAATAAGTCCTCTTACATTTGTTATATTCACACTAATATATCTAACTACCATAGTGGATCTTATTTAATAATATAGTGGACCT
The DNA here is from genome assembly GCA_009831015.1 of Picea engelmannii. Taxonomy (NCBI): domain Eukaryota; kingdom Viridiplantae; phylum Streptophyta; class Pinopsida; order Pinales; family Pinaceae; genus Picea; species Picea engelmannii. Next base: position 1,244,647 of record ML787157.1, read on the forward strand.
AATCCACCTTACATTGAATGGCCTCCACTATTATCACTATGGGTCGTTCGCAAAAAAAACCCTAAAAATAACAGATTTTAAAATGATAATAACTTCACTTCCCGGATTCCATTTCAGACGATTTTTTTTTTTAAATTGGTTTTTTTTCCAAGAGGAACTCATATATGCAACCAATTTCTGAAAATTCCACACATAAAGCTACATGATATATCTAGAGTGTTACAGCCCTCTTTTGTCTTCTTGAAAAAATCTACAAAAAAAAAAAAAAAAATGCTCATTTTTGTGGCCGAAGAAAGTTCTATGATACCACTTATTAAGTACCAAAGACCTAAATACAAAAATACCACAATAAATCCAAGAAAATATAGAAAAACCACAATTTATTATTATGAAAACTCTTAGGGTAGGGCAACACCATCCTATAGATCCCATCACTGAAGGGATTCACTCATGTTCACTTGTTTCTTTGAAGGGGCAACCTTCTAATGAGCTACATAGTACACACTCCAAATAAAATACTTCTTGACTTTCATTGCATTGTTTGAACCCATTTATAGAGTGCTACCAACCCCCTAAGAACATTCTAGAGGAAAAACCTTCTAGAAGTGAAACCTTCTAATAAGTCCTCTTACATTTGTTATGTTCACTCTAATATATCTAACTACTATAGTGGATCTTATTTAATAATATAGTGGACCTAATCCACTTTACATTGAATGGCCTCCACTATTATTACTATCGTCCATTTGACCCCATTGCCTCTCTAGACAATGGAAAAAAGATTATCCAAAATATATATATATATATGTTAATATGCTGTAATATATTTTCTCAACTACTTTTTAATACGAATTATAATTTTTTTAATAAAAAAAAATTATATAAAAAAATATATTAAAAATAATTAACCCAAATTCATATTAAATCAAATTCTTTCAACTTATTAAAATTTTAAATCTTTATCAAATTTTTTTAACCTGCTAAAATTTTAAACCTTATTTAGAGTGAAGATAAATCTCGATAAAGTCACTATATATATTTATTTAAGATGGTTTATACTTGATCTTCATTTCTTGTCCGCAATGCAGGGATCATATTATGTAAACATCCGCACCAAGGAAGAACAGATGCGCAGATGAATCCGAATTATTTTACTAAATATAATATAAATAGAGGTTTATTTCGAGACAAAGTTTGGAACTAAATCTTATGTATTTGGTTGAATATAGTTTCTTTTACGAGACACAAATATAAATATAAATTGTGAAAAACATGGAAAAAAAGAAGTGGTTGATTCTTGAGTCTCGGAAATAATAACTGTGTAGTACATAACCCAGTCTAAGATTTTTCCTGGTTATAAAATATATAACTTTACTGTATGGTTTTTGCAGCTCAAATTGAATCCTTCCTTAACCGCATGAATAGGTGGAGTAAAGCTGCTGATCATCTGGTTGAAAATTTCTGGAATCACTGTACGTCCTTAACACACATTCTTTAATTGATCAAATAGTTTCACTTACTTGAAATTAAATCAGTGTAATTGCATTGCATTGTGGTTGATTGTTTTCTGTAGTGAAGCTTGGGGGGAATATATCTGAGACAATATGGGGAAAGCTGAGTTTGGGAGCCAAAATAGTGACAGAAGGTGGAGTTGAGAATCTATTCAAACTAAGCTTCATTGTTGGTCCCAGAGAAAAACTTTTGAAGACCTCAGCATGTTACTTGTCTACAACCACTGGCCCAGTGGTAGGATTACTCTTCATTTCAACAGAAAAATTAGCCTTTTGCAGTGACAGGCCCCTGTCCTTCATGGGCTCCAAGGGAAGAATTGCATGGAGTTATTACAGGGTAAAACATATATGATCTACATTTCTCTTGTTCTTTTCCCCAGTAATTATTGTGCTCTATGTTGTGAACTATAAATTATATTATTGGGTTGGCTGTAGGTGGTTATACCTGTTGGAAAGTTGAAATCAGTAAATACATCAGAGAATGTCTACAAGCCTGAAGAAAAATATATACTAATCCAGACTCTGGATAATCATGAGTTTTGGTTCATGGGTTTTGTTAATTATCAGAAGGCATTGAAATATTTGCAGGAAGCTGTGAGATCTCATCCATCTTCAAAACCCAATTTGATCTAGAAGTAAATCCTCTGCTGGATTAATTGAGTGTTGAAAGTTGAGGTTGTACCATGAAGTCAGGAATATGTAAATTATAATTATGAGTAGATGTACTACAGCCCATAATATTAATTTTGTATAAAGAGAGCTGTGTTATGAAACTTAAGTCCAAAGTAGTTTGAATACTTTACAGGCTCTTCAATAGTGGTAGCAGAGATTCTCCAAGTAGTTTGGACACTTTATAAGTTTATAGGGTCTTCAATAGAGAATAGAGCTAGTAGAGAGACCTGAAGTGGAAGTGCCAGTGAAAGTTTGAGGATGAATAACAATAAAAAGTGATTACTGTGTATATTATTATTATTTTGTGAATATTTATATTAAGGCCAATGGGGTTATGCCCTGTTTATCCATGTGCATAATGCTCTTTAATGAAAAACCAAGATTCCAAGATTAGAGTATAATGCTCTTTAATGAAAAACCAAGATTAGAGTTGCAGTCATTCTGGTAAGAATGTTATCTAGGGATATTTTGGCATGAATCAACATGAATTAGTCTTACATTGTGATTTAATAATTGAAATAAGATTCGCTGATATAAAAATTTAAACATATGTTGAGTTTGATAACTTGATGGAATTGAATTAGTTATTTTTATTTTTAATTTTTATTAATCAATATTTTATATAAAATCAATGAAATTAGATTAATTTATAATTTAAAGTTTTATAATTATAAATGTAAAATAATTTTTTTTGTGGGACTAGTCTGTGGGTGACTTAACATGACTAAATGTCACAGCACCAGTACACTCAGTCAATTATCCTACACCTAGGGGACAAAATATTAATGTAATTTAAGATATATATATATATATATAGCTTTTTTATTAACATATAAAAAATAAATTAATATTTTAACAGAGAATCATAAATCTGAAATATTAATACAATTTAAAATATATTGTATGTTTTTTTCAGCCAATAAAATCTGCAATTATTTTAATTGAAACTATTTAAATTTATATGAAGATTAAAAATATTCAAATACCTCTCTATATATTTAGACACTTCCCTATCTAATGACCCATAAGAATATTTCAAAGATGATTTAGCAATTGAGAGCATATGATAGCATTGATTTAAATGCCTTGATTCATGTTTATAAAACAACAATTCATTACCAATTTAGGTATTCTAACATCATAAACATCTTGTTTTCTCACAGGAATGTGGTTAATGGTTGATCATTGTATAAGAGGTCATTTGATGATGCTCTCTAGTGTGTTGTCTAGATAATGAAGAAGTTGATGTTTTTCAAGAATGTTGCGTAGCCATATGTTGTTGTGATTTAAGTGGGTTGTGTTATAGCTCCAAAGGCATCATTGTATAAGAGGTTTGGTGTTATCTTGTGTGTTGTTTAGATAATGAAGAAGTTGATGTTTTTCAAGAATTTTGTGTAGGCATATGTTGTAGTGATTTAAGTGGGTTGTGTTATAGTTCCAAAAGCAATGATATCAAACTTTATTTGGGAAAAACATGAAGAGTTTGACTTAGTTTGGAAAAAATTCTACAAAGACAAAAATATTAAAAATAATAACACATAATTTTATATCAAATTGTTCTATGCCCATACAATGTAGAAAATAAATAGATGTTATGCAATAGGAAAGCAACAAAAAAACAAGATAGGAGACATGGGTTTTTATTGATAGCCCAACTAGTCAAACTCTAGTTGACCAAATTTGTCTCATGTTCAAGCTAATTTGACCAGTGCATACTCATGAGTCAAGATCGACTTGAGTTGACACAACCTATTTGAACGTTGAGCCAAGCCAAACTCATGGACTCACAAATTTGAGTTGCAAGCTTGTTAACACTCTAAAGGTCTTGTTTATCAATTATTTTCAACCTACAATGGTCCATGCACCAACCAAGTCTTAATGTGCATGCACCAACCAAGTCTTTAGAATTCATTGTGACATCTTAGCCATTTTCTTAGTGAGGCTTCCATTTATTGGCACCATCTCAAGCCCATCATCAAAGGATCATATGTTTATCATCATTACTACTGAGTATTTTATCAAATGAGATGTCAATACAATGTTATTTTTTCCATGGGCAAAACCATTGTAACCCTCTTTATTTTCAATTAGATTTTCAACATATTTGATGTCTTTGGAGATTTATTTCAATTGATCATTTCTAATAATGAAAACTCAACTTATTCATAAATTTTGCATTACTGGTAAGACCTTCTCTCCCTATTATACTCTAGGCAATGGTGCAACCAAATCTTTCAATGAGACCCTTTTCAATGTCCTAAAAAAATTAATTAATTGTATTATCACCCTCCTAATACCGTATACAATATATCTTTAGAAACAAGTAATAGAGACCTAGATCCATAGCCCTCATTGAGACAAACATCACTACACATGCATGAGCCTTGTAGTGGACATAAATTACCACATGCATGCATTTTTTGAAGATGCATGATACCAAGTGCTTTAATTGGTATGGGTATTTTTGGTCTTACTTTTAATTTTAGAGTTTATATTTTTAGAAGTTTCTAAATATTAGATTTAATAAGCTAAATATTGCAATTAATAAGATAATAATAATTAATATCTTATATCATAACAATAATAGCTTAAATATGAGATTTGGATAATAATAGATAAATCTGGCAATCACCATGCTAATTCCATTTAATGGTTATACATGTTGCAATTACCTAGGTTGCAAGCGCTCAATGCGTCATGTTAAGTTGAAGGAATTGCAGGGTCAAGCACATGGATGTTACTATTTTTTGAAAAAGACATGGCTATTCTAGAAGTTTAGATCTAGATACGTGAAGATTTTCAACATATTATTGTTTTTAGAAAAGATGAGTGAGTGTTGGCCCTTGGTTATGGAAGAAAATGAAGATCAAGGAAGAAAAGGCGAAAAGCGAACTGTGCGGAAGACACAGTGACTGTTACTGGGTTGAAGTGAGCAAAAGAGAAGAAAAGACGGAGCGAAGTAAGGAAAAACAAGCTGTTGGACGAGGAGATCAAGGATGATAGATCAACAAAGAAGAAGGATCGTGGACAACTCAACAAGCGGAAAAAGCCACCATTGGATGCTTTGGAGCACCGCGCAAAAAGGAAGGAAAGACAGGCTGGCGAAGCCTGGAAAACACGAGTCAAGTTGACTTAGGGTTTTAGACACCTAGGGTTTTGACACTTAGGTTTCGGCCTAAGGATGTCGATGAGCTATTGTAATGTATAAATAAAGGTCTAGAGGACCTGGGTTGAGTTGTTGTCATTGTTGCTAGTGTTGATCTAGTTGTATTTTTTATGTGAGTGATTATTATCGTATGAGAGAGAAGCGGTAAGTGTGAGAGCCTTCTGGTATTGCAATATCTCCAAATGGGTGCAGAGATCAAGTCCTGCAGCTAGGTGCGCAGGAAGGGGAGAGGAAGAGAGAAGAAGAAAGAAGATCTGCTAGGTAAGAGCGCAGATAAGAACTGTATGCTTTACCTTAATATATTATAAGCACAATTCTGTAGATGTATCCCTAGAGAGAGGGTGAACCACGTATATCTTGTGTCGTGTGTGTGATTGATGCTCTGTTCTTTGTCATTGATATATTGTTATTGCATTGTTGTGGTAGATCAGATCTATAATTGTGTTGAGTAGATCTAGGTTGATAAGTGATATATGCATGATGTGTTGTTCTGGTAGTCGATCCAATTGATATTCCCCTTGGTTGTAGACATCTCTTTCCTGCAACCCCTCATAGCTGCTTTGGGTGAGACCGCATTTGCCTCGTAGGTGTTGTTGAAAGGGCCAGTAGCTAAGGCTTGTTGGTGCGCTCTTGGAGCTGAACCCTGGGTCTGCCCCTGTGCCAACAAATGGTTCTATTGCCAGGACAGGAATCTTCTTGAGGGAATGTCAAGGTGGTTTCCATCAAAGATAGAGATTCAAAATTGGATAGAGGATCAAGAAAAGGACTTAGTTGAAGCCTAGAAAAAAAACCCTAATCTGAGTATAGAGGATTGGTTAGGAAGATATATCTTTACCAATATACATGAGATATTCTTTGGAGGAATCCATAAAGAGCTATATGAGTGGTTAGCTAGGTTAGCAGATACCCAGTTTGAAGTCATATCTAGACCTCCTGTGGTTTGGACGTCGACGCTGATCAAGAAGGTCAAGATAGTTGACAACGTCATCCCGAGAGAAGTAGACCACTGGTTTGATAGCACCATTGGAGAGTACATCACCGAGTTTGTTGTTGACAAAGTAGAGTCATATAGCCAAGGCGAGAGATATTTTTCAAGGTACCCAGAGGAAAATTTTTACATTTTCTGAAGTTAAGGATCTAGATGCTATTGCATGAAAAGAACATCCTGAAGATGCAGTAGATTGGTTGAACTTGAAAAGGCTAATGTTCAAGAATTTGGACAGCGACAGTGACACAAAAGTTGGACATACACGCAATGGGAGAGTGTTCAGAGAAGTGCACCTTGTAAACCTTTTCAAGAAGAACTATGGGGACGAGGGTTTCTACAGTGGAGAAGAGGCAGATCTAACAAACAAAGAGCATTCAAAATCCGTTAGGGTAGAGGAAGGAAAAGTTGAAGAACCCCGCCGGGACGAACCAGAAACCTCAGGAACTGCATAGACGATTGACGTAAGTACTATTATTCCTCCTATTCATTCAGCGGCATTAAGCAATCAGAGTAATCAGAGCCACCAAAGCATTCAGATCACTGTCACTAGTAGTCCACTACATACTCAGTCAAGAAACCTAGGAAGATCTATGGCAAATGAGATGAGGCTCCCTGTCTTTAGGGGAGATGGATCTGAAGACCCTAATAAACATTGGTTCCTATGTGAAG
>ML787158.1:11007-38546 GCA_009831015.1 Picea engelmannii
GTTCAAGCCATGAACCAAGAAATTGACTCCATTGAGAAGAACAAGACATGGGATCTTGTTGATTTGCCAAGACACAAGAAAAGTATTGGTGTCAAGTGGGTTTACAAGACTAAACTCAATGAAAAAGGGCAGATTGAAAAACACAAGGCAAGACTTATTGCCAAAGGATTCTCACAACAACCAGGTACTGATTATGGTGAAACTTTTGCTCCAGTAGCAAGATTAGACACTGTAAGGACTCTATTGGCCATAGCAGCCCAACACAAATGACAAGTATACCAGATGGATGTCAAGTCAACATTCCTGAATGGTTTCTTAGAAGAAGAAGTTTATGTCGATCAACCACCTGGATTTGAAGTCCAAGAGCACCCAGCCAAAGTATATCGGTTGAAGAAAGCCCTGTATGGCTTAAAGCAAGCTCCAAGAGCTTGCTACAATAGAATTGACACTTATCTGATCAAAAGTGGTTTTAGCAGAAGCCAAAATGATCCAACTCTTTACACCAAAACAGATCAGCACGGTAAAATTTTGATTGTATGTTTATATGTTGATGACATGATCTATACTGGAAATATTGAGTTAACAAATTTTAAACATGCCATGCAATCTGAGTTTGAGATGATAGATCTTGGCATAATGAAATATTTTTTAGGGATTGAGGTTCATCAATCAGCCAAAGAAATTTTTGTCTATTAGCAAAAGTATGCAGCAGACATCATCAAAATATTTCACATGGAAGGAGGCAATCCAACAGAAGCCCCTATACCTCTAGGCACAAAATTGAGCAAGAATGATGAAGGTCCTACAGTGGACTCTACCCTGTACAAAAGTTTAGTAGGCAGTTTGTTGTATCTTACAACAACTAGGCCTGACATTATGTATGCAACCAACCTTGTTTCCATATTCATGGAATCACCCAAAGATTCTCACTGGAAAATGGCAAAACGAATTTTGAGATATGTTGCAGGAACTCTCAATTTCAGTTTATGGTACACTAAATCTGATAGTAATCATCTTTCTGGTTACACAGACAGTGATTTTGCAGGCAGCCTAGATGACAGGAAAATCACATATGGACATGTTTTTCAACTGGGCACGAACCTAATCTCATGGGCATCAAAGAAGTAGCCAATTGTTTCAATATCTTCTGCAGAGGCAGAGTATGTCGTTGCTACCTCAGCTTCTTGTCAAGTTGTATGGATGAGAAGAATATTGAAAGATATGTCACATACAGAAAAGGATCCAACTCCTATTTTTTGTGATAATACTTCAACAATTGCTTTATCTAAGAATCATGTGTTTCACAAGAAGAGCAAACACATTGACACTCATTTTCATTTCATACACGAGCTAGTCAATAATGGTGACATTGCACTACAATTCTGTGGTACACGAGATCAACTTGCTGATATCTTTACAAAGCCACTAGGAAAGTCAGTTTTTGATTTTCAGAGACAACACTTAGGCATAATTAGTGCTGATGTTTGTAACTTTTGAGTTTAAGAGGGAGTGTTAAATATAATGTAACCTCAACAGTCTGACTGTACACTGCCAGCTGTACTGGATAGCTGTACTTTCTATTTTTGTCTTGTTCGAGCCTATTTAGCTCAGCCATCTCCCATTGCATTGTAACTTCTTCATTATCTTCAGTTCTTCTTACATTCTAATATACTATTTTCTGTTCTATCTTTCTCTCTGCATTTCTTGTTTCACAATTTATCATTTTCTAGATGCAATTGAAGGACTACAATAAGCTGCGTCGACATTAATAGCCCTTCCTCTTGAATGATAGATTTGATTCTTTGATACAACCGAGGAGACCAGTCTTGAAAAATTACATCTCCATAGTTATGAAGTAGTTCACGAGCCCAAGAAATATGACCGGATTCCAAGTCAGAAAGTCTAACTACATATGGAATACCCATGTTTCCTTTCTATTGTGCAAATCTTTCTTCTAAAGTTTGAATGAATATTATAATGAACATCTTCTCCCCAGGTACAAGAAGGAAATTCCATGTCAATTCGCCATGTCCCGCCATTTACACTGCGCTAAATAATCAACAAGAGGGATATACATAGGCTCTTCTTCACATATTTGTTTATCGCAGAACTGAATGTGAGGGTCTAAGAGACCCCCCCAAAAAACACGGAGATTTAAAATCTGGTGCAACAATATATAAAATTGTTGATTTCCATGCATAGAGATTGATTGAGAAGAGCCATGGAAACATCCGAGTTGCAGCTGCGTTTTCTATACTGCAAAATATGTTAAATAACAAAATATTTCAATTTTCCAGAAATAATAACCACTTCTTACTAATCCATTCAAACAGATGCTCCTTGGATAGTTGATCTTTTTGAAAAAAATCTTCTGGGATTATTGTCACCGGACTAACTCCATTTTCTTCCTCCTTTTTTGCAAGAGCTTGTACGACTCTCTTGCCATGTTTTGGAGGAAGATGAGGATGAATTTTCCAGCATTTCCCAATCCAATGGCCACTAATCTCGAAATGAGTGCAACATTTACTTTGCTTCTTATTTAAGAAAATATCCTTGTCACGAGGACGTGAAAGGGGTTCTTTCTATCTTATGTCACTTCCGGTTAGAAGACCTATGACCATAATCATTTTTCTTGTCTTTTCTACCCAAAATTTCTTCTTGTGATCCTTAGCTACATCATGGTTATAAGAACTATGACCATAATAATTTTTCTTATATGTAAGAAAATAATTTAAGTGTACTTTATACTATACTTTCCTGAGTGGTTCTTGTTCTAATTAGGACAAGATGGATTGATTCCTTTCTTGGAATCTGATGGTGAAGAGATGGTTTTTTCTTCAACAACCTTCGATCATTCTCCATTTTCTTCCTTGCCATAACCAAAACCTGCAAATTGTGGTATTTGTACCACCTCTAATGGTTGAGTGATTACTTGGCCATGAATGCCAAGTCCACCTCCTTTGTATCCCATCTTCGTGAGGAGCTTCATGCCCACGTTAGTTTTATACTGAGAAAACATTGAACATGACGAAACATCATATACCTCGGTTTGAGTTTGTGCATCCATGATAGAAGGCTCTTTTTCCTCCATTCGTTCACCATGTTGCAACTTAGCCAAGAGATCATCCTTGGTTTTCAATTCGAGTTTCAATTCTTCAATAATTTCGTTGAGGACTTCTCCATGATGCTGAGACCTCTCTTGAAGCTCTTGTTTCTCTACTTATGAAACCTGCAAAAGCCTCCTCAACTCTGCATTTTCATCTTGAATGATGTGATTTATCTCCTCTAATTCTTGAAGTCTTTTTGCTTTCTTCGCTTCTTTTCCCATCCTGCAAAGGAATCATCCTAGCTCTGATACCACATGACATGAAAATGGGCAAGTACTTACTCTACACAAGTTTTTAATCGAGAATCGTTTTCTGACGAAATATTTGTATAAGGATTAAGGGGCCTATGAATGGATGATTAACCATGCTCTTAAAAAAGAATATATAACTTACATGAACTCAAATGGAACAAATTACATTAAAAGATGAGAGAGAGACAACTAATGTTGGTAATGGAGTTCACCCCTCATGGGCTACATCTCCGGACCCGCTTCAATTGGAATACAGATCACTTTCATTCCTTCTTCAAAAGATGTTGGGACCTTCTCATAAGTGATTTCATAAGAGATTCCTTCTCCTTCAATGAGGATTCAAGAATACTGCTCACACTCATACCTCTCCATACATCAAGAAGGATAATACCTTACATGAATAAGTCTCTCAATTCTTAGGAGTAGTAACACTATGGCTTTCTAACACCACTCATTAAATCTCCATTACTCTCCCCCAATTCAAAGGGATCACATAAGGCATTATATAGTTTTTCCTCACTCCCTCTTAATAAAGAGAATTAATTCCTAGATCCACAATAATAAGATCTAATTACAAAAGAGGAAAAACAAGATCCATGAATGTAGGATCTCAAACTATCTTCAAGTGTATAATGGGAAAAGTCTCAAAACCACCAAAAGACTCCTCATCCATGTTCTTGATTCTCTCATTCTATAATTGAGAATAATGGAAAATTGGTGTGAGGTGGTTTCTCACATAAAAAACAATTTCCAAAATTGTAACTTAATGATAAATACGTGAGTCTAATTTCCCTCACAAGTATTAATCATTTTACATCAAAAAGTGAATAATATATGAGTTTTCCAAAATCTCATAAAGCATAATTAAATGCATGAGCATCTCATAAAAGCATAATAATGCATGAGACCATTTTCTCACAAAGCATTAATAAAATGCATGAGAAATATAAAACTCAAAACATATAAGTTCACCACCTTCAACACTCTGCAAATCAACTTGGGGAACATAGTAAAGTATTTCCATGTGTGGAAATCCGCCCGGATAAAAAGGAGATATTAAAAGCAAAGAAGAAATTATCAACAAGATCCCAACCTTAATTTTTGTAAGTCCTTAACCTGGGGTGTTTATCTTGATACATATTTTTAACTTGATGTACAATTAATTCAGCATCTCCAAACACTGCTAACTCTTCAATCTTCATGTATTTAGCAGCCCTCAAACCCAAAACAAGAGACTCATACTCTACTACATTGTTTGTAGTTTAAAATTCTAGTTTATAAGACAAATAAATGATATCTTGGGTTGGGGAAAAAAATACCACTCCAACACCAACACCTTCTTTGGAAGAGGCTCCATAAAAAAACATCTTCCAAACAAGGATATTTTGAGGAGGAACCTCACAAATTTCAATAGGATGTTTTATGATTTCAATAGGTGATTGAGGAGAATCAGTGAGTTGTAAAATACTGGATCCTAAATCAGTATCAACTACAAAAATAGGGTGGCTGGTAGGAATAGCTTCATCATTGATGATGTAAGATAGTTGTGCTCCCCTATAGAGACTTCTATGCTCTCCCCCTAATACATGAATGGTGGCATATGAAAGGTCCATCTACAAAGTTCCCCCTATTATTTTTATCCAATATCTTGACAAGAGAATCCCAAACTTAGAGGGGACATCAACCACCACAATATCCATGACCACACTCTTCATGGGAAATTGGAACAAGGTAACAACCAGGTCTTTGATTAACCCAAGGCACTTCACTTTTCTAGAATCAAATAAGTATAGGTCATGATAAGTTTTTGTAATTTCCATACCAAGCTCATCCATGACAGTTTTAGGCATGAGGTTATGAGATGCACCTGAGTCCATCAATCATTTGTGAAAAACATTATCATGAATATTTAATAATGTGTAGAAAGGAGGAGAAGAGTCATCCCTATCCTCTACCAAAGGTCCCAATATGACTATTTTTTTTCATCTTGAAGGTTCACTGAGTTTGTGGAATTGAAGGAAGATTCAGGTTGCAGCATATTGGAAAGATATTTTTTAAACTCCTCATTTTTAATGAGCTCTAAAAAGGGTACTGGGAATTTTATCTTTTGAATCTCATTCTCAAATCTAAAGGAAGAGGGAGATTTTAGAATCTGAATTTCTGGGACAGGGATCTTAACCACTTCTTGAGGGTTTTGTGCCTCTTTTTATTTGCTGCTAGATTCCACAACCTTAGCAGAATCAGATGTGTTAGGATTCCCATCCTTCTTTTTTTTACCTTAGGTTGTATTTATTTGAATTTTCATTGTTTTTTTCCCCTTTACTCAGTTAATTCAATTGGTTGTCCATGAGCGAATCTTCATATGCAAATTGAGTTAAATGAGGGGATGGAGAGGTGTCACCAAGACAATAGACTTATGAATCAGTTTCTTCATCCTCTCCTACTTCATCAACAACAAGGTTATTTTAAAGAGGGGATTGGACTTTTTGATCATCCATATCCCTATTTCTTTGATCTCTTTGAAAGACCTGAGGGGCATTGTTTGGTCTTCTGAAATTTCCTCTATTATCAACATTCTGTGTGTTTCTATAATTCTGTTTTCCTTCAAGTTTCAAATTTTCCATTTTAGCAGAAAGTAATTTTACCAATTTTGTTAGTTCATCAACTTGAGTATGGACATTCAAGGCATCGAAGGTTGAAGCTTCAGCCCTACTTTTTCTTCTGTTTCTATCAGATTTTCCCCTAAGTTTGTCAGGTTCCAATATGTTATATTCTACCTCCAAGGTTGCATCTTGCATATGAGCTAGAGAGGTAGATCTTCTTTCTCTTAGAAGGAGGAAAAATCAAGGTCAAAAGCACTGACATAGGTGATTTTTTCAGAAGTTTCTGTAGGATTAATTTCAATGGGGATTTTTTTGTACATTCTATTAAATATTTTTGAGAAGTCTGAAACAGATTCCCCTTCTTTCCTCTTGAGTGACCCAAACTCTGCAATGTAATATACAAAATCTTTTTTATCCCCCCAATGCATCATAAAGGCATCATCCAAATATTCAATTCCAACAATAGATCCAGGAGTTAAACCCCTAAACCATTTCCTATCCTCACCATCAAGGCTCTGTACAAAAACCCTCATCCATAGATCTTCATTCTCAATATTAAGATTTTCTGCATAACTATAAAAGGTTGCAAGGTGTTCTTCTGCAGTTATTTCCTCCTCCCCTGTAAATTTGGGCATGTACTTAAGGTAGTCTCCAACTGGGAGAAAATTCATAGGATGAGGTAACACAAGAGGGGCATATCTAGAAACCACTATGGATTCCATCCTATTTCTAGGAATGTTAGCACCTGCCATTGGATTATAAACTCTAGGAGAAAAAGGAGGAGATGGAGTCTTTAATGGTACAACTGTAGCTTTGATTATATATAGCTTGGGAGAAGGAAGAAGGTTGGATGGAGAGATTTCAGTTTTCACAGAGAGAGGTTGAGTCTTGGAAGAATATGGTATAACTTCCAAGGGAATTGAGGTTTCCTCCTCTTTAGTCACACCAATTTTAATAGAAGGAGGAGTAGGAGAACCCAAGGTAGGAAAATATTATAAGATCTCAAGTCTAAACCATCTTACAACATCAGGAGAGGCAAGGACTTCAAAACTTTCTTCTTTCAAATTGGGACTAAAAGAAGAGTATTCAACAGGGAAATTTTCAAAATCCAAATTTCTAGAAATTTCAACAAAGGGTAAGAGAGGAGAACTAGATATAGCTACTGGTGTATTAAAGGTGGAATCAAGAAAATGACTAGAAGTACCTGGTACAACAACTGAAAATCCTTCTTGAGAAGATTTTCCCTTCTTTATAATATTATCTGGGTTAGCTTCAGGTGTTTCCATAGGTAGATGTAGAGTAGAACTCATGTGTCTTCCTTTGGGAGCCACAACTGAAATAGTGGAGTCACCAGGTGAAAGATGCAATCTTCATTGTACTGATTTCTAATGCACCTTCAGAACCAATATTTCTTTGTCACTCAATCCCAGGGAAATGTTTTCAATTCGTTCCCTGAAAATGACGCCAAGAATGTTAGCACTGAGAGTAACCCTCAGATTGCTAGAGGACAAGTCTAGTACCTATCAAATATGTTTGTAAGGGTATATTTATGATAGAATGAAAATGGACAAAACTCAACATAACAATGTTCCAAAACATAAATTATAGGCCAGAATGCATAAGCAAATGAGGCTTTGGCTAACTTTAGTCAGTGATTTAAAGATAAGTGTGGGTAGATGGAATAATTAATGAGGAGGATGACTAAGTATGCTATAAGCATCATGAATTACTAGCAGCTAGGTGAAGAAAAATCTCAGACACAAGAACTTCTTGATCTAAACCTTAAAACACTGATAAAAATTACAACAACATCATAATCAAACATACATTACAAAACAACTATAACATCTCAATTGAATCATTCAATAATGAGAAACCAAAGTAAGAAATAATTAAGATAATGAAAGGAAACCGAATTCTAATAATCAAAATGTCTCAGATCTCATACATAAAACAAAGAGTATGGCTCTGTCTTATCAAAAAATTACAACAGGGAGTCTATGCTCAACCATTCGAACCACAAAATATCATTCTGATGTTGTGTATATAGTCTAAACAATAAGTAACAACATGAAGTGTGAGATGGATCCTCTAACCTAGGATTCTCCCACTAAAAACTGAAAATTTAACATTTGTACAAGTGGAGACAACAAACTGCTAGAAACATGGAAAATATTGGAAACAACTCTAACACTGTAATATTTGCATAATCAACTGTTCCTTAGGGACATATCCATCAATTCCATGTGTCCACCAGCTCCAACTAATCTCCAAGAAATTTTTCTAAGCTCCATCTGCCACCTGGTGACCGTTGATTCCCTCAAAATCCATCAAAACTAGAATGGGTAGGGAATCCAGAAATGTTGATTGTATCAATTAGTTCATAGCAGATTTCGCAGCAAATTCTGTAGAATATTTAGTAGCTCCCCCATGTGTAAGATTTTCTACAGTAGATTCTGTAGAGAACTACAATTTTTTATCTGATTAGGTGATTTCATAGTGGATTTCACAGAAATTGTGCAACTTCTGCATGTGTAAATGATTTCGCAGCACTTTCCATAGCTAACCTACAACTATGTCTGTGTATATCATTTCATAGTGCCATACAATACAAAATGTCTTGTAGTTTTCTGTGTAATGCAGTTTGAACCAAAATGCTTCAAAAACTTTAGCCAAAGCTGTATAAGTCTGTAGATTCCTCCAGATAGGGTGTAATCTTGATAATTTCCACAAAACTTCAAAAATGCATGGATGGCCATTCTTCAAAATTGAGAGCCTTTCAACCACTCCATACCATCTTCTGATTCTAGCACTTCTCCTTGTTGTCGCTTGAGATATCACACTAAGATTTCTTTAAGCTAAATCATATTTGAAGGACTATAAATCCTCCTTGAGCTTTCTGTTCTGGGACTATAAGTCTCTATTCTTCCTGTACAAATTTCTAAGCTGCCTATGAAGGGGCATAAATATCCTTGTCATGAACTTAGCTAGCTAAATAGTTTCCTTATACATATCCATGAGCTCCTTTATCTTTTTCCTCTCAACCAATACTTCTCCCTTCAAGTGGACAATTTCCTTTCTGGCATCTCTGAGTTGTTTGATCAACCTCTTGAAGGTGGGGTTATCAGGGGGAGTGGTGATGTCTATGATTTCAACAGGCTTCTCAACATTCTCACCTTTACCCTTATCTTTCTTTTTGACAAGAGATTTTGTTATGGCTTCTTGTTCAACAGTTTCCTTTTGGGATGATGACTTGGTGAAGGGCCTCCTAGCTCTAGTCTCAATTGTTGCAGTAGGTGAGGGAAATGTAACTTTCTCCCTTTCTTGATTGTGGTTTAGTTGAGGGAACTTCTTCTAGTTCTGGAGCTGGCTAGGGTGAAAGTTCCCTTTGTGGGGAGTGATGACCTCCCCCTTCTTCTTCTTCAACTTCCTTAGGAGCCTCCTTATCTTTGGAAATGTTTTTTTACTCTCTCTTTTTGCTTGTTTCTATGTGGGAAGCACTATTAGTTGGAAAAGGGCTCTGCGCCTTAGATTAAGGAGTAGAGGCTACATTTAGGTACAGATTTGTAGAGGAAATGAATTGCTCCCAAGCTATGTTTCTTTTCTTCAATTCCTCCATCACCAACATCCTAATCAACCCTGAGTGGAAAACACTTATGTCCACAACCTTGGACTTGGCTTGGACCCTATCAACCATTTTCCCCATACTCCTAAACAAATAGAAAGGGGTGTTAATTAAATATTTACCTGTGAAGTGAAACAAAATTCTGATGTGATATTGGCAGATCATATTGAATCTTCCATCACAAGTAAAATATCTCTGGATGAATTTCAACATCTTGTCAAATCCCTCAACCAAGTGGCTCCTAGGAACTTCCTTAGATATGTTATGTCCTTGATTTTTTGGTTTGAGGAACTCTTTAGAAAAAGTTTCATTAAGATTCATAGATTTAAACCACCTTTATCTCAATGGTTGCTACAATGGTGGCCTCAGATACTTCCAGTTCAAAGGTTCCCACCTTTGTTTTAGTGTCATCAAAGTTTAAGTAAAACTCCCTGGCTACCTCAGGGTGTCCCCCCTACATATTCTAATAGAAATTTAGACAAACAACCCTCTGGAAGACCTCTCTTATCAGAGGTTCAACATCAAACAAGTGTATATCAGAAGGCTCAGTTCTGACTACACTCCCACCCTTGTGAGACTTCTTCTGTTGAGGTGTATCCATTTTCTATAAATAAGAGAAAATACACTACAATGATCTGAGAGGTATGAGAGGCCAAAAAGGACAAAGGTCTTTAGGGTTTGAGTGATTGTCTTTTAAAACATGGCTTCTTTAAGGATTCAAGGTTTTCCATCCATTTAAATTCTGAGCTAATGAAAGAGAAATATGATGGCTTAAGGAAAGGAAGAAAACCCTTCCAGGAAAATGAAATGCAAGGAGGCTACACTGTCAAGGTTTTTAAGCTAACATTTAACCACCATGCAGGGTCATCATCATTTAAATTAGCAAGGATCTTAAAATTTTCAATGTAAACAGACTTTAAATGGGAAATATCAAATTAAAATATAAAGGAAAATAGATGATGCAGGTTATATGAGTAGAGGATAATGATATTGAGTTTGATGCATACTTCGTAGCGCTGGAACATGGGATATGTAACGCAATTCATAGTGAATTTCATAGTATAACAACGAGGGCCAAGAGGAATATAAGTACAATGGCTATGTCAACAATATTTGTCTCAATTGTAGTAGGAGAGGCTGAGAGTACCACAGATAGGATGAGAATTTAATGATAGAAAAGGTAAAGGGGCCGATTGGTAAAGGAATCCACAATTGGCAGCGCCAAGTGCTATGAAATTTTAGCATAGCCTTAAATTGATCTTCAACAAAGCTTAGATGACTCAAGGAGTACCTGGACACCGTGGTTTGACTATAGATGATCTTTAGAAAGCATGAAACCTCATGAAACCATCCTAACCTTCAATTCCCCTCTTTCAACCAGTCTGTAGCATAATCCACAACGCATGTCTGGACTAGGATTTTTTGCAGTGTCGAACTAGGAGCATAATTCAAATCTTGATAAAACAATTAGACAAATTTAATGACCAAATATCAATTATTTACTTTTAAAACATGGATGATGAAAACAATGAGATCGAATGACACCATATTCATAAATGTAATAATGATAAAAGAGGAAAGTTGTACTCAAGATGCGCTACAAAAACTCCTGATGAGTTGGCAGTGTACTAGAAGGAATTTGATTTGACCTTCTAATGGGTAGAGGGACAAAGTGGAGGGGTTCAAGCGCATAGTGGAGGTAGTGACATGTCAGTCTAGTGGTGGCATGGGGATGCTACTGATGGTTGTCTAATCATGTGATGAGATGAAGGTATAAACCAAAGAAAATGAACCAAGGGTATAACAATAGGTACGAGTCAAATGTGTGGGCCAACCTCCAACCTTTCATTTATTTTGAACTAATACCTATGAAAACCATAAGGATAAAATCAAAAGCAAAATTAAAAAGACTATTGGATAAAAAATTAAAAACCTAAGGATGAATTTGACCCATGACAACTTCATGTGATAACAGATTACACTTTTGGTCCAACTCTGACAGGGTAGTAGTTGTGGCTAAATTCAACCAAGGAAGAAGCATGAACGACCAACTGTACTAATTAAATAAGATAGAAGAAGGAATATTAATTTCAATGCACCATCAATAAGTAAAAAAACAACAATAGAAAGCATGGCATGACTGTCATTTAAAGAAAAAGGACATAAAAAATGGAGAACCGGTTTTGTTATCTGACAGTCGAATAAAAGGAAAACCAATAAAGATAGAAACAACATGGCTTGGGCCTTATGATGTCTATGAAATTCGACCAAACAAAGTAGTTCAACTTCGAACCCTATTAGGGAATCCATTCAAGAAAGTAATTAATGGAGCCTATTTTAAAAAGTATTATACATAGAAGATGAGAAACCCTGGTGGAAAAATTACTAGGAAAAATGTCAATAGGGACCGACCAGAGCTGGAAAGGAAAATCTAACATTCTGGTCGAAGTCGGAGAAATATAGACTAATCAAATCATTAAGGAAATAAATATTTCTTTTACTAATAAACCAAAGTTAGTTATAAAAATTAGGTATAAAAATACATGTATAAGAAACTGCTAGAAGATAAAGATAAGTATTAAAGAACTTTCAAAGCCTCAAAGAAAAGAAATGAAAAGAAGAATGGAGAGAGAAAGAAGCCCCGGGTCGAGACATGGACTAAGAAAAATAATACATGATCGACACACCACTCTATATCCAAACTTAATATAAATCCTCATGAAAATACAGTCAAGTGATCGAGACAGATCCCAATCAAGAAAGAAAGATTCAAGCGAGCGTGGTTCAAGTGAGTATGGGTATCATACAAACGCAGGGTAGTACAAAAAAATGGAGGAGCATAATAAATATCAAGAACATCAACTAAGTACATTTGAAAACAACAAACTCGATGACTCAAGAGAAATAGTCGGTCAATCCATATACCAACCTTGGATCAATAAAGGAGATATAGTTTTCCAAATAAAAGAGAACACTGACCATGAAAAAATTGACTCCAAAAAAGACGGTGCATTTAAGTTGCAGCAGGAAAGGACTGATAAAAATGAAAAAAACATTAATTACCGACATGAAGGAGAAGAAATTTGCGTAACCATTAACATCATCTTGGCTCAACTCAACATGAACAACAATCAATTGGAAACCAACACTTTGTATGCCTGATGCACCTCACACAAATGCCAATTCAACATTAACATGGACAACTCCTTGCACGATCCCGCCAACACTTTAACAGTGATGGTTAAGACCCATACTTCAATAGATCACCAAGTGAGGACACAAATTATCTCTCTTTGAGATCATAAAGATTTTATTAGTATACAACAACACAGTAAATGTCACATCAACAAGAGTTGACTCAGTAGCACAGGAAAACATTCATCATTAAGCACACAATTCTATGCAAATATGTGATCCATTGAGATTCAACCATGAGAGAGGAATTATGATACCCTATCAGTTACCTTCAATATCACAGAACCAAAATCTATATATGAGAGCTAGAGGTAAGCGGAAAAACCATTCTGCACATAGTTAAGTTTGTAAACATCGACCATGGGACCAATAAGCATAGAAGATGATGAACCTCTTGAACTAGACCTTCAGAATGCAGAAGGTACTCATCCATCGAGGTTACATATGTTAGAAGAAGAGATTCACTCCTACGCGAAGGAAGGGGTACCCCCCCCCGCGATTTCATCCACCTAATTATCAACATAAGAGAAGCACTCGTGGACAATCTCTAAGATTCGAAGTCACAGTCCAGTTCAAGTTACTTGGAAAACGTGTGGAAATAAAATGTCAAAAGATCATTTCAAGTAGCATATTTATGTGGGAAGAAAAGAGAATTGTGGAATCAAAATCAAGGATGATGTCAAATATGGGAATTCAAGGGAGTGAAAAGAGATAGTAAAAAATGATCTGCAAGGTTACATAACTTCTTCAAGCATCGAAATATTTTGGCTAAATTTATTCTTCCTTATTTCTTCCTATCATTTTTATTTCTAAATAGTCAATGTACAATAAAACTTTGTAATACTCCCCTCTTTCTTGGGAAAATCAAGGAATTGAGGTAGGGGGAGATGTTCTAAGGGATAGTCAACTAGAACCCACAATCAACTAAGAGATAGTCGGTCGACTGTCAAAGTCAGAAGTTTAGGTCAGTCAAATTCTCTGTTAACTGACCGATTTAGGAAGTTAAGTAGTTACAATTGTCCAGTAACTAAACATATAGGTACACATAGACAAGATCTATGAGGAAGATTGTATCTATTATGTTGTATTGACATGTCATATAATAAAGTGTTTTTCTCTAGGAATCCACTACTTTGTGTATGTCTGTGTTGTTATCCCCATTTTTTTGGGATAACTAAGGATATTATGTCTCAAGGCCCTCAGGTTGCAGATATGGAGTGCTGAGAGACTACATGACCAACAATATCCATTTTCATAGATGGAGACCCTTCTCACCACCACAGAGGTTGTATATTTTCAGATGACATCCACTAAACCAACTAGATTCTGAGAGGCAATGGGCATTTCTCCATGAGGTACAAGTCAAGTATCATGGTGAGTGTCATTTCAATATTCGAGGCAATTGAGTATGTTGTATCTTAGACTGCTTTAAATTTCATGATATATTCTTGGACATCATTCCTTTTTCCCTATTTCATGTTTGTGGTTGACATTGTTCCCTAGTAAGTGGTATTCCTTGGGGATGGGTTTGCTACTAGGAACTCCCTTGAAGAGCCATCATACTGTTTCCAACCATACTTACCCCTTTCCATCAATATTTCCCCACATTTCCTTATATCTTGGGATTATTAGGGTGTATTTACCCAAGAAGGGGTTGTCACTCATTCTATGGGAAGAAGGGGATGAAGGCCCAAAGGGATTGATGTTGGGTAAAAGTTAAAATCCTATATATAAACCTTCCATATGTTTAACCCAAAAATCCTCCCTAGAAAACAATGAAATGCTTATCTATAAGAAAACAAGGACCCACGAGAATAATGATTAAGAATGCTTAAAAGGTTAGTTGGAGGATACAAGGTCTCATCATGATCTAGCCTATCATGTTCATAGATATCTACTAGTATGACATTACCATCATCTGGCCACCAAGCCAGGGTAATGACTCTCAGTTGCATGGATGAGAGAAAGGGGGTCTCATCACGAACCAACTTTCTCATTTCAGGTAGGTGTTTGTGAGTGACACTATCATTATATGGACACCATGCCAGGACCATGGCCTTCAACTTGTCCTTAAAATATGAAAGAAACAAAGAATGGAAAAACGATGGACTTGGAAAATTTTCATTACAAACAAAGGTGTCGCACACCCTCTACAAAGGAACCCATGATTGAGACACTAAAACCCCTTGTATTTCATGAACCCCATGCCCATTGAGTCTTGACCCTTAACCACTTCATCCACTTTACATGGATTAGAGAGGGGTCTCTTGGAAAAACTCATTGACCTAGGTAAATATCTACCCAATAGGACACCTCGTCAACCCTCCCATATCCAAGATTGGAAAGTCACATAATTTCTTTGAGAACTTAATTGTTTGACATGGTAATATTTGATTCACATGCTTGGGTGGTGCATTTACTGACTTTATTTACTTATCATGATATTTTGACTTCATATGCTTGGACGACGTGCTTCTTTGTCTTTGCAGGACGTAGTTGGTGGAGAATGCTGGAGGAAATATCCTAGCTTGGGATTCCATGGGGCTTGAATCCCACATATGGATGCCAAGGGCCCGCATGCCGAATGATAAATATGAAACTTTGGAGGCCTATAATATGACTTGGATGACATAATCTATTCCCTACATGACAAACATTTTTCCTAGGAGAGGTAAAATGCCACCCTTAGATGAATGATGTTATCTAGGGGGGCTAGGGTTTGGTGATGAGGTTGATATGCATTGGCACAAGGAATTTTGAGGATTTTGAGTCTTTAAACATGAAGGAAGTGACTTGGATGCTTGAAATGTGTCTTTGTGAAGCCTACCTACACTCCTCCAACACCAACGACTTGATCCTAGTGCCAAAACGTCCCCTAAAGTGGTGTCGTCACTTTAAATTAGGGTTTCTCTTTGTGTAAAAGTAAATTTTAAGTGAATTGTTTAACATTATTTTGTAAAAGGGGTAATATTAGGGTTTTTGACCCCTAGTATTGTGTTTTACCCTAATATTATGTGGACAAACTATTTTGGAGACATTTTGTATAAATAAGAGATCATAAGATCTAATTATAACATAATTCTCCCATTGTGAGAAGTACATGGCTGAAATTTTTGCTACTCTTGGTGATTTTCGTGTTTCTCTCTCGTGGAATGTCTCTTGGTGAATGGATGAGGAGGAGTGATGAACACCCCCCTTAAGGATTTCTCTCTTGAATCTTGGATGAATGTTGCATGGTAACTAGGGTTTGTTCTCTCATTTCTTGGATTAAGTAAGGAAAAATATGCATATGCTATTATTTTCTTGCTTGATTTGGTTATTTTTCATGGGAAACCTAGGGAGGAGTATGCTAGATACACCCTTCATCATTTCCTCATCTCTCTATTAAAGGTTTTAAGTCTTTCTCTTTTGCAAGGGTTGCTTGGAGGAATACGAGTGTGTATACCCTCCTAAATTTATCCTAAGTTTGGTTGGCATACCCTTGGGAGTAAGAGGGTTTAAACCCTTAGGGTTTTTGTTGATATACCTTAAAGACTCCATAACCAATTTTCAAAGGAACTAATATGAAGTATTCTTGCATTGGAGAAACAAAATATTGCATTGGGAAATGTGAGTTTTGGTCGTATTAACTTTTTGCAACTTGGGTTGTGTTCCTTGTTATTAGAACACCTCTCGGCCACTAGGGAATCCCCTCTAAAGGGGTAGTTATTTATGATGTTAAATTTTTTTATCTTGATACATTAGGGCTTCCAAATCCCTAATATAATTTCTTGAATAACTCTCTAATCAACCGTTGGAATTTGCCCAAAGTTTGCACACTTACACTTCTTGGTCTAACACATTTTTTGGCAATGTTTGGAGGAGTTTTAGTAGATGATTATATTTCTGTAATGAGTTTATTTTTACAGCCATAAGGATGATATATATTTCTGTATAAAGTGTTTACAACAACCTTGTCTTTTCATGCTAGTATCTTGGTCTTTAATCTTGGTCTTTAACTAGTCTTTCTCTTATATCTTTTAGCTGATTTCTAGAACTTATATAGAATCTAATTATGCCATTTCATTTATGATATATATTGTTACTAGCAAATTATATTAGTGAAATCAAGCTTAAATTTCTTTTCCAATTGATTATATTGCATCATATGCTTGTCTTTCTTGTGTCTTGGGAAGGTACTTCGCTATCGACAGGTCACTCAACATATTTGGCAACCCTTTAACCTTCCCAAGATTCTTTCCCAAGACCTTCACACCACTTAGAATTGAAATTTAGGGACATCTTATTTATATTCATCCTTTTTCGTCTCATTCCCCCTAGGGTCATCGGGATTCCCCCCTTGAGGTGACTATCTCACCTCTAAAGTGACGAGGACACCTGCCCAAGGTCACAGTGGGTAGGTTCCCTCCTAGTTTTCTCCAATTGGTGGTTGGGTCAAGATTTTCATAACCTACAACTTGTGTGATAACATTTTGGTGCCATTTCCTGGGAGGATTTTGAATCATCTTCGAAACCCTAATGAAACTTTGGAAGGCTATCCCAAATCCTTTCCCATATCTTGTCTAGCGAATCCACCCAAGGAAAATTCCCTTTCCACCTTTCTTGGTGAGATTGCACTAAATATGATTGGGTGACTTCTCCATGGGATATACTTGAAAGGGGTATTACCAGACCCCAAAGAAAGAACCTCCCAAGGACCATAAAACCTTACCCAAAAATTCTAAACCCCCCACTCCTCCCATCCCTCGTGGTTCTTCATCTACTTTTCCTAGCCCTTCATCCTCACTTTCTACATCCACGCTTCCGTGCTCACCTATGCCCACCTCGCTAAATGCTACATGGAACCTGTAGAAAAAAGAGACACACAAACCTTTAGACATAACAAAGATCCTTGGATCTCCTCATAAAATCCCAAAGGACTTCAAGGAGTGTCTACCCAACATTTCAGGAGAATATCCCACTACACCTGAAGATCACTTATATTTTTTCCTACGAAATCTAGAGTCTTATGACCAAATTGGGGATGTTTTGATGAATATATTTTCTTACACTTTTGGTGCAGGCACACGCTCGCTTGCATGCCCGCTCACAGGATCTTCCTTTTATCACGGCCCAAAGAACTTTAACATTCCTCGATTTCCCCATCGAGAAATATGTACCCACAGCAATCCTCGTGGGATCCCCCACTTCTTTGCAAATCAGGAGATTGGATTTCGAAACTCCGCGAATCCAATGGTCGAGCATTGGTTCCATGAATCCCTGAAACCCGATATAAGTCAACGTTGACCCTTTCCTTTACCCTATCGAAACTTCTCCTATCGCGATTTTAGAATTTGCGATATCGAACGCCTTGTCTCTCCGACTCCCGAACCCCGATATGCCGAACCTCCAATGCGCTCGCGGGTTGACTTTTCAACGCCCGTCACCTCCGTCGGGATTTTGGAGTTCGCGGTATCACGAATCCTAATACAATTACTTGGGGACTTTTCGCTATGAATTCCCGATGAGACGTGCCACCTGTCCACCTACCGACTCTGCGGTAGTCCCACACTATTATTGTAACCATCGGGATACCGCGTATCGCAATATCGTGATTCCCGTTGCGATGTTTACGGAGTTCTACCTACGAAACCCCGATATACGAAACCACGTGTGAATCCGACGGCCCTTGTGGCTCGGATCAACGGCTCTGCCCCTCCTGAGTTTTAAACCTCTCGAGAATACCTACAGTATCTCCCCTACACCTTCTTGAGATCTAACGGCTCACGGGATGTCGTGAATCCTCCTCGGAGAATACCGACCGTCCGTTCCTCCTGATGAAATCTGAAAAATGACTATGTATTCCTCCGCGGAACTCATCCACCTGCGTGCAAACTTGCGACACTTCTTGACAACCTTCAAGGCACAACTTCTCTGTGCTGTCCTTCAACAAATTTGAAGGCCTATCCCTCCTAATATTTCCCATGACCTTCAAGTCCTTCAGGAAACTCTTGCACGCACTCTTTGCGGCAACCTTCAACCACGTCTAAGTGTTGAAGTCACTCGACTCTGTGCACACCTGCAGCAGCAGTCCTTCAATTCTCGTTCAAGTTTGCACCCCTGAACTTCACTCGGCCTGCACACTCCTTGCATGGATCCTTTCCCCAACTGTACTTCTGGGATGAATGAGGACAAAAGCGATCTCTATCTGAAACCTCTGTCAACGCACTCCTTGCGGACACTTCAATTGCACTCCTTGCAGGAATTCTCTGGCTCAAATAGAGAAACAATTGAAACTCATTCCTTCTTCCTCTTAGACTTCAATTTAAACATGAAATCATATACACAACATATAAAGAAAATGTATAACAGGAAGCAAGCATTCAACATCAGTACACAGAGAACAGACACAAAACCATGTATTTGAATGAAAGCTTTCTTCTATTAATTCAAATATCTGTACATGGGTGGTCTTACACAACTCTCTGCATGCTCTTTCTCTAATGCTTCAATAATGTTACAATACACAATGAGGGTGTCTATATCCTGTTTCCCTCTTGCGCTCTCGAACAGTCTAATCTAGAATTAAATTCTATCTACTTGCATTAACTATCTTAAATGCCTCTACCTACTAAGGATGAGAGATAAAGGCTCAAGGTATGATTACAATATACAAGTGCACTTCATCTTAATGGCTCATTTAAGATCGTGCAACAACTTCAAGGTAATTTCAAGATTTGTGCCGGCTTGTCCAGTTGTCCTCCGCTTCCGCACTGGCTCGCTTGATGTGGGAGATGCTCCTGCATCATATTCCCTCACTTGAAAATTTTCATGGGCTCCTGTCCATGAGCTCCCACATGGTATGTCCATGCTTTTGTATCTTTGCTTCAGTCTCCCAGCTGACATCTTCAACTGGATGATTTCTCCACTTAACCATATACTCGAAGTATTTCCTTCGCCTGGTCCTCTTGCTCATTCTCTTATCCAGTATGCACTCCATCTGCGGCTTCTCTGCAATTGGCATCTGTTTCGTCCACTGGATCACTGGCTACTCACCTCCAGTCCCTGTTTCTTCAGCTCTATATGGGTACAAATCTGAGACATTGAATATCAGAGATATTCTGATCCCATCGGGTAATTCAATCTCATAAGCATTGTCCCCAAATTTCTTCAAGACCTTGCATGGCCTGATTTTATTCATCTTCATCTTATTGTATGTTCCCCTCGAGAACCTTTCCTTTCTCAAATGTGCTAGAACCAGATCACCAAATTCAAACTGAAGTTGTCTCTTATGCTGATTTTCTCTGCGTTTATATTCTTGGCTTGATTTCAGCAGTCGCTCCTTCACCTGGTTGTGAAGTTCTTTCATCACTTCTGCGAATTCCTATGCACTAGCGCTCCTAGTAGTAGTCTGTTCTGAATCCCTCAGTTCAAAAATTCCTCTCGGCTGCATCCCATAGACAACCTAAAATGGACTTTGCCCTGTACTCCTGTTGACTGAGTCATTGTACAGAAATTCTACCTGTGGTAATATGTGGTCCCACTGGCTATGGTGCCCTGTCACTAAGCTTCTCAACAAGTCTCCCAGACTTCTGTTCACCACTTCTGTCTATCCATCCATCTGAGGATGATAAGCCGAACTAAACAACAAGTTAGTTCCCAGCTTCTTCCATAAGGTCCTCCAAAAATGCCCTATGAATTTGGTGTCTTGATCCGAAATAATGCTTCTTGGCAACCCATGAAGTCGAATGACCTCTTTGAAGAACAGGTTCGCAATGTGAGTTGCGTCACTGGTCTTCTGACATGGAATGAAGTGTGCCATTTTGGAAAATCTATCCACCACCACAAAGATTGAATCACAACCTCTTTGTGTCCTTGGCAACCCCAATACAAAATCCATGCTAATCGCATCCCACGGTCTCTCTGGTATGGGCAATGGTTGATAAAAACCTTCATTCTGCTTCCTTCCCTTCGAATGCTGGTAAATTCTGCATCTGTCTATAAATATCTTGATGTCTTCTCACATTCCCGACCAAAAATATGACTCATTCAACTTCGTGAATGTCTTGTCATGACCAAAATGTCTTGCCAATCCTCCATTGTGTTTCTCCTTCAGCAAGTTCTCCCTCATGGAGCATTTCGGAATACACAGCTGATTGCCCTTAAACAACAATCCTTCCTGGATCATGTATTCGTCCCATTGGCTTCTATCTCTAAGAACTGGATTCTCAGCTGCTTCATACGCTTCTTTAAAATCCTGATCATCTGCGTACATGTCCCTGAGATCATCAAAACCTAACGTCTTGACTTGGAACTCCTGCAACAACAAACACTTCCTGCTCAAAGCATCAGCAAATTTGTTAGCAGTACCAGAAATATGTTTAATCACAAATGTGAAAATTTTCATATACTCAACCCATTTTACATGTTTCTGGTTCAACTTCCCCTGTTGAGTCACAAACTACAGTGCATGATTATCACTGTACAAAACAAATTCTTTCGGGATCAAGTAATGCCTCCATTTCTTCAATGCCTGTATGATAGCATAGAACTCCTTATCATATGTGGAGTACTTCAATTTCGACTCATTCAACTTCTCGCTGAAGTACACTATCATCCTGTCTTCTTGACTTAAGACTACCCCGATTGCAAACCCACTTGCATCGTATTTCACCTGAAATGTCTTTTGGAAATCCGACAACACCAAAACTGGTTGTTCCATAATCTTCCTCTTCAACAGATTAAAACTTTTCTTAGCCTCTGTTGTCCAGTGAAAACACTTATGCCGCTTCTTCACTGTATCCATCATTGCTGCACTAATTCCACTAAAATTTCTGATGAATTTTTGGTAGAAACTAGCCAGTCCGTGAAAAATTCTCACCTCAAAGATATTCTTCGGTGATGGCCAATTCTTAATCACTTCCACCTTATCTGGATCCATCCTCAACTCATTTGCATAAATAACAAACCCCAAGTAAATGAGCTCTGTCTTCATGAATGAGGACTTCTTCATGTTAATCAACAACTTCTCCTGCTGTAGTCTCTGCATCACTGTAGCCAAATGCTTCAAGTACTCTGCCACTGTCTTACTGTAAACCAATATGTCATCCAAATACACAATGACAAACTTCCCGATGAAATCCCTCAGGAATTCGTTCATCAACCTCATGAAGGTACTCGGTGCATTTATTAGGCCAAATGGAATAACAAGCCATTCATACAACCCTTTGTTTGTTTTGAATGTTGTCTTCCATTCATCGCCTTCTCTCATGCAAATCTGGTGATATCCATTTTTCAAATCAATCTTTGAAAAATATTTTGCTCCACTCAAGCAATCCATCAGATCATCCATCCTCGGCAATGGAAATCTGTACCTGATGGTTATCTTATTAATCGCCCTCGAGTCAGTACACATCCTCCAGCCTCCGTCTTTCTTCGGACTGAGTACTGTTGGAACAACACATGGACTCAAGATTTCCCTGACCAAACCTTTGTCCAATAACTCCTGGACCTTCCTTTTAACCTCTTCATTCTCTTGCGACGTCAATCTATACACGACTTTGTTTGGAAAACTGGCTCCTGGTATGAGATCAATATGATGACTCACACTCCTGATCGGTGGCAATGAATGAGGTATTTCATCCACTATTATGTCAACGAACTCTTCCAACAGTTCCTGAATTTCATCTGGTAAATTATCCACTCTTGTGCTAGTCAGAACAATCTTCGGTTTCCTAACCACAAAGAATTGTGGATCCTCCTTCTTCTTAACTTCTGTAAGAAGTTCCTTCCCACTCATGAGAAGTACAGTGTTGCTTACTTCCAGCTTCACCTCCTTATCCTTAATTGGAAGCAACATGTGTGTTCTCCCATTCTTCTCCAGGGTGTATGTGTTCATTCACCCATCATGAATCATATTTCTGTCATATTTCCATGGTCTACCAAACAATAGATGACAAACATCCATAGGAATGACATCAGATAAGATCTTATCATTATATCCTCCTATCTTGAATTCAACTAAACATTGTTTTGTGACAGTTACCTGGTGTCCTTTCTGTAGCCATGAAACTCTGTATGGGCTTGGATGATCAGTTGTCTCCAGCTCTAGATTCTCTACCATCTTCGTAGAAACGAGATTATCCATGCTAACATTGTCCACTATGACCTTGCATACCCTGTCCTTGGTCTTGCAAGCAGTCCTGAAAAGTCTGGTCCTTTGGACTGAACTTTACACCTCCTTCTCGGGTGTCAAAAGGACTTTTCACATCATGAGCGATCTTCCACCTTCTGTGTCTTCGGCCTCAACATCCCTCCTTTGCACCTCGACGATGTGAGCTTCTCCAATGTCCTTCTTTTTCTCTGGACACTCGTAAGACTTGTGTCCATTTTTCCCGCATGTGAAGCATGTGATTACTCCACCTCTTCCTCTTCCTCTACCTCTAGTACGAGGAAAAGTGTTGTTGTCAGCATAATCGCCCCTCTTCTTAGTATGCTACCTTCTCTGTTCAACATATGGCCCTCTCTGTGAGGTTCCACCTCTCTCTGTGCGAGTTGGAGGTTTCTTCCAGTCTTCTTTGGGCTTCTGGTTTCTATCCTGGGCAACTGACTTGCCTTTGGGCTGGCTTCTGCCTCGTCCCCTCTGACTCTTCTTTCGGCTCAGCTTCTCTTCTGCTTTCAAAGCCATCTGATAAGAATCTTCCACCGTCCGGATGGTTACAATGCTCATCTCATCCTGGATATCATATCTCAGTCCATTCATATATCTAGCAACTTTCTCATCATCGCTCTCCTGATGACCTGCTCTGATATTCAGTTTGTAGAATTCCTCAGTGTATTCTTTCACTGTCATCAGCTTCTATCTCAGGTTCTGCATCCTCCTGAACAAAGTAATTTGATAGTCTCTGGGGATGAATTTTGCCTTCATCTTCGCGATCATCCTGTCCCAGCTCTTGATCTTCTGCTTTCCCTTGCAGCGTCTGTCAGCTTGTAGTTCATCCCACCAAAATGTTGCATGTCCTTTTAATCTCGTGACAACATGCTTGAACTTCTTGTCTTCTTCGACATATTTATAGTCGAAGTATGTGTCTAGAGCTCTAATCCAGTCTAGAATCTCCTCTGCATCCAAGTTTCCCTCGTAAACTGGAATGTCCATCTTTGCCCTTGCACCCATCCTGGCAATAGCCCTGATCAAACGATCATTTGATGCATCTTCAGCTACAACTTCCTCCTCACATTCAGCCTCGACTTCTCTTTCGGAATCACTCAGATCCCCTGCACTGGCTGTGCATCTTTCCACTGTCTCCATGTCTTCGAGTCTTGCTCAAAGATCACGCATTTGTCTCTCTATGGCTGGATCTGCCATCTGCATGCCTCTTCATTGCATCATTTCCCTATCCTCTGGATCGGGTCATTGTCTATCTCTTCTCGGCGGCATGGTGAATTCTCCTCTTCTCTGCTACAGAAAGCAAATAACCTTTTTGTGCTCTGATACCACTTGGTGCAGGCACACACTCGCTTGCACACCCGCTCACAGGATCTTCCTTTTACCATGGCCCGAAGAACTTTAACATTCCTTGATTTCCCTATCGGGAAATATTCACCCACAACAATCCTCGTGGGATCCCCCCCTTCTTTTCAAATCAGGAGATCGGACTTCGCAACTCCGTGAATCCAATGGTCGAGCGTTGGTTCCACGAATCCCTGAAACCCGATATAAGTCAACGATGACCCTTTCCTTTACCCTGTCGGAACTTCTCCTATCGCGATTTTGACACTCACGATATCGAACGCCTTGTCTCTCCGACTCCTGAACCTTGATACACCGAACCTCCGATGCCATCGCGGGTTGACTTTTCAACGCCCATCACCTCCATCGGGATTTCGGAGTTCGCGGTATCGCAAATCCTAATACAATTGTTTCGGGACTTTTCACTGCGAATTCCCGATGAGACGTGCCACCTGTCCACCTACCAACTCTGCGGTGGTCCCACACTATTCTTGTAACCGTCAGGATATTGCGTCTTGAAATATCGCGATTCCCGTTGTGATGTTTACAGAGTTCAACCTACGAAACCCTGATATACAAAACCACGTGTGAATCCGACGGTCCTTGTGGCTCGGATCAACAACTATGCCCCTCCTGAGCTTTAAACCTCTTGAGAATACCTGCAGTATCTCCCCTACACCTTCTTGAGTTCTAACGGCTCATGGGATGTCGTGAATCCTCCTCGAAGAATACCGACCGTCCGTTCCTCCTGATGAAATCTGTGAAATGACTATGTATTCCTCCGCAGAACTCGTCCACCTGCGTGCAAACTTGCGACGCTTCTTGCCAACCTTCAAGGCACAAATTCTCTGCGCTGTCCTTCAAAAAATTTGAAGGCCTATCCCTCCTAAGCTTTCCCACGACCTTCAAGTCCTTCAGGAAACTCTTGCACACACTCCTTGCGACAACCTTCAACCACGTCTAAGTGTTGAAGTCACTCGACTCTGTGCACACCTGTGGCAACAGTCCTTCAATTCTCGCTCAGGTTCGCAGCCCTGAACTTCACTTGGCCTGCGCACTCCTTGCACAACTCCTGTCCCCAACTGTACTTCTGGGATGAATGAGGACAAAAGCGATCTCTATCTGAAACCTCTGTCAACACACTCCTTGCGAACACTTCAACTGCACTCCTTGCAGGAATTCTCTGGCTCAAATAGAGAAACAATTGAAACTCATTCCTTCTTCCTCTCAGACTTCAATTTAAACATGAAATCATATACACAACATATAAAGAAAATGTATAACAGGAAGAAAGCATTCATGAGTATAGCATTCAACATCAGTACACAGAGAATAGACACAAAACCATGTTTTTGAATCAAATCTTTCTTCTATTAATTCAAATATCTGTACATGGGTGGTCTTACATAGCTCTCTGCATGCTCTTGCTCTAATGCTTCAATCATGTTACAATACACAATGAGGGTGTCTATATCCCGTTTCCCTCTTACGCTCTCGAACAGTCTAATCTAGAATTAAATTCTATCTACCTGCATTAACTATCTTAAATGCCTCTACCTACTAAGGACGAGAGCTAAAGGCTCAAGGTCCGATTACAATATACAAGTGCACTTCATCTTAATGGCTCATTTAATATTGCGCAACAACTTCAAGGTAATTTCAAGATTTGTGCCGGCTTGTCCATCTCTCCTCCACTTCCGCGCTAGCTTGCTTGATGTGGGAGATGCTCCTGCATCAAATTTTGTCTAAAGGGCCAAGGATTGGTTTGATAGTATTTCCCCAGGAACAATCACAAATTGGAATCTCTTTCAAGAGATTTTCACCGAAATATTTGGAAAAAAGAGAGATTACCAATCCTTGTATAGTCAACTCCACAGTTGCAAGAGAAATTCACGGGATACTATAAGGGATTTCAATGATAGGTTTAACACCCTCGTAATATGTTTCCATCAAGAGTTAAGTGCAATATACCAGATATATAAAATATGCAGAACAGAAAATAAAATGCTAGAAATGGCAGAATAACAGTAAAATATCCAGCATAATCTTCACAATACACAGAAATGATATATGAAATAGCAATAGAAAATCACTTGGATTCAGAAAGCAATGTTCACAGGCCTCTTCGAGGGGGAAACCTCCAGTCGAGAAGCGCGCAAAAGGCCATCTTGGGAATGTTGGACTCTTTCATATGTATCTGGTGATAGCCCGAGCGAAGATCAAGTTTGGTGAAGAATTGGGCGTTACTCAATTCATCCAGGAGGTCATCAATGACAGGAATGGGAAATTTGCCTTTGATGGTTAGTTTGTTGAGAGCATGGAAGTCAAGACACATTCTCCAAGAACCTTATTTATTCAGTACCATGATGACCAGAGAGGAGTAAGGGCTCGTACTAGGACAGATGACTCCTGCAGTAAGGAGTTCCTGGACCATATTTTCAATTTCATTCTTTTGTGCAAAGGGGTGGAGATATGGACGTATATTGGGGGGAAGGCTTCCTGGGACAAGGGAAATGGAATGATCATGGACACCGCGGGAAGGAGGGAGTCCTTGGGGAGTGGAAAAGACTATTTGATGTTTAGAAAGGAGAGCTTGGAGGTCTTGGGGCACAGGTGGGATCTCTGTGGCTTGTATGGTGTGGAGTTGGGCTATGACACCGGAATGGCCTTTTTTGAGCAATTTTTCCATGCGATGAGAACTGATGACTTTAGGAGAACCCACAGTGATGCCTTGAAATTTATATTTGTTGCCTGCTTGGTCAAATTGCATGGTTAAGTTCTGAAAATCCATGAGAATGGGACCCAAGTTTCTTAGCCATTCGACACCCAACACAATGTCGCAACTGCCCATGTCAATAGCAAACATATGGGATTTGAGGTGGTAGTCACCTATTTGGAGACACACATTTTCACAGCGCCCGCCACATTTCATAGAACCACCATTGGCAATCATGATTTGGAAATTATTGACAGCATGGATGTAGCAATGGGTTTCTTGGGCAATGCGACGATGAATAAAATTGTGGGTGTTGCCACTATCAACCAAGATGATGACCTTTCAGTCCTTGATGTAACCGATGAGCTTGAGGGTTTGGGGGGTAGAGAAGCCGGTGAGAGCATTGAGGGGAATGATTGGTTCCACTTCGGGAGGGTCAGAGGGAGGGTTTATGTCAGAAATTTCTGGTGACTCGGGCATAGGGGGGTTGTCAACATCTTCTTCCTGAATATCCTCAGAGATGGCCATAAAGAGATTTTGTTCCTTACATTTGT
>ML787158.1:41025-59788 GCA_009831015.1 Picea engelmannii
CAACAGGGGTTACAAGGGTGGCCAACAGATGTGTGCTTAAGAACCACTTGTATTTCCTGCGTGTATGAATCCCTCAACCGCGGGTTTATGCGCGTAACGACAGATCTCTGTGGCTTAAAGACACCGGAATACGTCTCTACCCTCGAAAAAAAATACCCACAATTTTTGCCAAGGAAAGTGCTATGATACCACTTGCAAGATACCAGATATATAAAATATGCAGAACAGAAATAAAATGTTAGAAATGGCAAAATAACAGTAAAATATCCAGCATAATCTTCACAATACACAGAAATGATATACGAAATAGCAATATAAAATCACTTTGATTCAGAAAGCAATGTTCACAGGCCTCTTCGAGGGGGAAACCTCCAATCGAGCAGAGCTCTGTTACAATAATCTCCAAGCTAGGGTTTTCATACCCTCGACCCTTATTTATACTAAATATGTCTATTAAGAGAAGCATCTAGAGGAAGATCCTTCTAGAAGCGGAAGCTTCTATTAGGTCTTCTTACATCCGTCTTATTCTATTTTATTGAAAGGTCTCATTAATATTGACCTTTATTACATTCGAATACATTGATCTACCTATGTGCGGGTTAGGACCTTAACATTAAGACCTTCCAAATATACCATTCTCAAGTCTTACAAATCAACTATGAAAGACCCATATGGGGATTTGATTAGGAGGTACCCTACAACTTTATTTAAGGCTCAAGAGAGATCATATGAAATAGAATAAAACTTATCCTCCTCTCCTTTACAAGAATAATAATGTCTTAAAAAGTCTCTTCAGATTAATCAGATCGATGAATTTGTCTCACCGAACTTTCCCTCAGACGTCAGAACTTACCTACAAGAGGAACGATAAAAAGAATCTGAAAGGGAAACTTGTCTCATGATCAATATTTTAGAAGAAGAAAAGGAGGTAATTCTAGGAAAAGAACCTCCCTCACCAAGTAAGATATTGGACTTCAAAAGAAAAAAAGAAGCACAACAGGCTAAAAAATGGTTCTGGCAACACATTCAACAAGTCTTGGCGAAACCTCACATAGAAAGGAAAGTTAAATTCATCCAAGGTGAAGAGAAAACTTCTTCCCCAGATAAGACCAAAAATGAAAGTACTATTGATCATTCCAACATAAGCCATCGGGTTATAGAAGAAGGAATTGGCAACACATTTATTTTGGAAAACTCCCTTTTCATCGATGAAGAAAAGAGGGAAGGATCTTGGGGTCTATATTTTGATGGTGCACACTCAAGAACATGCTCGGGTGTAGGGATAGTCTTAATATCACCAGATAATGAGACTACCCTTTTCTCATTTAGACTTGAGTTCAAATGGATGAACAACATTGCCAAGTATGAATCCCTTATCCTAGGCATTAACCTGGCCATTGATATGAACATCAAGACCCTACATGTAAAAGGGGATTCTAATCTAATCATTTCACAAGTCAAAAAGAAGTTCCCTTCTAAAAATACAAGGTTGAAGTAGTAGAGGGATGTCATATGGGATTCCATAAAGATGTTTGACAAATTTTCCATTGAGGCCATCCCTAGGGAAGAGAATCATTTGGCATAAAACCTTGTTGTCTCTGCTTCAACCTTGCAACTTTTCAAATAAATCGGCCTTTACAAGGTAGAATCAAATTACACACCCTCTTTACCTAAGAACTTAGAACATAGAGAATTTTTTGACAATGACAGTCAACTTCTTCATTTTCTCCAAAGTGAGGAAGAGTTCTTTGAAGCCCAAATAAAAATATTAGGTGAAAGAGAAAATATTGAGATCATCGATGTAGCTGATGGACCCCCACCCAAAGTAATTGTTCCCTTAGAGAACCATTTTTATCGAGATGATATGCATAAAGGGAAACCTTCAAACAATATCAATGACTAGATTGTTGAATTCAACATTGGAATCGAGGAATCCCCGAAATTAATTAAATTTGGTAAAGGAACAATGACTGATGAAAGGGAAAATCTGATTACCCTTATAAGAGATTTGAAAGATGTATTTTCTTAGTCTTAAGAAGATATAAAGGCTTACTTAGAAGACATCATACAACACGCTATTCCCCTCATTGATGGTACAAATCCCTTCTGACAAAATCTCAGGAAGATGAACCCAAAGGTTTCCCCACAAGTAAAAAAGGAGTTACAAAAGATGGTTGAGGCAGGAATAACTAAGCCAATTAGATATTCATCATGGGTATCTAATCCAGTTATTGTAAGGAAGAATACTGGTGAAATCAAAATATGTGTAGACTTCATAAATTTAAACCAATCTTTTCTTAAGGACAATTATCCTCTACCAAACATGGAATACCTTTTGCAAAGGGTCACAAGTGAAAAGATGATGTCCATTCTTTATGGTTTCTTAGGATATAATCAAGTTTAGGTAAAGGAGTATGATAAACTAAAAACTTATTTTGCCACCCCTTGGGGAACCTACAAGTACATAAGAATGCCTTTTGGACTCACCAACGCAGGGGCCTCTTTTCAACGTGCCATAGACTATGATTTTAGAGATCTAATCAAGAAACTTATAGAGATATATCAATATGATCTAACAACCATTTATAAAAAGAGGGAACAACATGTCCAACACTTAAGAACAATCTTCCATATATGTAGGGAGTACGACATTTCTCTCAACCCTGAGAAATAAATTTTTGGTGTTGACAAGGGTAAGTTACTATGCCACATCATTTCTAAAGATGGAATCACGATAGACCCTGACATGGTTGAAGCCATCAAGAAAATACCTCTCCCTAAGGAAAAGAAATCTCTGTAATCTTTCTCTAGCCAGATTAACTTCATTAGGATATTCGTTCCAAACTTTGTCGAAATTGTTAAACCCCTTAACAAGTTACTAAAAAAGGGATGCTAGTTTTGAATGGGAAAGTGAAGGTAAGTTGTCCTTTCAAATTATCAAAGAGGCAATAAATGTTTCACCAGTCCTGGCTAACCCAAATTTTTCCAAATACTTCATCATTTTTTCTTTTTCTTCAAAAGATACCATTGCAGGGGTATTGTTACAAAGAATGATCAAGGGGATGAACAACCAATTGCTTTCATGAGAAAAAATCTTAGAGATTCAGAATTGAATTAGACCATTACGAAAAAGCAAGCTTACACTCTAGTCAAGATCAGATCCTTTGTCCCGTACCCCGTTGTGAAGGACGTTTTTTCACAATAAGATTTCCTTGGATCAAGAGGAAAGTGGGTGTCACAAAAACAAGAATACAATTTGGAGATCAATCCAACGAAGATAATTAAAGGGAAACGGATGGAAAAATTGATGAGATAAAGTAATCAAAGGCCATTGAGTTAGGAGAGAAGGAACAAGTCAATATTGTCATAAGTGAGATTGAAAACAATGAATGGTATTCATATATCATTTATTACTTGAAAAACCTCACATGCCCTGATCATTTAGTGGAACATAAAAGAAGAGCCCTAAGACTCAAAGATATGAAGTATTTCCTGATAGAGGATGGTCTCTGGTGGAGGAACCTAGATGGGGTTATCCTCATATGTATTGAAAAAGAAGAAGCTAATAGGTTAATGGCCGAACTTCATGCAAGACATTGTGGAGGCCATTTTTCATCATGCACCACTTCCCATAAGATTTTAAGAGAAGGATACTATTGGCCTACTATTTTCTCTGACACACATTGATATGTTATATATTGTCAATTGTGTCAATTTTTTACCGGTAAGCAACGCCTTTCTGCCCTTCCCCTTAAGCCAATCATTGTGGAAGCACCCTTTCAACAATGGGGATTGGATTTCATTGGTGAATTCAAATACAAATCTAGTAATGGATACCGATGGATTTTGACCACCGTTAATTAATTCACCAGATGGGTGGAAGCTATCCCAACAAAGAAATCAATGGAAGAAGTCGTGATGAAATTCCTTGAGGAAAATATTATTACTAGATTTGGTGTCCCTGCTAAGATAACCATCGACAACTCCAAAGCCTTTAGCTCAATGAATCTCAATGAGTTTTACTTCAAGTATGGGATTTTTTCATCACATTCTTCAAATTATTATCCTCAAGGGAATGGGTTGGTAGAATCCAACAAAAAAACCATTATGAACATTGTGAAAAAGATTGTTGGGGAAAACAATAAGAGTTGGGACAAAAAAATTAAGTATGCCCTGTGGGCCAACCACACAACTACCAAGAAATCCATCAAAATAACTCCTTTTGAGTTGGTGTACAGGTTATAAGATCACTTTCCTATAACTATCCAAATTCCAGCATTCAAAGTATCCCAATAATTCAATCAAATGAAAAAGGATTAAGATATCTGATATTTATTGGAAGGAAAGAAATGGACATTTTATCGAAAGGAAAGACAAAGAGAATTCAAGGAAGGGGATCAATTCTTACTGTGGGACAAAAGAAGAGAAAAATATGGGATGCATTAAAAGCTTGACAGTCTTTGGATATGACCCTACAAATAGAGGAAGTGTTTGGGATAGACTCTTTATACTTATCCATGACAGAAGGGAGGAGCATGCCACTACCAATAAATGGATCTCTCCTCAAACATTATTTCCAAGGTGGCACATGAATTCTTCAGGGCCCATGCCCCAAGTAAGTAGGTAGGTCATCTTTCTTTCCTTGCATTTTCATATTGATTTCTCATATTAGTTTAGATGCATCTCATATTTCATTTCTCTCTACTTGCATGTTGATTTCATGCTTAGTTTAGAAATTTTTGAAAAAATGTCAAAATTTTTATTTTCTAGATTAGATTTTATTTTGGATTTCATATTGTTGGTGTCCAGGTATGAACGATTTATTCACCCTTTTCCTACATTAATTTATCAATCCGGGTGCGTATTCTTTCAAGGCAACGCATAAGGTATATGCAGGGGCAAGAGTACAATTCGTTCTGGCCAAGGGTTCACGATTAAGATTCAAAACATTACTGTCAAACTGGATTAACTACAACTTCTGAAAAGTAATCATAATAATCACACACTATAACATCAAGCATAAACCGATAAATAACACACACAGAAAGATGCATCACTTGATCAGAAGAGCGGGCCCAACTCTCTGATCAGGGTTGCGTTAGTCACAGCGAAGATGAAGAAAACAAAATAGATAGTGTTTTATAAATCTAAAAAGGGTTATTACAATCTCAATGGGGACATCCCCAGTTATAGGAATAAACTGTCTTTTATACATTGAGAGGGAGAACAACCTCTTTCCCCAAAACATGGTAACTGTATCCTCAAAAATATACATTAGTTGGAACGACACTAGTACCAGATAGACAAGATCAACAAAATGCCCAAGACGGTTCAGGGATCTGCAACTCCAACTGCGCAGCCTCTTTATGGCTTGGTTGTTGTTGTGAATAGAGGATCTGCTGCGGGATGAAGCCTTGGTCCTGGTCTCCAGAAGCTGCGGTCAAACATTCGTTTTAGTGCTGCGAATAGGCAAAACTCCACGACTTTATTTCATTAATAAAATATTCCAATAGACAAGGTAGGGGTATTTACCTCACAAGTTTAGCATAGTAAACATAGGTAAATAAGTGAAAAAAGGTAAAAAAGGTAATGGAAATGCATAAGAAAGATAGCCCGATTTGGTGCCCAACACATATATATCGATAAAGACTAATAGAATCACCCTAGATGATCTCATCCCTTTTTTTGAGTTTTAACAAGAACAAGTCTACCATGAGATGTTGTGGTTCTCATGCACTCTACAATGAGCACATGTCCCCAAGTAAGAGCTAGATGTTATCCCTATTTTGTGGGATAACTAAGGATATTATGTCTCAAGTCCCTCAGGTTGCAGATAAGGAGTGTCGAGAGACTACATGACCAACAATATCCATTTGCATAGATGGAGACCCTTCTCACCACCATAGAGGTCATATATTTTCATATGACATCCACCACACCAATTGGCTTCTGAGAGGAAATGGGCCTTTCTCCATGAGGTAAAAGTCAAGTATTATGGTGAGTGTCATTTCAATATTTGAAGCATTTGAGTATGTTGTATCTTTTACTGTTTTAGATTTCATGATATATGATTGGACATTATGCATTTTTATCTATTTCACCTTTGTGGTTGAAATTGTTCCCTATTAAGTGGTATTCCTTGGGGATGGTTTTTATACTAGGAACTCTCTTGAAGAGCCACATACCATTCCCGACCATGCTTACCACTTTCCATCACTATTTCCCCCCATTTCCTTATCTCTTGGGATTTTTAGGCTGTATTGAACCAAGAAGGGGTTGTCCCTCAATCTATCGGAAGAAGGGGCTGAAGGCCCATAGGGATTGATGTTGGTTAATAGTTAAAATATTATATGTAAAACTTCCATATGCTTTTCCCATGAATTCCCCCCAGAAAACAATGAAACACTTATTTGTAAGAAAAAGGGGACCCCAAAAAATAATGATTGAGAATGCTTAAAAGGTTAGTTGGAGGATAGGAGGTCTCATCAAGATCCGACCTATCATGTTCATAGCTATATAGTGGTATGAAATTACCATCATTTGGTCACCAAGCCAGGGTAATGACTCTCAGTTGCATGTCTGAGAGAAAGGGGGTCTCATCACGAGCCAACCTTCTCATATCCACTAGGTGTTTGTGAGTGACACTGTCATTATTTGGACACCACGCTAGGACAATGGACTTCAAATTGTCCTTAAAATATTAAAGAAATAAAGAATGGAAAAACGATGGGCTTGGAAAAATTGCATTGCAAATAAAGGTGCCACACACCCTCTAAAAAGGCACCCATGAATGAGACACTACAACCCGTTATATGTCATGATACCCATGCCCATTGTGACTTGACCCTTAATCGCTTCATCCACTTTACATGTCTTAGAGAGGGATCTATTGGAAACACTCCTTGAACTAGGGAAATATCTACCCAATAGGACACCTCATCTACCCTCCCATATCCAAGATTGGCAAGTCGCATAATGTCTTTGAGCACTTAATTGTTTGATAGGGTAATCTTTGATGCACATTCTTGGTTGCATCATTTATTGACTTTATTTATTTATCATGATATTTTTACTTGATATCCTTGTAGGGAGTTCTTGTTTGTCTTTGCAGGACCTAGTTAATTGACAATTTTGGAGGAACAAGCCTAGCTTGGGCTTCCATGGGGTTGAAGCCCAGAGGTGAATGAAAAGGACCCGCATGCCAGATGAGAAATATGAAACTTTGGAGGCCTAGAATATGAATTGGAAAACATAACCTAGCCCTACATGGCAAACTTTTTTCCTATGAGAGGAAAATTGTCACCCTTAGAGGCATGACGTTATCTAGGGGGGATAAGATTTGGTGGTGGGGTTGATATGCATTGGCACAAGGACATTTTTAGGATTTTGAGGCATTAACCATTAAGGAAGTGACTTAGATGCTTGAAATGTGGCTTTGGGAAGCCTACCTACACTTCTCCAACACCAATGACTTTCTCCTAGTGCCAAAACACGTCACTTTAAATTAGGGTTTCTCTTTGTGTAAAAGTAAATTTAGTGAATTTTTTAATATTGTTTTGTAAAAGGGGAAAGATTAGGGTTGTTTATCCCTAGTCTTGTGGTTTACCCTAACATTATGTGGACAAACTATTTTGGATACATTTTGTATAAATAAGATATCATAAGATCTCATTA
This sequence comes from Picea engelmannii, assembly GCA_009831015.1. Lineage (NCBI taxonomy): Eukaryota > Viridiplantae > Streptophyta > Pinopsida > Pinales > Pinaceae > Picea > Picea engelmannii. The sequence continues at coordinate 48,700 of ML787158.1, forward strand.
TAACATAACTCTCCCATTGTGAGAAGTACATGGCTAGAATTTTCGCTACTCTTGGTGATTTTGGTGTTTCTCTCTTGTGGAATTTCTCTTGGTGAATTTATTTTGGTGAATGAATGAGGAGGAGTGATGCACACACCCCTAAAGGATTTCACTCTTGAATCTTGGATGAATGTTGCATGGTAACTAGGGTTTGTTCTCTCATTTCTTAGATTACGTAAGGAATAATATGCATATGTTGTTATTTTATTTCTTAATTTGGTTATTGTTTGTGGAAACCCTAGGGAGGAGTATGATATATACACCCTCCATCATTGATTCATCTCTTTTTTAAAGGTTTTAAGTCTTTCTTTTTTGCAAGGGTTGCTAGGAGGAATACAAGTGTGTATACCCTCTTAGATTTATCCTAAGTTTGGTTGACATACCCTAGGGAATAAGAGGGTTTAAACCCATAGGTTTGTTGTATATCTAGATTAAAGTCTCCATCACCCAATTTTAAAGGAACTAATCTGAAGTATTCTTGCATTGGAGAAACAAAATATTTCATTGGGAAACGTGATTTTTTGTCGTATTAATGTTTTGCAACTTGGGTTGTGTTCCTTGTGCTTAGAGCACCTCTCAACCACTAGGGAATCCCCTCTAAATGGGTAGTTCTTGATTTTGTTAAAAAATTGCATCTTTAGCCATTTGGGCTGCAGAAACCCTAATCTAATTGCTTGTATAAATCTCTAATCAACCACTTGAATTTTTCCAAAGTTTGCACACTTACACTTCTTGGTCTAGCGCACTTTTTGGCAAAGTTTGGAGGAGTTTTAGTGGCTTATTTTCTTCCTATAATAAGTTGAGTGTTACATCCATAAGGATGATATATATTTCTGCATAAAGTGTTTACGATAGCCTTCTCTTTGCATGCTAGTATCTTTGGCTTTAATCTTGAGTTTTTCTAGTATTTAGCTAGTCTTTCTCTTGTATATGTCACTTCATTTATAGCAATTATATAACATCTTATTATGACATTTCATTTCTAATATATATTGTTACTAATAGATTCTGTTAGGGACAATAAACTTAACTTTATTTCCCAATTTACTATATTGCATCATATGCTTGTCTTTCTTGTGTCTTGGGTAGGTACTTTGCTATTGGTAGGTCACTCAAGATATTTGGAAACCCTTGAACCTTCCCAAGACTCTTTCCCAAGACCTTCATACCACTTAGAATTGAAATTTAGGGACATCCTATTCATATTCATCCTTTTCCATATCATTCTCCCTAGGGTCACTTATATTCCCCCCTTGAGGTAACTATCTCACCTCTAAAGTGACGGGGACACCTGCCTAAGGTGACAATGGGTAGGTTACCTCGTAGTTGTCACAAATTGGTGGTTGGGTTAGGATTTTCCCAACCTACAACTTGTAAGATAACATATTTCTATATGTATGTGAATCTATGCTTGCTTATATGTTGAACTACTGGTAACAATCCCCTACTTTTCCCTAGATTACAACAACTGCTCTCATTGATTCCTCATCATATTTCCCCCTAGAGAAAATGTATTCTCTAATTTTTGTTCTTATCATGATCCCTAATTATATTTGATGACATACAAAAATATCATCTCTATTTTTTCTTTAAATAAATCACCTTTGAACTGGGGATAGGCTCAAATCAACTTGCATCTCTTTCCTAGATCCCGAGCAGAAACAGGGGTATTCGTTTGAACATGAATTATAAGTTTTTTGGAATAATGTGACAACAATCAGACCACGACTTAACATAGTTGTTAATCAATGAATATTCTTGCATGTTGGTTGGTGAGAATATCCTATGTAACAGGGGAACCATCCACAGACTAAGTAGTTTCTCGTATGAAAGGTTAAGTGTCAAAGTCTATGAGATAAAAATAAAAGGGGATAACCTTATTTATCCAAGTGCAGTATATATACAAAGTAAATCTCAATAGATGGAAGTCATCCCCTATTAGGATGAAAAAAAGGCCACCTCTTTTCCCATCCACCGAATGCTAAGCATACACTAAATAAACCGGGAAGGGATGGGAAAGAAATCTTGACCAAAATAGGGGACATGTAGATATCATCGTCGGGGCTATGGATTCTCTCTAGTAGTGGAAAAAGGTATTTGACAATGTGATGATTCCATTGGGGCTACAGATGCTCACAAACAGTGGAGCAACACATAAGAGATAATATATACACACCTAGTGAAAATGTTTTTATATTCCAAACCTATATCATCCCCATAACAGAGTTACCAACCTGAATCACTGACACAATTTAAGGAAATAAATATCACCATTATTCATCCTCTATTTACAACTGACAAGATCTACTAGCTCGCATGCAAGCATCTCTAGTGAACCCACCACAATGAATTTTTTAAGGTAATTGTTGCACATTAATTCTAGAATTTTTGAACTTAAAAGTAATTACCCTATAAATTTTGTTTTCTCATAAGTTAGGGAAGATTAGTAGATATTTTGGCTTCTCCTAGTGTGTCGCCAATTGTTGTACTAGGAACCAACACCTTCCATTTTTCTTGTCTCATTTCTCAAAGATTCATTTCCACTCAAGAAATAGGGACCCTTATTTTCATCTTAATACTCTTAAATTGTTGAGAAAATTATCCCATTCTCATGATCTTCATTAAAGCCTTCCAACCTTTGATTTCGAAGATGTTTTAACTTGCAAATTTTTGGATTCTGGCAGTACCGGCGAGTTCATGACTAACTTGACGATATAGAAAATGTCGATGAATTTGTGAGTAACTCATCGATATAGCAAAGATAAAACACGCTTAACGAATTTTGAGCATGAGTTCTAGTACACCGATGAGATTCCAACGAACTCCTACAACACACCGACGAAATTCCAACTAACCCATAGTCGTCGACACTATCTTCCTTAAATATTTAGTCATTTTATAAGGAGTTCTATACTAGAAAAGTTACCACTAACTTTATGGGTGCCCTCCTCTTGTAAATGCGAAGTTCAAAAAATATTCTTTGATACTCTCTCCTCTTATCGGTGAAATTCATAAATACAACTCTAATACCATCATCCACATATCGACACACTTCTTGCAAAAAATTCCGATAAAAAGTTCCCTTTGTTGGAATAGTTCATATGAATGACTCCAGTACAAGGTTTCCTCCATTGGTGAAGTTAACATTGTCTCCTTTGGTACTAACCCTTTGTATATCGACACACTTCACAAGAACTCTGTCGATACCATCATTCACATCCCAAAGACATTTCTAACATCTCCACTGGTACCACCTCCTCTTTATCAGTGAAGTTAATACTAACTTTGTTGATACTAACTTTCTCATATCAATGATGTTGATCTGATTTCCCTCGACACATGAAAATTTTTCATCAAAAAGTTTCTAAGAAATTACGTTGGTACATTGGTGAGGTTTATCTTTCTTCTGTCGATACATCATGTATTGGAAAGCTTTATTTCTTCCCCTCCGATGCACAATGTTTGCTGGAAATTTTCCCTCTTTTGTCACTGATATGAAAACATAAATATGTTATCCCCTCATTAACACTGAGCATATCGTCAGGGATCTTCCTTTCTCACCAACACAGACCTTGTTAGGAAGACACACCTTCGTCTTGAGACCTCTCATATTCTCCTCCATCTCAGATCCTTCTCACTACATCCACTAATTAGGTTTCTATCGTTTCCAGTGATTAAGAATTTCATGCCTAACTGGATAATTGATGATTGATTACCTATCTTGCCTAATCTACTTCATGTTGCAGTAGTGATTGAGTCTATGTGTGTCGCCAATATCTTTGATTCACATATCATTTCAATGCACATGTTTTTCACCTTATTGATTTTATGACTAAATTTGATCAATAAATCATTTTCTATTGTTAGGAGTATTAATTTTATCATCTACAGGGCACATGTTGGCTTTGAATTTCATCTCAAAGAAGAATTGGTATTCTTGACACCTACTCTGTGGAAAGTGCTCCAAACGTCAGTTGATTATTTTTGTGAGATAATATTTCTTAGTCACTAACATACTAATTTATTTCTAATGGATGTGTTAATATATTATATAACATAGATTCCATAGGAATTGATAGAATTGAATTTGGGCAAAGCAGTAGTGAGAACATGGTCCTAAATTTCATTAAAAATGCATTTGCTTGCAATTCTGGTTACAAATCGGAGTGGAATTTTCACTGCTAAAACAATATATATGTATGTTTTACACTATTACAATTCCAATTCCACTGACGAAATTGATTTCCGAGGTCTAGAAGTGCTAGAACAATAACCAATGTAGCATACCCAGCCTTCCAGGCCAGGTCATGCCACTTAATTTTTTTTTTTCTGATACCAATTTGTAACATACCTCAGACACCCTCGTTGGGGAAAACACCACTACTCCAAAACAAAAATACTCTGATACTAGATGATTAAATCTATCCATGCCCATGCATAGACCTGTTGGGCTATGGAAGACAGAGATATTTGCGGAATAAATCACATATAAACTTAACAAAAATAAACAGAGATAACATGAAAGAATACATGCAGTGAAACACATGATATTATTATAAGAATCACAAACATGCACTAAAATACAACATTAACCATTAAGCATAGAAATGATACTTATATCTTAATTGTAGTGCATCGACTACGTGAAGACCTTCCATGAACCTCCCAGCCTTAGACCACACTGCTCATCACTCTCAACAGTGGTTCACCCCCGATATCAGACTAAAATCCACTGAGAAAGGGATTCCTAGGCTAGGCAAGCTCAACAGGAAGTTGCATCAGTCTACGATAAGGATTTCCTCCAAGGAGCCACTTACGCCCACTGCTCATAAACTCTCATTCCCCACATGCCTATCCCACCCTAGGACTATACACCTTCACTTTCACATAGTCCATCGGCTTATCCACCTCCCTTCCAGGGATTCAAAAACAGGTCGGACAGGAATTTTCAGAGCTCTGTAGGTGCTATTGGACTCCATCTAGAAGAACTCACTTCCCCAACAAATCTCTCACCTGAAGAGAGTTTATCACAGGCCTGACAACCTGCTTATTCAAACATGGTCCTGACAACCCACCTCTTGCACCATTCTATGGGAATGATTTCCTCCAAGGAGCCACTTATGCCCATCACTCATAGAATATCATTCCCCACATGATTTTCCCACCCCAGGAGTATACACCTTCATTGTCACACAGTACATCGGCTGCTCCACCTCCCTTCCAGGGCTTCAACAATAGACCAGAAATGAATTGTCAGAGATTTGTAGCTGCTATTGGACTCCCTCCAGGAGAACTCAATTCCCCAACAACTCTCTCACCTGAAGAGAGTTTCTCACAGGGATGGAAACCTACTTCTTCAACCACGAGCCTAAAAACCCACCTCTTCAAACCATAACAACAAATCGAGTAAGGAAAGGGGATGACTCAACAAATTAAAGAGGTTCACAATGGTGGAAATGGATCTAGATGCATGTTTTTCCAATGCATGCATGAACTACACAAGGGATGGAAATAATCCTGAGGATGAACTTGTGGGGAAAATGGCCAAATGAAACACAAGAAACCCGTAGGGTACATGTTCAACAAGATATCAGTTTGGGCTCATTGCAAAGGTTCAGGATGGTCGATGGTTCATTAATGGCGTTCACGGTTTTCCTGCTTCCTGGTAGTTACGTGCATTGGTGGAAGGAATGGAAAAAGGATCCCCGAAACAGTCAAAATCCCCACTTATATTTGCATGTTCTTGATATGACACATGGCACTCATGAAGCATGTTCCTATCCATTTGGAATTCGTTCCCCTTCCCCAAAGGAACTTGGGATAATTTTATATCCCCTTACAACATTTAGAATAATATTATATATTATTCTTTGAGTTTTAAGATCTTAATCTTAGCCCCTTTTCTATCCTCTCAACCCCCTTCCTTACCCATCCTAGTGGAGTCTAGTGCCCCATACTCTTTCATTGTGGTCAGTTTACACACAATGATTCTTTTATATTAATGAGTTGAATATTTACATATACAAAACAAGCTCCCGGCCTTAGCATCCTAGGATCTCTATCCCAACTATCACATAATCCTCCTAGATTATCATTACTTGGCTCACCAACCTATGAAACATGTTTACAATTCATGATTAAAAATTTGGGGCTCGGCCTTGGGGTATTACAATCCACTCCCCTTATTTTTTCACTGTCCTCAGTGCAATTCTCTTACACCATATCAACAAGATTTTCAAAATCTTCAAAACGATGTGGGTATTCTGCCTGCATTTCATCCTCATGCTCCCAAGTAGCGTCCTCAGGACTGTACCAGGTCCATTGGACCTTTACAATCCCTATGGATTGATTATAGAGCTATTTATATTTTTGGTCCATAATGCGTACGAAATGCACTTGGATAATGCCTTCTTTCTCCACCTGAATCACATTCCAATCAATTACATGATTAGCATCAGGTATATATTTCTTGAGAAATAATACATGGAATACATTATGAACAAAGATAGATGTAGGCAATGCAATCATATAAGATATTGGACCGATCCTTTCTAGGATTTCAAATGGTCCACAATATATGAGTGCCAACTTGGAGCAGTTTCCCAACTTCAGTGAACTTTTGTTGGCCTTAACCTTCAAGAATACATGATCACCCACTTTAAACTCCCTATGAGTTCTACCCTTGTCAGTGTTAATCCCTAAATATTGTCTCATTACCCCTTAATTAGGGCATATTAAATTAGTAATGTTATTTTATTTATGTCAGCTTTATTCCATTAGTTGTAATTATACCTCCTAGTCTCCTATATATACCAAGGAGACATTTTCATTTGGAATCATCTTGTACTTGAACATTTATGTGTGGTAAAAGGAAGTTTCCCCGTCGAAGAGGCTTATTATATAAAATTATCTCTTTTTCAAGGCGTTGAGTACTTATTCTAAGGTTTTTCTATGCTATATTGATATTTGGTTCTTAACATATGGTATCATAGCTCAAGGTCTTGCGGTTTCGCTGCTACATTTGAGACACCTTGGAATTTTCACTATAACTTTTTTCTACAATGATTCATAAGGAATGCATAGGAGGATATTTAGTAGATAGATCAAGGTACATTGGGTTAAAATTACATCTCCTGAGGCCTTATACTTTCGGTGCTACAACCTTTGTAAGATAGGGTTCTTGAAGCATCCTGAATTGAGTCATTGCAGAATTTTTGCTATAAAATTGTTTCTGTAACATTTCAGACCCTGAACTCCAGAGAATATTCACAGAAATTAATAAGGCATCTGTGGTAGCAATTTCAGCTTTTGGGTCATCTTAAATTTGTAGATACACCCTATGGAAGATAGGGTATATGACTACTCTCAAGCAGGTGTTCCGAGTAAAAAAATCATAACTTCTTCCTAGAGTATCCAAATTGAGTGAGACCAGTTTCATTGGATAGTGGAAAACCCGTAGTAGTTTTGTTATGAGTTTCATAATTGTATATCAATTATTTTGTGCATGGCACTCTATACAAGTGAGATCTCCTATAAAGGACAAAAATCAGCAAGTTGTGGGGAAGTTACCGTAAATTCCACTTGGCACATCCAATTTTTATCAGACCTATGGAATTGAAGAGAAGAAATATCAGAGACCTACAAAAAGAAAAGTTCATACTCAGAAGGGCCGAAATTTTGGAGATACCATAAAAGTAATATTGTCTAGCAAAACCACCTCGAAATCAAGGTTTAAAGTGATACTTGGTCAACATGCCACCAAAAAAGGGAACTTCTACACCAAATAAGCCTCCAAACAATCCTACTTGGAATCTTGATGAAGGTGAAGAAATACGTAGGGACATAAATGATTTACAAAAGAAGACAATAACAAAAGATGAACTACAAGAGATGATGGATTCAACATAATCTAAGTTTGAGGCAATAAATACTAAGATGGTTGATTTAAAAGGGGAGATCATGGAAGGATTGAAAAATTTCCTAATAGAGAGGACACCTGAAAGTGAAAATGTATCCCATGAAATTCATGATGAGGACACAAGGAAGGTGAATCAAGAATGGAGAAACTCCAACTTTGGGTTGAAGACCAATCACGTTCCTAAGATCGATCTGAGGAAGTTTGATGGCAAGGACCCAATCACATGGATACTTTAGATGGAGCAATTATTTGATATACATAATGTGCCACATACACAAAAGGTACGGATTTCTTATTTATATTTAGAACCCAATCAGTTTATATGGTATCAATGGCTTTGTTCTCACAAATCACTTGTCGCTTGGACAATTTTCACAGAAGAAATGATAGCACACTATGAGGATACAAGGAGCAATACCTTCTTTAGCCAATTGATAAATCTCAATAAAAAGGGTTCAGTTACAGAGCACATTGAGAACTTCCAAATATTGAATATAAAGGTAACATATATTCTATTTGAGCGCTTGATTGATGTAGTCATAGGAACTTTAAAGGATAACATTCAACATGAGGTTCTCCTTTGGGAACCCAACTCATTGGAGAATGCATTTAGGGTGGCAATAAATGTTGAAAGTAAAAATATGGATATGGATACTAGAAGGACCAATCCTAACATCTATAGAGAGAATAATGCTCCTTCTTCTAAAACACCTCAACCTACAAGGTTGACACCTCAACAATTGGAGGAAATAAAAGCAAGGGGTTTATGCTTTAATTGTGACAACAAGTACAGTAAGGGACATAAGTGTGGTGAGAAGAAATTATTCTACATAGATTGTGAAGAGGAAGAAGAACAAGAACCATCTCAAGATGAAAACGTAGAAGCAATTTTGTCTGAATAGTTGACTCCCACGATATGGTGTAATGCATTGGCTGGAATTAGCACTCCTCAAACCCTCAAGATCGAAGGATACATCAAAAAGAAAAAGGTAATAGTCCTAATTGATTCTGGAAGTACTCATAATTTCATTCACTATAAATTAGACAAAGCTCTGAATTTCTTTGTATATCTAGTGCCAGAGTTTCAAGTGATGATTGCAGATGGAGGAACTATCAATTGCTCAGGAAAATGCAATAAGATCAATCTTTCTACGGGGGAATATGTAATGAATAGTCCAATGATTTCTATACCCATGGGTGGTGTTGATGTTGTACTAGGAATCCAATGGTTACAATCATTAGGAACAATGGGTTTTAATTTTCAAGAACTTTTCATGAAATTTTCATTGGAAGGAAAATAAATTGAGTTAAGAGGTATCACAGGGAAACCCGGTAAGGTGATAAGCTCTAACGGCATGACAAAATTATTGAAAAAGGGGCATCAAGGTGTTATTGCACAACTATGCTCACTATATGTTCAAACATCTAAGACATCTATTCCTCAAGATCTCTAAGGGATCATTGATAAGCATTCCAAAGTATTTGAAGATATTCCCAAAGGTCTTCCACCCACTTGAAATCATGATCATGATATTCACCTAATTCCTGGGAGTGTTCCTCGTAACATCAGGCCATAGAGATACCCTTATGCCCAGATGAGTGAAATTGAGCACATGGTTGAAGAAATGTTAGAGGTTGGGATTATTAGACCTAGCCAAAGTTCTTACTCTGCACCAATGGTAATGGTATTCAAGAAAGATGGATCATGGCGTATGTGTCCATATTATAGAGAGCTCAACAAGATCACTATTAAAGATAAGTTTCCCATTCCCGTCATTGATGAATTGTTAGATGAACTACATGGAGCAATCTATTTCACAAAGTTGGATCTTCGTTCAGGGTATCATCAGATTAGAATGAAGGAAGAAGATATCCCAAAAACAACATTCCGAACTCATGAAGGCCATTATGAATTTTTGGTCATGCCTTTTGGCCTTAGAAATGCACCTTCCACATTCAAAGGGTCGATGAATTCCATTTTCAAGCCCTTCCTTTGAAAATTTGTGTTAGTATTTTTTCATGATATACTAATCTATAGAAAGTCTTGGGAGGATCATGTGTGACATGTTCACAAGGTGCTACAACTACTAAAGGAGAAACAACTATATGCCAAACCATCCAAATGTTTCTTTGGAGTGAAGGAGGTAGAGTATTTGGGTCATATTGTATCTCATGAAGGTGTCAAGGTATACCCTAACAAGATTAAATCCATGATGGACTGGCCGATTCCTAAAACATTGAAGAATCTTAGAGGATTTTTGGGTTTGACAGGTTACTACCGCAAGTTTGTTCGACACTATGGAAGAATAGCAACACCTTTAACAACACTAACTAAGAAGGATGAATTTTCATAGACTCCAGAGGTAACTAAATATTTTGAACAACTTAAATAGGTGATGTGAAAAGCTCCTATTTTGACCACTCCAGACTTCAAAAAAACCTTTATTGTGGAATGTGATTGTTATCACTGAAATTTTGTCCGCACAGGGCGACAAGAACTCCGCATCGTCAACACAGAAAAACAGTCGTTCATGGCACAAGGATTAACTCCACAGCACAACAAAAGGGTCAAAATTATGCAAAATGGCCAAAAAATTAAAAAGCGCTATGCACCCACTGAGCGCGCGCGCGCGCGCAACATCTTCGTATCTGGAGCGCATATGCGCGGCTGTGTGGTGCAAAACCCGCGCGCCTGCCAAACGACGCATGTATGAAGTTGGTCGGCCTCCCAACCACTAATGGATCGGCTCCCAAGTCGATTTGACATCAAATCCGAGCTCAATCTGCATGGGGAGGCTGGTCAAAGACCTAATTGTGCCCTAAAGAGCCCCTTTTCACATTCAAAAGAGGTTGCATAATAACCCAATGCTTGGCTATAAAAAGCCATGAATGACCACCATTTTCTCAAGGAATTCTTCATACTGTTATGCTGCTGAGATTGCTAGAGACCCCTTCTTTGGTAATACACATTGTAAGCTTCATTTCATACGCTATTCACCCCTCACTTGAGTGAATAAGCTTGGAGTTATTTCATCCACATTTCATCTTTTCTTTGAAAGGAGAGCAATCAGTTGAGGGCCTCAAGAGCCTTCCATTGGAGAGGGAAGGGACCCAAGTCCTCTTTCTCCTTTG
>ML787158.1:67181-97224 GCA_009831015.1 Picea engelmannii
TAGTTTTTGTTTAATTCTTGTTAATAGTTTAGTTGTTTTCTTTCTAACCTTTTACCATACAGCTGTCATGACTAGCAGAGCCCAACTAGGCATGTAAGCACTCACTTTTTTCTCACACATTGACGAAAAGAGTGCAAACAGTGATGCCTCGGGAAATGGAATTGGTGCTATCCTAATGCAAGAAGGAAGGCCCCTGGATTTTGAAAGTCGACTAGTCAAGGGAAAGGACTTACACAAACCCATTTATGAGAAGGAAATGGTGGCAATACTACATGCATTGAAGAAATGACATCCTTACCTAATAGGTAGGCACTTCAAGGTCAAAATAGATCATGATAGTCTTAAATACTTCTTGGAACAAAGACTATCTTCAGAAGAGCAACAAAAATGGGTAACCAAGATACTGGGTTATGATTTTGAAATCGTCTATAAAAAAGGGAAGAAAAATGTTGTGGCATATTCACTCTCAAGAAATCATGAAGATGTTGAGGCCTTTCTCTGTGCTATCTCGATCATCCAACCCGATTGGATAATAGAAGCAAGGGATGAATGGAAGAATGACGAAAAAGTGTAGAGTCTCATTCAAAGGTTGCAATAGGATTCAAGTGCATCGGATACATTTACATGGAAAAACGATTCACTATGGTGCAAATATCACTTATATTTATGTAAGAAATCCCAAATCAAACAAAAGGTACTATTGGAATTGCACACCTCTCTAGTAGGAGGGCACTTGGGATTTTTGAAAACCTACCATAGGGTCAAGAAGGATGTTTTTTGGGATGGCCTTAAAATTGATGTTCAAAGGTTTGTTGAAGAATGTTTGGTTTGCCAACAAAATAAGGTGGAAACAATTAAGACCCTAGGTATTTTACAACCATTAGCCATCCCAAGTCAGCGTTGGGAGGAGGTTTACATGGATTTCATCACAGTGTTACTGAAGTTTGAAGGAAAGAGTGTCATCATGGTGATTGTTGATAGACTGACCAAGTACACACACTTTTGTGCACTCTCTCATCCCTTCAAAGCCAGTACAATTTCCACCACATTCATGGAGACAGTTCAAAAGCTACATGGCAGCCCAAACATTATTGTAAGTGACAAAGATCCCATCTTCACTGGACATTTTTGGACATAATTATTTTCTTGTTTGGGTACTCAATTGGCTCATAGCTCATCCTATCATCCTCAATCTAATGGACAAACCGAGATAGTGAAAAAATGTCTAGAAGGATACCTTCATTGCTTTGTCCTTGATAAACACACATAATGGTTCAAATGGTTACCCTTGGCAGAATGGTGGTATAACACTTCCTTTCATACTGAAACAAAAATGACACCATTTATGGCACTCTATGGATACCACCCTCCTTCCATCACTTCTTCTCTAAAAGAAAAATCTAAGTTTCAAGCAGTGGAATATCACATCGAGCATCAACAACAAGTTCTACAAATCTTAAAGGACAACCTGACCATGGCACATAATCGCATGTAACAACAAGCATATCAACATCGTAGTGAAAGAAGTTTTGAAGTAGGGGATTGGGTGTTTTTAAGACTAAAACCATACAAACAGATGTCCCTGAAGAAAGCCAAGAAGGATAATACATTATCACCAAAGTACTATGGCCCTTATAAGGTGTTGCAAAATATGGATACTATGGCATACAAATTGGAGTTGCCTGCATCTTCATGATTACACTCAGTTTTCCATATTTCATGCTTAAACAAGGTTATAGGTGATAAGATCCGAGTTCAAACTATATTTCCAGAACTTGACGAGGAAGGAAAAATCATATTGGATCCGGAAGCCATCACTGACACAAGAATTCACCAACTAAGGAATAGATCCATTTCAGAGTATCTCATTAAATGGAGGAAACTACCGGCTAGAGATTCCACTTGGAAAGATGAGTCTTTTACACAGAAGCATCCATAGTTACTCAAGCATTGCAGACAATACTTGTCTCAAGGGGAGGGGCATGTTAAGCCCTAAATATTGGCTCATTACCCCTTAATTGGGGCATATTACATTAGTAATGTTATTTTGTTTATGTCGGCTTTATTCCATTAGTTGTAATTATACCTCCTAGTCTCTTATGTATACCAAGGAGACATTTTAATTTGGAATCATCTTGTACTTGAACATTTATGTGGGGTAAAAGGAGGTTTCCCCCTCAAAGAGGCTTATTATCTGAAATTCTCTCTTTTTCAAGGCATTGAGTACTTATTATGAGGTTTTTCTATGCTATATTGATATTTGGTTCTTAACATTGGACCTTTACAATCCCTATGGCTCGATTACGAAGCTATTTGATTTTCTGGTCCAGAATGCGTATGAGATGCACTTGGATAACACCTTCTTGCTCCACCTGAATCACATTCCAATCAATTACATGATTAGCATTAGGTATATATTTCTTGAGAAATAATACATGGAATACATTATGAACAAACATAGATGTAGGCAATGCAATCATATAAGCTATTGGACCAATCCTTTCTAGGATTTCAAATGGTCCACAATATATGGGTGCCAACTTGGAGCATTTTCCCAGCTTTAGTGAACTTTTGTTGGCCTTAACCTTCAAGAATACATCATCACCCACTTTAAACTCCCTACAAGTTCTACCCTTGTTAGCATTGATTTTCTGTCTGTCTTGGGAATCCTTTAAATTCTATTTAATCCTCAACATTTTCTCTTCCATTTCTATGAAGAATTTTGGCCCAATCACTTCCCTATCAGCTAGATTGTCCCAACTTACAAGAGTGTTTCACTTTATACCATAAAGTGATTCAAATGGGATCATCTTCAGAGATCCTTGGTACCCATTGTTGTAAGAAAACTCTACCAAGTGTAGATAGTCTTCCCACTTTGATGGTTTTTCCATCACATACATTCTTAACATATATTCTATTACTTGGTTTACCCTCTCTGTCTACCCATCAGAATTGGGATCATAGGATGTACTGAAGTTCATATTGGTTTTGAACCCATTGAATAATCCCTTCCAAAATTTTGAGGTGAATTTTGGGTCTCTATCAGACACAATTGTCTTGGGAATACCATGCAATCAGGCCAGTTCCTGTTGGGAAGTTTGGTGGTTTTTCATTGTTTGGTGTGTTTTCATTGATGTAGGGAATATTGTTGGAAATTTTGGTGTTTTGTCATTGTTTGGTGTGTTTTCATTGATGTCAACTGAGAATGGTGAGAGTCACATGTCTGAAGATTCAAGTCAACTGAGAATGGTGAGAGTCACAGGTCTGAAGATTCAAGGAGACATTGTATTCTAGCAGTGAGAGGATGTCATTGATGTCAACTGAGAATGGTGAGAGTCACAGGTCTGAAGATTCAAGTCAATTGAGAATGGTGAGAGTTACAGGTCTGAAGATTCAAGGAGACATTGTATTTTGGTAGTAAGAGGATCCACCATTGATCACAAGGTTATGTGATGTTAACCAACCCACCACCATTGATCACAAGGTGATGTTAACCACTCCACCACAATTTTGACAAAGCCAAGATTAAGATTGGTATTCTGGCAGTGAGAGGATCCACCATCGATCACAAGGTTTTGTGATGTTAACCACCCCACCTTTTTGACAGAGCCAAGATTAAAATTGTAAACTCATCGAATGAAGGAAGAAGTCACATGAACCGGTTCTGAGTTTATAACAACTATTGATTGGATGTGTGGAAACCCCGATGGAGTCATATGACAAAGTTGGTTCTGAGTTTATAACAATTGTTGATTGGATGTGTTGAAACCCCGATGGAGTTGTATGACAAAGCTTTGAAAAAACTACAGTAGGAACTGTTGATCATTGTGGAGGATATTTTTGAGCTTGGTTATGGTATGGTGGGACCCCTCTCTGGGCATGACTGAAATATTAGCTTCCTCGCAAGTTTGATTGTGAAATGAATTTCTAACTATTGATCTCTGGCTTCATTCTCCAATAAGACTCGATCACTAAAACATGTTGACATTGTATTCTTACACATTGAAAAGTAAAAAATCCTCTGCGTGTATAATCCAATGACGCAGGTTCAATATGATCAAAGGTTTGTTGTTCCACTTCATGATTTCTTGACCAATCACGCTTAGTTTGACGTAGTTATTCAGGTGTGTCAACTGAATTATGGTTTGAGAGTTTGAATTGTAATGAACATGGAGGGTATGATAAATAAAACATGATGTGACTGAGTGAGGTTTCTTTTGTTCTGGAAAGTGAGAGGGATTGTGTGGAATTTAATGAGTTGAACTGTATGTAATGAAAATTACAGTATGAATATAAATAGAACAAATTTAGAGAGTGAAGAGAAGAGATAGTGAAAAGAATAGAATGTACAAGAACCTAAGAGAATGAGATAAATAGAGAAAGAGCATATGGAAATAGACAACAAGAGGATTAAAAAATGAATAGACAGAAGAAGAGTAAAGCAGAGCAGAATTGCAGAATAAAAGAAGAGTGAAAGCAGAGAAAAATTGTAGAAAAAAGAAGAAATGGTAAGCATTGACTTATTTGTATTATGGTAAGGTATTGATCAAGAAAAAAATTATAATCAAGGAGGTAGGGTGGTGCTAGGGGGGATTGTTGTCCCCTGTTACTCAAGTTGGTGCTTGAATACTAGGAGTTGTATCTTCCATTCAGCTGGTGCTGGAGATCATAGGGAGTAAGTATGCTTCCTTCTAGTGGGTGCTAGAAAAACTTGAGGGTTGGTTCTCTCTACAAGTTGCAGCTTGTTAAATAGAGGTTGTAGCCTTATTTTGAGTTGGTGCTAAAAGATAGATGATGTACAAAAATTAAAAGACTTCTTATCATTCTAAGAAGAAGAGTTTTTTTTTCCTTTATGGGTTTCCTGATGAATATATGTCTCTGTGTATATCATATATGTGATTCATTAGTATCATTTCTGTTGTTTATGTCTTGTATAATCTTGATTATCATTTGGATAAGAGTAACAATGTTTTTAAGATTGTTAAAATTGTTTAAGCACAGTGACAACTGATTCACCCCACCCCTCTCATTTGTCCTAGTAATTTCAACAATTGTTATCAGAGCAAGGTTCCTTTTCTTTAAAGGTAGATCTATAAAGATTAAACATGACAAGTCATGAAGGGATTTCAACCAATAAGGCTCCTTTATTTGATGGAACAAATGTTTCCTTCTGGAAATTTAGAATGAGAACATACATTATGGCCTTAGGTGTTGATGTTTGGTATGTAGTAGAGACTGGATATACAAAACTTGTTGTGCTAGCTTCCAAAGATGATAAGTTAGAATTTGGCTTCAATGCAAAGACAATGAATTCTATCTTGAGTGGGCTTGCAGAAGCTGAGTTTGTAAAGGTGATGCATCTTGAATCTACCAAAGAAATGTGGGATAAACGTATTAGCAGTTATGAAGGAAATGAGAAAGTAAAAGATGCCAAACTTCAGACATATAGATTGAAATTTGAACAACTAAAGATGAATGAGGATGAAATAGTTAGTAAATATTTTTTAAGAGTTGAGGATCTTGTGAATTCCATGAAGGGTCTTGGTGAGAAGATTGAATATTCTTCTTTAGTTCAGAAGATTTTAAGATCTCTTCCTGATAGATTTAATCCAAAAGTTTATGAAATAGAAGAAATGAATGATCTTAAAACTTCGCCTATTGACCAACTCCTAGGAACTCTAGATCCTTATGAAATGAGGATAAGTAAAGTTAAATCCACCACTAGAGAAGCATATTTTAAAGAAGACAAGAATACTGATTCTGAATTATGAGGAAAAATTTGTGAGAAGGTTAAAGAAAGGATCAGGAAAATACCAAGGAAAGCTGCCATTTAAATGTTTCAACTGTGGTAAGATAGGTCATTTTTCATATAAGTGTCCTCACAAGAAAAAAGACCAGAATTCTGATGATGAAAATAAATACAAATTTAAGAAATATAGTAAAAATAAAAGTTTGTGTGCAAATAATGATGACTCAGAAGACATAGATAACAATTCATCTTGTGAAGATAAAGTGAATGATTTTATGCTTATGGCCATAGAATACTTTGATGATGAATACAAAGGAGGTGATATGAATGATGAAGAAGACGCGATTGATATGGAAGGTGAACTAATAAGTTCTTTAGAAGAGATTGACAGACTCAACCTTAAGAAGAAAAAACAAAAACAATTGTTGATGCAGTTTGAAAAGAATGGTAAAGAACCAAGTGAAGATTATGTTTTTTTAAAAGTAGAATTAGAAGAAGCAAATAAAATAGAAGATATTCTAAAGCAACAATTAGCAGAGAAGAAGGTGATATGTGAATCCCTGGAAGAAGAAGTAGTGAAAGATAGAAAAGCGTTGGAGAAGTTTCAAGCCTTGTATCATCAAAATCTGTCAAGTATCAAAGCCTCAGAAGAATTGAATAGCATCCTGAGTAAACAAAGATCTCCAAGTATAAAAGCTGGTCTAGGTTATGAAAGTGGTTCAAGTAGAAGTTAGTCATAGAACAAATAATCAACTAAGATGATCAAATTTCAAATCAACAGACAGTCAGATTATGATCATACTCTGCAAACAAAATTTAATAAAGATGAGTTGAATTATGATTAGGAACAAAGCCAACAAAAGATAAAGAAACCAATTTTAAGAATAAGGCCAATATTCAGGTACCAAAATTTGTTCTATGGTTATTATTATTATTGTTCTAATTTTGTCCATAAAGCTGCAAATTGTGGAATTAAGTTTAGTAGTATGCAACTAAGGAGATCAAAGAATAAACAACTGTTGCAACATAGAACTAGATAGTCAGTGAGTAGAAAACAAGGTACCAATTATTTTGATATATTGTACAATGAGCATGAATGTTACATTTGTCATAATTTTGGTCACAAAGCCTTAGATTGTCATTTGAATAATTACAAAGTAGATTCAAGAATAAATTCCTCAGTTGAAAATGTCAAGATATGGAAAAAGAAAGAAAGTAATAAGTGTAGTTTAGTACTTTCTTTTCAAAGACAAAAAGATCCTTGGTATATTGATAGTGGATTTTCCAAACATATGACTGGAGACAAAAGTAAGTTTTTGTCTCTAAGTGACAACAAATCAGGAAATGTAACTTTTGGAAATGATGTACCAGGGAAAATCAAAGGTAAAGGAATGGTAAGTCTAAGTAATGGAAAAGGGAAATCTCAAGATGTGTTATTTGTATATGGTATGAAACATAATATTCTTAGTGTCAGTCAAGTTTGTGATAGAGGATGTGAAGTTGTTTTCACTTCTAAATATTGTAGAATAAAATATGTGCATTCAGGATAGTTGGTTGCAAAAGGCATACGAACATAAAACAATGTCTATGTTTTGAAACAAGAAAAAGAAGAATGTCATTTAAGAAAGTATGATGAAAGTTGGCTATGGAATAAGAGACTTGGACACCTAAATTTTGATCATATAATCAAGCTTAGAAACAACGGGGAATTAAAACATCTTCCAAATATATCAAAGCCATATGATTTTGTATGTAAACCTTGCCAAATAGGAAAGCTTACTCAGACACAATTTAAATCTATGAACTTTACATCAATAGAAAAACCTCTTCAGTTAGTACATATGGATTTATGTGGACCATCAAGGAAGGAAGGTACATGAAAGGAAAATTATTTCATGTTAATTACTGATGATTATTCTAGACTCACATGGTTTGCGTTTCTAAAGGAAAAAACTGAAGCATTTGAAAAATTCAAAGTGTTTAAATAGATAATCAAACAGGAAAAAGATTGAAGGCAGTAAGGTCTGGTAGAGGAGGAGAGTTTAGTTCAGGGGACTTCAAAGAGTTTTGTGATAAAAATGGGATCAAAATAGAATATACTATTCCAGGGACTCCATAGAAAAATAGAACAATTCAGTAGATGGAAAGATCAATGATGAATTAAAGGACTATTGCTCAGACATATTGGGTAGAATCAATTCATACAACTGTACACATTCTTAAAAAAGGTCATCTAAGGACACACAGTGACAAGACTCCTTATGAACTATGGTTTGGAAGACCTGCTTCAATCAAATATTTGAAAGTCTTTGGGAGTAAGTGTTATATCAAGAAAAATGATGAAAAACTTGGAAAATATGATGGCAGGGCTGATGAAGGTATCTTCCTAGGATATGCTACAAATAGTAAAGGATACAAATGCTATAACAAGAGGTTGAATAAATTGGTTGATTGTATTGACATAGAAGTTGATGAAGAAATCCCGGTAAGAGATGTAAGCAGTGCTGAATCAACTACATAGGATATAGTTGAAGTTGAAGATGAACAGGTCCAAGAATCAAAAGGAAATACTATGAGTTAGATGAAAATACAAATATTCAGGAAGACTCAAATCAACAAACAAAAAAAAAACCACCTCCCAGAATTGTTAAAAAAATCTTCTTGAAAATCAGATAATTGGTGATATGAATAAAGGAGTACATACAAGAAGGAAATTGATTAAAGCTTCAGAACAATCTCATATTTCTTTCCTATCTATGATTAAACCTAAAACTTTTGATGAAGCCAACGAACATGAAGATTGGATTAGAGCTGTGAATGACGAGATTTATCAGATTGAGAAGAACAATAATTGGGAGTTTGTTCCTAGACCTGCAAATAAGAATGTAATAGGTTCCAAATGGGTGTTTAAGAATAAAATGAATGAACAGGGACAAGTTGTTAGGAATAAATAAAGATTGGTATATAAGGGGTATGCACAAGTTGAGGGACAAGATTTTGATGAAACCTTTGCACCAGTGGAAAGATTGGAAGCCATCATAATGTTTCTTGCCTATAAATGTCATAAGAAATTTAAAGTATATCAGATGGATGTTAAGTCAACATTTATTAATGGAGATCTAGAAGAAGAAGTATATATGGAGAAACCTGAAGGATTTTCACTGACAGATAATCTTGATCATGTCTACAAATTGAAAAAGGCATTATATGGACTGAAACAAGAACCACGAGCCTGTTATTATAGACTGGAAAAGTATTTACAGAACAAAGGGTTCAAGAAAGGTATTGTTGACAGGAATTTGTACATTAAAACTAAAGGTGATGATTTATTGGTTGTTTTGGTTTATGTAGATGACATTATTTTTGGATGTACTAATGATCCTTTTGTTCAGTGGTTTGCTAATTATATGCAATCTAAATTTGAGATGCCCATGATAGGAGAACTTTCATACTTTCTTGGTTTTCAAATCATTCAGAGTTCTACAGGGTTATTTATTTCTCAAGAAAATTATTTGAAAGAGATGTTGAAGAAGTTTCAAATGGAAGATTCCTCTCTTGTCAGTACATCTATGGTGGTTGGTTGCAAGCTCAACAAATACGATATTTCACCTGATGTTGATCAAAGAACATATTGATCAATGATAGGTGGTCTTCTGTACATCACAACATCTCATCCAGATATAATGCAAGCTGTTGGAATGGTAGGTCGTTATCAATCTGCTCCTAAGCAAAGTCATTTAGCAGCTGTTAAGAGGATTTTTAAATATTTGAAGGGCACAATGACTTATGGTCTATGCTATCCAAGAAATAAGAATTTTCAGTTAACTACATATTCAGATGTTGACTGGGCAAATTGTCTGGATGAGAGAAAGAGTACTAGTGGAGGTGCATTCTTCTTAGGTGATTCATTAAAAGCATGGCTTAGTAAGAAGCAGGGATCTGCCTCTTTATCAACTACAGAATCAGAACACATTTTTGTTGCTACTTGTTGCACTCAGATATTATGGATGATATAAACTCTTGCAGATTTGAAGGTAACTTATACTAATTCCATTCTTCTTCACTGTGATAACACTAGTGCCATTAGTGTCTCCAAGAATCATGTTCTTCATTCTAAGACTAAGCATATACCAATAAAGTATCATTTTCTAAGAGAGAAAGTCACAAACAGAGTTGTTCAGGTGAATTACATTCCTTCCACAGAACATCTAGCTGATATCTTTACTAAACCATTAGCAAAGACACAATTTGAATATCTACGTCAAAAGTTAGGTGTCATTTCTTCTCTCATCTAAATGTGTCCATCTTTTCAGGGGGAGTTTTTGTTTTTTCTTTATTATCTGTTGTGTTTCTGAGATGTCTCTTTCCTTTTTCATCAATTTCAAAGGGGGTGAAAGAAGTTAGTTCATGTTGTTAGTTTCCAAGAGTTCATGCTGTTGCACAGTTTCCAAGTTGCATAAAGTAATTTGCCTTCAATGTCTAAGGGGGATATTGTTGGCAAGTTTGGTGTTTTGTAATTGTTTGGTGTGTTGTCATTGATGTGGGGGATATTGTTGGCAAGTTTGGTGTTTTGTCATTGTTTGATGTGTTGTCATTGATGTCAAATGAGAATGGTGAGAGTCAAAGGTCAGAATATTCAAGGAGACGTTGTATTCTGGTAGTGAGAGGATTTCATTGATGTCAACTGATAATGGTGAGAGTCACAAGTCTGAACATTCAAGTCAACTGAGAATGGTGAGAGTCATAGGTTTGAAGATTCAAGGAGACGTTGTATTTTGGCAGTGAGAGGATCCACCATCGATCACAAGGTTATGTGATGTTAACCACCCCACAACCATTGATCACAAGGTGATTTTAACCACTCCACCACCATTTTGACAAAGCCAAGGTTAAGATTGGTATTCTGGCAGTGAGATGATCCACCATCGATCACAAGGTTTTGTGATGTTAACCACCCCACCTTTTTGACAGAGCCAAGGTTAAGATTGTAAACTCATCAAATAAAGAAATAAGTCACAGGAACCAGTTCTGAGTTTATAACAACTATTGATTGGATGTGTTTAAACCCCGATGGAGTTGTATGACAAAGCTGGTTTTGACAAAGTTTTATTTTCCATTCAGTTGGTGCTGGAGATCATAGGGAGTAAGTATGCTTCATTCTAGTGGGTGCTATAAAAACTTGAGGGTTGGTTCTCTCTACAAGTTGTTTCTTGTTAAACAAAGGTTGTAGCCTCTTTTTGAGTTGGTGCTCAAATATAGATGATGTACATAAATCAAAAGACTGCTTATCATTCTAAGAAGAAGATGTTTTTTCCCTTTATGGGTTTCCTCATGAATATTTGTCTCTGTGTATATCATATATGTGATTGATAGGTATCATTTATGTTGTTTATGTCTTGTATAATCTTGATTATCATTTGGAGAAGAGTAACAATGTTTTTAAGATTATTAAAATTGTTTAAGCACAGTGACAACTGATTCACCCCCCCTCTCAGTTGTCCTAGTAATTTCAACACTTCCCTCATATAGATATCAACAAAATTGGTTTCTTTGTGATTAGTCTTCAATGGAATAAAATGGGTAGCCTTGGTAAGCTTGTCCACCACTACCATAATAAAATCATGATGCTTGCTTGTCCTTGGAAATTTGGTGATGAAATCCATTGTCACCACTTCCCACTTCCACTCAGGAATGGGTAATGGCTACAGTAACCCAAATGGGTGTCTATTCTCAACCCTTACCCTTTGACACTCCATGCATATGGCAATGTACTTGGCAATTTCTTTCTTCATACTTGGCCAATAGTATTGGCTCCTGACTGTTGCCACCGTTTTTTGATATCCTGGGCGTCCAACATAAGGCACATTATGTATCTCCTTCAAGATCATACTTTTCAATTCCATAGAATTGGGTATAAAAATTATGTTCATGTACATGATAATTCCATCATCTCCAATTTTTAATCTTCAACTATCTACTACATTTTACCTTGTTGCAATGTTTTTATCATCTCCACGTACTGCAAATCTTCTTTTGAAGCTTCATAAATTTTACCTTTAAGATATGTTTGGTACATGATAATGGTTGTAGCATGTAACTAATGCACTCTCCTATTGAGTGCATCAACCACCTTGTTCTCCCTTCCTTTGATGTGCTTGATATCAAATTCATACTCACAGAGGAATTCCAACCATCTACTTTGCCTGGCATTTAAAGTTGGTTGATCAAACAAACAACACAGACCATTATGGTTTGTCCTCAGTTCAAATTTATTTCCCATGAGGTAGTGCCTCCACTTCTTTCAGGCATGTAGTATGGTTTCCAACTCCAAATCATGAGTGGCATATAGCCTTTCATGCTCCTTCATCTTTCTGGATTCAAAACATACTACCAAACCATTTTGACCGAGGAATCCTCCAAGTCCCTCTTTGCATGCATCTGTGAAAACCATGAATTTCTCATTAGGATCTACAATTCTCAGAATCAGAGCACTAGTTAACAAGTTCTTCAATTGCTGGAAGCTATTTTCAAATTCTAATTTCCATTGAAACTTCACCCTTTTCCTTTGCAAGTAAGTGATTGGGTGAGCAATCCTTGAAAACCCTGCAATGAATCTTCTATAGTAGCCAGCTAGACCCATGAAGGATCTGAATTCTGTCACATTCTTGGGCATTGGCCATCCTCTAATGGACTCAATATTTTTAAGATCCACTGATATCCCTTCCTTGGATATGATATGCCCCAAATAATGAATTTGGTTCTGATAAAATGATCACTTGCTCAATTTGGCATACAATTGGTGTTCTCTTAACACTTGCAATACCATCCTCAAGTGATGTTCATGTTATTATTATTTTTTGGAATATACAAGGATGTCATCCAAAAATACAATGACAAACCTTTCTAAGTGTTCTCAGAAAACACCATTCATCAAACACTTGAAGACAATGGGTGCATTTGATAACCCAAATGGCACCACTGTAAACTCATAGTGACCATACCTTGTTTTGAAGGCAGTCTTGTTGATGTCTTCATATTTAATACTTACCTGATTGTATCCTGACCTGAGATCAATCTTTGAAAATATCCTTGCATCCTTCAAATGGTCGAAGAGATCACCAATCCTTGGCAGAGGATACTTGTTATTCACAGTTACTCTATTAATTGTCTGAAATCAATACATAATCTCAAGGTCCCATCTTTCTTCTTCACAAATAACACTGGGTCACCCCAAGGTGACACACTTGGGCTTATGTACCCCTTCTTCAATAACTCTTGAAGCTACATTTGCAACTCCTTCATATTTGGAGTACTCATTCTGTAGGGAGTGTTTGACACTGGAGCTGCTCCAGGCATCAAATTTATAGAGAAATCAATATCTCTCTTTGGGGGTAGTCATGGTATCTCCTTAAACACATCCTCAAACTCTTTTAGGATTGCTTTATCTTCTATATTTGGCACCCTATCCTTAGGTGTTTCCTCCATATGATTTGCAAACACTTGAAAACCCTTCCTATAACACTTCTTCAACTACATTGCTGATATTTCTCAGACAATGGTCGCCCTAGGAATTCCTTGGACTTCTCTTGAGTTTCCTTCCTCATCTAGGCAAGTGAATGCCTTGTTATGACAATCTAATATGACATGGTTTTGGTCCAACCAATCCATACCAATTAGACATTCATATGAACCCAAAGTCAATATGTTCAGATCTTCCTTGGTATTCAACCCATTCATGCCCAATGGACATGACTTAACCAACTCAACAACCTTTCTCTTGGCTCCTGTAGCCAGCTGAACCAACCAAGATTTTTCATGCTTGCATCTTGGAAATTGCAATCTTTCCACTACCTTAGGATATATATAGATATGATTGGCCCCTGAATCAATTAAACTAGTAAAGTCATGGCTATTGATCATACCTTCTACTTCAATCATATGTGATTGAAACTCTGCTTGCTTGTTGTCTAGGGATGCATAGATCCTTGGCACACTTCTTCCCATGTCATCCACTATTTCTACTTGCTGGACATTGTGGACAAATCTCACTTTTTCATCTTTGTGAGGATAATCCCTATACTTATGATCTCCTTTAAAACCCCAATATTGCATCGGTGGCTACCTTGGCCTTTTCTGAACTGCCTCAACCATCTTAGGATCTCTAAAGGTTGGTTGTCCCTGAGTATTATTTATGAAGAATGGAGGCTTTCTCCCCTTCTTCCTCAGTTCTCTGTTAAACTTCTTCTTGTCCTCCCAAGCCTTTTGGAAGGTAGGCTTTCCTTTTTGCTGATCATACAAGCACTTATCTCTTCTTATGGTTTCTTCCAAAGTTTTAGGATCATCATACTAAATCTTGTGACTTATGAAGGATGGTAGTCCACCCAGATATCTCTGGATCTTAACTGTCTCATCTTTGATGAAGGAGACATACTTCAACAATTCCAGGAATCTCCTTTCATACTCATCAATGGTTATGCTGCCTAGCTTGAGTTCAAAGAACTCTTTCATATTTTTATCATAATAGCTATTGGTCAGGTATTTCTTCTGAAAATACTTCTTGAATTATTTCCACGTCACATTTTTCTCTCTAAGGTGTTGTACCTGCACAAGTTGATCCCACCACATGGATGCCTTTCCTTTCAGCTGATAGATGGAAATTATTCCCTCTGCATGAGAATAATAGCTATACAATTGGAAGTACTTCATCATGCCTAGAATCCATGTCTCAACATCTCCATCCTTCTTGTGCTCTCCATCAAAAGTATGAGGTGTGATCTTATTCATTTCTCCTTTCAACTCATCCACCCAAGACCTCCTATACTCCCTGATAGGGGATGGACTTAATCTATTGTGTGCTCTCCTATGGGAATGATTTTGGGAGTGGTGGTGATGCTTTCTAACACTCCTTGATATTCTTTTCTCATTAGGAAATTTGTTGCTTCCTGACTTGTTCGAGCCACTCTCCTTGTCTATTTTTTTCTAATTATGTTCAATATTTTCATTAAATTCAAGTTGAAGTCATCCTCCTGCTCTTTGGCCTTCATAAGACTTTCATTATCATCTTTGTGGCTCTGGACATATGTCTACAATTTTCTGATGGTCTCCACCAGATTGATGTCTTCATCCTTTCCTTCTCCATGTCCATTAGAATTTGTTCCCTCAATTCCCAGATGGACATGCATTCCTATAACGTCAACTTCTTGACTGTAAGCCTCTTATGTATCCTCCATCTCTCTACACTCCAGGAAGATTCTGTTATGTTTTGGAAGAAAAAAACTCTGTAAAAGTGTGCAACCAACATAATTCTTTTCAGGCTAACTGTTTGAACAAAACCACGTGAAAATGTAAAATTATGGTTTATAAATGATCATAATTCCTTCTGTTGATTTTATGATAAATTTTACTGTCCATAGACAATTTCTGGGTGAATATTTGTCCTCTAATGTTCCAGACCTTTCCAACGACTTCTTCCTTGCTCAATTCTAAGTTTTGAGTAGGAAGTTATGACTATTTGAGCAATGGAGCTTCCTGGGAAGTGATCTATGTTCAACTGTTTTTATTTCTCAGAGCCGAATTGGCTCTTGGATCCATGCTATATTCTCTCTTCAACTTTAAATCCATTTCCTTACTTCTTTTGATGCAATTTTGTTCAATCAAGGACCTCACAAGATCCTTCTCTAAGCCTTTTCCTGTTATTAAAACAAAATTTTAGGTGCTATCCCCTTTTCTTCAGTCCCAAATTCATGGGACCACAGGCTATGACCAAGCTCTAATATGATAGGCACTTATCTAGAAATTCAATGCTTCAGAACTTTTGGCTTTAGAGAATTTCACACCTTCATCTCTCATTTCCTCTTAACGCAAAACTCTCGAACCTTTTTTAACCTTCCGGGGCCTACGTAATATTGTTTGTCATCATATAAACATGGTCCCTATGTGTCAAACTGTTAATTGATCCAACAAGGTTGAAAAAAATACAAATCTGAGTAATAAGTGGCATGTATAGGGAAGGTCCACGTCACCTCTAGTGATTTCATCATTCCATGTCATACCCCATGCTTCAAGACTTCGTAGCTCTGACACTTAGGGCTTAGGAGGTTTCTACTTCACCATGTTATGATTCTCCCGAATGTCGAATTAGGGAACACGTGAAGTGGGGTGGATCTACGGTCCATGGATTCCAAACATCCAACGATTGAGATTTATTATGAAACTTCGAGCTTCGGGAGTTTCAGACTATCCATATTATCAATCCTTATGAAGTTCCTAGTCCCCAGACTGCTGCATATGTTTCCACGTACCCTTTCTCAATCAATGGTCGAGATTAACTTCGACCCTCCAGATCTCTTAACTCAATGCAAACTGTGACACCATTCCTACGGAGTACCATGTCTCTGGGCCTTAGGATATGACACCACGTGTCCTTTGTGACCAACAATCGAGATATACTCCAGCCTTCGGGCATTCAGGAGTCCTCAACCTCAACGAATTATAACTTGAAACCTATGGAGTGCCAAGTCTCCAGACTTCACGATCTGGCGCGACGTGTCTACTACGACCAAGTTATTGTTGGACCAATCTAGTTAAATTCTTCACCAAGGTTTTAACTTCTTTATGTAACCATCGAGGGCCCCACTAACCATGCTTCATGAGGAGTGCCATGTGGTGGAACACTAGAAGTGAACACATGGCCCAATCAAGCCGGTGACACATGTCACTTTCTAACTAGCATAATCAATCTATGAAATGTTCATAACTCATTGACACATGGCATGAATCCTATGTGCCCATGTCATCTCAGGTGACGTGGGAAGGCCACATCACTTCGGTACCTCGGGCTTTGGGAGATTTCACATCAATGCACTCTGTTTCTCCTGAACGTTGAATTCATGAACTAGCTGATCTACTTGGGGGATAATCCACTACCCTCCTTCTCCTGGATTGATCTACAACATAAACATACTTCAAAACTTTGGGCTTCAGACCTTTTTCCTAACAACACATAATTTTCTCCAAAGTCACAAAGTACGAAGGAATTGGAGGTTAATTTTCATGCACCTTCTCCAGATCTGAGGGCTGGGAAAGGTCCACCTTTCCCCGTGCAGATCCTGTGGCCCAAATTGTTTCTTGTGCTTATCAACCACGATTACTATGGTTTTATTCCCTCCTGAATTTCTTGGACCACTATACCTCTTGAGCTTCGGAACACAACCAATGTGTTCCCTCAGTGCCCTCCTGGCATCCTAAATGTTGTGAGAATGAATTTTGTCCATTTTGACAATAGTTCGTTGTGAAGCCTTTTCTTCAATAACCACTTATCCGACCCATCGAGGCTCAGTGTTGAAACCATGGGCTCTGATACCAATTTGTAACATACCTAACCTTCCAGGCTGGGTCATGCCACTTAAAATTTTCTACTCTGATACCAATTTGTAACGTCCCTTGGACACCCTCGCCGAGGACAACACTACTACTCCAAAACCAAATTGCTATGATACTAGATGATTAAAACTGTCCATGAGCAGGAATAGACTTTCTCGGCTATGGAAGATAAAGCTCATTGCAGAATAAATCACATATAAAATTAACAAAAATAAACAAAGATAACATGAAAGAATACATGCAGTGAAACACATGATATTATTATAAGAATCACAGACATGCACTAAAATACATCATTAACCATTAAGCATAGAAATTATACTTATATCTTAACTGTAGTGCATCGACTGCGTGTAGACCTTCCACAAACCTCCCAGCCTTAGATCATGCTTCTCATCACTCTGAGCAGTGGGTCACCCCCGCGCTGGGACTAAACTCCACTGGGAAATGGATTCCTAGTGTAGGAAAGGACAACATGAAGTTTCACCAGTATACAGGAAGGATTTCCTCCAAGGATCCACTTACGCCCACCGCTCAAAGACTCTCATTCCCCACATGCATGGCCCACCCTAGGAGTATACACCTTCACTGTTACACAATCCATCAACTGCTCCACCTCCCTTCCAGGGCTTCAAGAACATGCCAGACAAGAATTATCAAATATATGTAGATGCTACTAGACTCCCTCCAGGAGAACTCACTTCCCCAACAACTCTCTTACCTGAAGAGAGTTGCTCACATTCCTGACAACCTTCTTCTTCAACCATGGGCCTGAAAACCCTCCTCTTGCACTAGTCTATGGGAAGGATTTCCTCCAAGGAGCCACTTATGCCCACTTCTCATAGACTCTTTGTTATGGGACTTATCGGTAAATGAGGACATAAACAGATCCACCTACATCTAGAACAAAACAAGAACATAATTTGACACTTTCCCTAAGCTCTAACTATCGATTTTACTAGCTAACAAGAGATATGCAACATACTATTTAAATGTTGCTTCCTCTTGCCATTGTCATCCTAGATCCACTCTGGTTCTCCTGTGATATTGAACCTCCAAGGGAACACAAGCCAACCAAAGTGAAAGAAATCCAATATACTCAACAAGAACTTATGCATGTGATCAAGGAATCATACAATAAAACAAGACAAGTTTTATGGGAAAGAAACATATCACTGTGTTATATTAAAGTGAAAGTGGAGATTACAACCAAAGCCTTGATGTTGCAAGGTCCCCTCTTGATGACCCTTTTCTCCAACACACACACTTGATCCAACCTTGAATGAATAAGATCCACAATGACTTGATGAACTGAAATGAAGCCCTCAAGTATGAATTGAAGTAGAATTCCTCTTCCAATTATTACCCTATTCAATGTTAATATTGCTTGGATCAACCTTCATTAACCTTATCCTTTTCTATGAGAAATCCCTCTTTATATAAGGGAGAAAGAGATGGTTGAAGAGATTAGGATAATCCCACCAAATCAAAGAAGCGAGTAAGATCCCAACCATATGGATGCCACCTTACCTTCTAAAATATCTCCTTCTATAACTTTCGTGAAACTCAACCTTTTCTTAGTCCTTTGACATAATCACACCCTAGCTATAGAGAAGCCTGCAGAGACGTCACAACCCATCTTTAGGGCAGGGGGCGATAATCAAGCATCATCTCACCCTATATATAGTGCAGAATGCAACGACCTTCCTTAATAAGGTTTTTGAGAAGAGAAAGTCAGTCACTTTCCTCATGAAGAAAGTCAGTCACTTTTGGGAACATGAACACATGTTGTCAATGTATCAGTGGGGTGACCAAAATAATGTGTAACACTCTCATTCCCCACATGTCTTTCCCACCCCAGGAGTATACATCTTCACTATCACATAGTACATCGACTGCTCCACCTCCCTTCCAGGGCTTCAACAACAGGCCGACATGAATTCTCAGAGCTCTGTAGCTGCTATTGGACTCCCTCCAGGAGAAATCACTTCCCTAGAAACTCTCTCACCTGAAGAGAGTTTCTCACAGTCCTGAAAACCCGCTTCTTCAACCACGAGCCTGACAACCCACCTCTTCAAACCACAACAAAAAATTGGGTAAGGAAAGGGGATGACTCAACAAATTACAGAGGTCCACAATGGAAAAAATGGCTCTAGCTACATGCTTGTTCAGTGTGTGTGTGAACTGCAAAAGGGATGGCAAGAATCCTGAGTATGAACTCATGGGGAAAATGTCTAGATGAAACATAGGAAACCCGCAGGGCACATGTTCAACAAGATATCTGTTCGGGCTCATTGGAGAGGTTCAAGATGGTTGAGGGTTCAACAATGGCATTCAAAGTTTTCCTTCTTCCTGCTAGATGTGTGCGCGGGTGGAAGGAATGGCAAAAGGATTCCCAAAATGGCCAAAATCCCCACAATATATTTTCATGTTCCTGAGATGACACATGGTGCTCATGAAGCACGTTCCTCTCCATTTAGAAGTCGTTCCCCTTAACCAAAGGAACTTAGGATAATTTCATATCCCCTTACAACATTTAGAATAATAATACATATTATTATCTGATTTTTAAGCTCTTAAGCTTAGCCCCTTTTCTAGGCTCTCATCCCCCTCCCTTACCCATCCTAGTGGAGTCTAGTTCCCCATACTCTTTCATCGTGGTCAATCTACACGTAGTGATTCTTTTATATTAATGAGTTGAATATTTACATATACAAAATAGGCTCCTAGCCTTAGCATCCTAGGCTTTCTGGCCCAACTATCACATAATCCTACTAGCTTATCATTACTTGGCTCATGAGCCTATGAAACATGTTTACAATTCATGATTAAAAAATAGGGGTTCAACCTTGGGGTATTACAACCAAGTATTTCCCATTAAGCAAGCCTTGTTAATCGTGACCTTCATTAAACACAAATCTACTAAAATGATTGAATGAATTTGTGAGGTATCTCACTAGAAGCACCTCTTTTTTCTCTCTATTTTTCAAAAAACAATGCCTCAATTGAACATCATATGATAAATTTATGGACTTTTGAACTCAATATCTTGTGGTTTCTTGCTCGAAAAAATGACACATAAATGTTTTAATTTGTCTTCTTTCATAGGAGATTTCATGATCATATTTCCAATACATGAGTTCACGCTTTTATTTCCTACACATGTGTTTGTTCCTTTCATTCTGACATAGAGGAGAGTTCATGCTAAACTTTCCAACACAAAGGAGAGTTTTTTGCTAAACTTGTCAATACAGGAGTAGGAAACTGCAAAACTGCCTTTCATATTTTGGTCGTAACGTTTGACTTTGATACCAGTTTTGCACATTCCTTATACCATTGGAAATGTATTTTCGAGACCTAAAATTTCACAATTATATGATTTCATATATTCCTAACCAATTATTCATTTTTTTAGGATTAATATATGGCACATTGGAAAAATCCCCATAAAACACAGTACCTAAACCAAGAGTAGAGGAACCAGGAACCAAACTCAGGGAAGAATATATGAACTCTTAATTAGATAATTTTTTAGTTCTATAGGTTGGAATCCATGGTTTTGAAAGTTGATTTCAATAGTATTCTATGGTCACTGATCTATTTCATATTGAATAGTGCCAGGTACCAATATTAAAGGAAGATCATACTTAACAATCCAGATAGAAAACATATGAGGTGAGAAAACCATGAAGGCACATTAGCTACACACAAAATGAATCTACCAGTATGCATTAGTATCCTTGAAAATATGATCTACCACTACGGATAATGGAGTAGCAACAACGACAACAATTGTTGCAGTAGTAGAGGGGAAATGAATGGGAATCATGCTCAAATATTTGAAGAAGAATTCCACATACCATGATAGTAGAATATAAAACTTGGAGGGAGAATATTCTCCCAATGTCCAGACCAATCATCAGTGTGGGTGAGGTGCACTATAGCCAAAATATATGATGGCCCTCTAGCACTAAAATACAATTTCGAAAAATAATTGCATATAATACATTAAATTATAAACATGTATGTTGTCCTTTTTCTCTCATCATTACAAAGAGGATAAGGACAAAATTTTGTAAATTAAAGTTCATGGGGGGAAGGTGGAAGGCCAAGAGTCAAGTTGAATATCAATAAATATGGGGATTGTTTCTGAGTAAAGGGATTTTTTCTCTTTCATCTTTCATGTATTGTTATTGAAACTTTTAAAAAGAACCCTGTTTGGCCAAGCTATTTTCTAGAGAGCTCGGATTCTCGTGTTGGACATATTGTAGACTATTCCTTTGTGTTTTTCTTAGCACTCAAATTGTGTAAGAATGTACTTTGTATTGTATATTATTATCATGTATGTTTGTTGCATTCTTATTTCGGTTCTTCAGGGAATATTTTTTTGAATTCATGGATAGAGGATTGTAAATACTTGTTTAAATGATATATTATTCTGTGTTTGCATCTATTTACTCATATTTTTGCCTCTTATTTGTGTGAACTATTTCCCAGGACATTGACAGGAACATGACTAGTTCTATGTTTTCTTTCTTGTTACCTTAGTTTTGTCTGGGTGCATGCATCTTAGATTAGTTGCATTTCATTCTTTAGATTAGAAACCTTCATTGGTGGTTTGGGACGTAATTTGTAAACCCCAAACTAGAAATGGTTTCCGAGAAAAAATATGGATGGGTTCCCTATTCCAAATGGTCATAGGTCTAATTGGGACTTCTTAGTGGGGGCAACCCTTGTTGTTGACAAAGGAATTTTTCTCGCATCAATAGAACCATACAGGATCTTGTCTGCCTTGATTTGTAGACTATATGGGGAGGAGAACAACATACATTTTAAAAGAGAATGTAACCATATGTCCTACTATGTATCATACAAGGACACATCTTCAACAGGGTGTAGCTCCTGTCAATCAATATATTTGATACAACGAAGAAGGATTCTACCCTCAAAATTATAGGTTTTTATATGTCTACATATTTAATTGATGTTGTGTGTGAAAATGTTATTTTTCCAGGGATGTGATGGGAATGGAGCCCTAGCATATTTCGAATTCATATGTACTTCTTCCAACTCTGGGAAGATAGTTATATGGAACACCTATATGGCATATGTGATCATTTTCTTGTACCTTTGTATGCCATCATTTACAAAAAAAAACCTTTGATAATATCATTTGAATCGATGCAAGCCATAAATGAAATTGGGGATTGGTTTATTGGAAAGTACTATACTTATAATGAGTATTTGGAAGCTATAACACCCCTTACCTTCTACCCAAATTTATACCTAAAAAGTTGCTTATCTGAGAAGTATCATATCAAACGAAAAAAGTTGGGACCATAGTTGTGTTGAATGCCAATCAAAAAATATACTAGTCGAAAATCCCTTGTGACCATAGGGACACAAGCCCTGAATAATATAAAACATGCAATAAAATAAGTTAAAGCTTTGAGAGAACTACTTCTATTCATAGAAAAACCTCGACAATATGACCCCAATAAAAAAATATAAGAACATATAAAGTCTGTGGGAATATTACATACCATTATGCATGAAGAGAGACCTTAGGAGGACATATTTAAATGGCTCGTGTTTTTTGAAGAGGCTTTTATGAAGATCATAGATTATAAAGAAAAAGAAGATATAATGTTATTAGAAGAAGGGAAAGACAAAGAAATGAAAAGGCAGTTTGAGGCATTAATTGCACAAGATATTATACAAATGGAGGCCAAAAAGAAAGAATAGGAAGAAAAGGACAAAGAACGATATTAAAAAGGCCATGGAAGATAATGAATCTTATGAGAAGAAACACACAGAGAAGACACCATCTTCTACCAAAGGTACATATATAGTGGAAACCAAAAATGCAACTAAATAAAAAAGGAGAAGAAAAGGAAGAAAGAGAAGAGGCCACATGAAATAAATCTAACAAGGAAAGAGACCAAAAGGAAAAAGATAAAAAATAGAAGGAATCCGACAAGAAGAAAGCAACAGATTAAGATTCCAAGAAGAAAGCAAAAGATGAATTTTCCAAGAAGAAATAAGCAGATGAAACTGCCAAAAAAAATCTAGTAGAAGTGGATGAATGCACGATGATTACATTCTCATTATAAGATCAACTAAGGAAACAAGAGGAACATATAGGAGCACATTTTCCCCAAGAAATAAAAGACAAAGAAAAGTTACACAATGCTAAACTTGATGAAATTAGGGCTAGACATGCACATGACACAAGAAAGTGTAAACGAGAATATCAAGAGCAAGTAGATATCTCCAACAAAAAGAAACAAAACATTTGTGAGTTAATGGATCAACTACAACAAATGATAATTTCTATTGAAAATAATAAATGAGAGAGGAATGTCATGATAGTAGTGAAAAACATAGCATTAGAGGTGGATGAGAAGCTAAGGGAAACACCATCACAAATTTTCAGGACATTGGGGGAATACAAAGCCACTATGATGACCTAACAGAGTTGCAAGATCAGGTAAATGAGAAAATAAGAAAATACAATGATGCCCAGTATGATTTTGAAAAAGTAGCAGACTAGCAAGATATACACCTCCAAGCTTTATAATTTTTTCTCAAATATGATGTAAAATAGAAAACAAAGAATTAAATGTTATTTGATTCATATAAAGACATTTTTGATGAAGTTAAAGCTATTGGAGAAACTTGCACTAAATCTTGCATGATAATATGGAACTCATCAAATGAAGTATTGGAAAATTCTAGGATGGAACCAATGATGCATTTTGAATATGTAGGCCCCAATGAAATAAATCTAAAGGATGTAATAGAAGTCATATTCACCAGTAGAGAAGAAATACAACAACTTGAACAATTAGATTAGGACAACTTGCACAAATATTTGGTGAATTTGTCAAACTAAATACTTCTACCAAAGCCTATGTCAAAAGGATTAGGGAAGAAATCAAGAAGGATGTAGTCACCAGGATCTGTGATGGAGAGCTCCAATTGGAAAAAATGAAGTTGGAGAGATTAGAGTACATTCACCAAAATTTTAGGCTATGGACTGCATACATGGAAAAGAAATCATTCGAACAATCAACCACCTAATATGATGTGCCATTTCAATTTTTTAGACTCCCATATTTTTTATTAAATTCTAAATGTAATATGAATCACCTAAGATAAAAGTTGAAGAGTCAATTGTAATTGAAGAGGTCCTCTTTCTTCTATAAAAGAGATCTTCGAACATAGAATCATGAATTTTTCCCATTGTATGTTGGAGACAATACCATTACTGCTTAATGATAAAGAGAAAGAGCCAAATTTTGGGAATTTGTGATTCAAACAAATGTGTATGGGATTTTTCTTTATGTATTTCTCTTATGTTTAAGTGTTACAAAACTATGTTGTACAAACTATTTCTTAACTTTGTTCTTTATGCTTATGTTGTCATTTATTTCCTTATGAGTACAAAAATAATGCTATGGATATAATCTGCAACTAATTGTTAATGTGTCTTAATCATTATTTTTTCCACTTATTACTAGAAGAAATGAACTATTTCTACTTCTGGTGATATCATTTTTCACCGTGTTGATACTTTTAGTCTTCTCCTGAT
This sequence comes from Picea engelmannii, assembly GCA_009831015.1. Lineage (NCBI taxonomy): Eukaryota > Viridiplantae > Streptophyta > Pinopsida > Pinales > Pinaceae > Picea > Picea engelmannii. The sequence goes on from ML787158.1 coordinate 91,907, forward strand.
CAAGATAGAATAGGTTAGCATATATTTAGGTTAACATAATTTTAGATAGCAATAGTTAAGCATTTAGTTTATATTTTAATTAATCGGAGAAAATTATATTCTCATATTCATAATCGAAAATATTTTAGAGTGGAAGCGAAGCCCACATATTGGTCAAAAACACTATCACAAATGAGTGTAGGTCTAATTGGGACCTACCATCAAGTGTTCTCTTTTACCTTCCTGATAGGCCATTTGGACACATAAACAATATCATACATCCAGTTCTATCCCAATAGGATATTATAGTCAATAGGAGTGTCAACCACTTCTACCTCTATTTAGACAATTTTTCCTCATAGATCAACAAGGAGATTAAGAATGATTTCATGTAGTTTGAAATAAAAACCATCAAAAACCATAAAAAAGGTAGTCAAGTGCATGATATCAGGATAACTTGGAGATTTATATGTTGATATAAACATGACTATGGAGGATTTTTCATCTATTATGCATAAAAAATTGTTCATGTTGTGACATGATATTTGGATCTAGAAGGTGACATGGTGAGCTAGCCTAGGTAGTGCTTTGGGGAAAAGTCCCCCTAATTAGGGTCTAGTGACTAGGAAGAGTAATGACACCTCAAAAGAAATAATTAATCCTATTCCACCCAAATCTAACAATACCTAATGACAATTAAGGAAAGGGAGAGTAAATCAAGGTATGCACCTTAAGTCCTTCCATTTGTAGTAGATCATTTCCTCTCTTTGTTTTCTCCTAGATTGCAGGCCTCCTCCCAATGTTTGCCTAAAAAATTTTTAGAGAACAATGTACAATAACATATGAATAATCACCAAGATCATTTAAAAGACTAAATATTCATGGAAGCAATTTAGAAATATAAACATGAAGACACATAGATTTGGGACAAGAATATTCTTTTTTATTGAAAATAAGATGATAAGATACAACCTTAATATTTTCGACCCTACTCCACAAACCTCGCTTTGGTTCCTCTAATTAGACTCCAAGTGCACCATTCCCAAAGTGAGATCCTCACAACCAACATGCCAATAGAAGGAAATTGATGGATTGTATAAGGAGGATGAATGATTGGGAATACTGAGGATGAAAACACAGAATATGATGTATGGCTTGGAATGAGAGAGATAAATTTTGGCTTAGTTCACTTGCCTCTTCTTTCATCTATCTTCAAATGACCCCCCTAGGGCCCCTTTATATGGAAAAATGATGATTATTCGGTTGTTAGAAGGGATATAGGAGGTAAAATGGTTGTGTAACAAAAAATAGCCGAAAAACTCTGCTGGAGAGCGCATAATTTTATTTTTTTTGCAAATTTTGAGAGTAAACACAGGATGTTAGTTATTCAGATCGCATATGTATGCACTATGCATGTATATCAGGGAGCCTAAGCCATACAAAAAGACATTTGTTAAGAGGAACCTCAGAAAAAGTGGTTAACAAATGTGTAAATGAGTAGGCCAATGTCAAATATGCATAGCAGTGGGATTTTGAGCTATAAAAAATGCCCCCTAATGTGTGAGGTCAAAAGAGAAACTGATGGTCGAAACACATTGCAACATATTTAATAAAGTGGGAAGGAACCGATTCAAGTGAGCCTAGACGAGTATTTGTGAGCATGTCATCTAAAAAATAATAAAAATCACCAAGGCGGGCATACCCGTGCTTGGGACAAACTATGCATGGCTTCCAATAAAGTATATTGTAGATCCATGCCATATATAGTAATCATGGCTACATTAATAATATGTATTCCAATAAAAAATGTAGCCATGAATAATACACAATGGATCTACATATCAAAATCATCAAAAGATATACAAATACAATGTCATGTGAATCTTCAGGAGGCATCAATGCCTGTAGCTAGAGATGATAGCTTCATGACTCGAGAAATATATTCAAGATCTTAAAAACTCAGGTAGGAGTATAATAGGAGTCTAAGACTCACTACCCTGAGGTCTTCGACAAGTCGTCATGAAAATACTGGAGGATATTTAACATCAAGCACATAATTTCATTCATTATGAATGTGGACTTGACATGACTCTCTAGATGACCAACTCATGAAATTCAAGAGACTTATTGTAGAATGACCAACTCTGGTTGTAATACTTTCCCTTAGACAATATCATGACATATGAAAATACTTAGGCAACATTTTATTGACATAAATATGTGGCACATGAGGCACCACAAACTCTCCATATGTTTGGAAGAGTAACCAAACGGAGGAGGACACAACTCTATGTAACGAGAACAACTTCCTAAGGTAATACTAAATCCATATGCTTGCAAAATAAAATGAAGGATGTGCTTTGTCCAAGAGTAACTATATTGTTTTCAGTAAAAGAGAATGTTTCTGATCCCCTCTTTTTCGAATATTTGATTTTTTTGTCTTTTTCATATATTTAACGAGATTGAAAAAGAATAAAAGGATGCTACGTTACAAAGGAGGAACGAGTTTCATGGGTAAGAAAACTAGTTTCAAGCACATGGAACATACTAATTCTCAGTGCGAGGAGACATGTGTAGGATAGGGACACTTGGGAAAATTCCTCCATGGGTCAGGGTGTCAGATCAAAAAGGAAAAAATGTTGTAAGGCTTGCACCTAAGGAATGCTCTAAAAGTTTAACAACATAAAAATGGAGTCGACATTAGGCCAAATATGCAAGAGTGGGACGTGAAATTCGATTATGGATTGACACAATGAGAGTCCTTCAATGTAAATTTTTACGAGCCAGGAGAAGGTAAGCTTGACATTTTTTCACGTTTAGAGAGTCTAAAAAACCAGTAAAAGAAGACTCCAAAGTGTTCTTTTTTGTAAGTTTAGTCTTCAAGGCTTGAAAAAGAATAAAATCATATCAAGGCAAACTATTCTGGTCACTAGGGACAGAGTATTCCTTTTTCATACATAGTCCAGTCAGTCTGGAAAAGGGTTAAAATTATACCAAAAGGACGCCTCTTCAAAAACTTTTTAACGAGTGTGACAGAGACAAGATCATGCGACTGTCTTTTCAATTTTAAGGAGTTTGAAAAGAGCTTAAATATGGACTCCCTTGTCCTTTTTCATAAATTTAGTCCCATTAGATCAAAACATTATAAAATATAACTTAGGAGAACTCTCCCAGCAAGACGTGTTTCCCGTGGCATACCTTTTTCCTCATTAATCTATTGGCTGGAAAAAGGGGTAAACTTATGCCAAATATATGTTCTTTCTGGACCAATTAATGAATGTGAAAGAATTAAGTTCACTCGACGATATTTTCCTGTTTAGAGAGTCTGAAAAGGGCTTAAATAAGACTCCAGGGGTTTCCTTTTTCATAAATAATCTCCAAGAGCTGAAAAAGTGATAAACCAAAACCAAGGAGAATGGCCCTTTTTTGAAAATTTAGTCCCTCAGGCCTGAAAAAGGGTTAAAATTACACCTGAGAATACTCTCCTAGTGAACTGTAGCTCATAGGGTGTACTTTTTTGTAAAATTAGCCATCTAGACCGAAAAAGGGGTAAAATATCGCCAGAAAGATGTGCCTTCAAATTTCAGTTTGACGAGCGTGATTGGAAACAAGATCACTTGACAATGTTTTCAATTTTAGGGAGTTTGAAAAGACATTAAAGAAGACGACAAAGGGGGATCATTTTTCGTATGTAATCTAAACGAGGCCGAAAAGGATAAAGAATCTCTCGCTAGAAGTCACTTTCATACTTTAAGTGAGCTTGAAGAATACAAACCATTCTCTAGGGGAGCCCCATGGGTATAGGCCAGAAAAATGATGAAGAAGAAGGATGAGGCTTCAACACAAAGTCATGGTGAGACTAAACAAGACTCTAGTTCCTATGAAGTACTTTTTCATGGGAAACAAATGGAAAACAAATGGAAAACAAGGCTCTAACTAGTATGTCCATGGAAGGAATTCTCTACCACATAAAATATGACACACTTATCAACAAGGAAGGTTAGTGTCGCAATTTAGTGGGGTCAATCCTAAGGCCAAAAGAACCAAGAAACGGATAATGAAAAAATGCAAGTAGGGAAAAATATAACCTATATGCTAGTTTCAAGTTAAATACCTGTCAGAAAAGATCGATACGATGAACAAATGTAAAAAACAATGTCTCCAAGATCCTGCATATAAGGCCAATAACACTCATCCAGAAGTTAGTAAATCCAATATAGATAGAAACTTCAAAAAATAAGAGGTGCTACTGAATACAAAACTTGAAAACAATAAACATGGATTGTACAACATGGTAGAAGGCACCGTACAACCTTATGGCTCATGCATGGTACTGGTTCAGGTAGAGCCCACTGCTAGGCTCTGACCAATATTCTCTTTGATAGTCAACCTGGAAAATCTCCCAAAAGTGAAGAAAACACAAACCACGATGTAAGTCTTTCCATGGTATACAATCTATAATTATGGATTAAAGGATAGCCTCATTTGAAGGAAATTCAATATTCGAGAAATCGCACGAATGAGGAGGGTCGACAGTCCCAAAGGGAGAAGAAAATTGACCATATTCCATATGACAATGGAGGTTATGTCCAGGACTGGAAGAGTCTATCAGTGAAGAATCACAATCCCTCAGAAGAACAAGTTCTTGAGGATATACAAACAATGAGATTATACTCGAAAGGAAACTCAAGGTCACTTGGACCAAGAGGGGGAAGCAAGGGCTCCCATGCCCCCATTGGATTAAAAACTTGATCAATTTTTGAGACTATGTATCAAGAAGGAAAACATGATTTCAAAGGTTCCTGGTCATAAGCAATTGAACATCGAGGATAAGATGCCACATAATTTATCTGTTGCAGGGTACAGTATACATGAACACTAGGAACATATAAAGGGGTGGCGTGAAGTAACGCTGAATTAGGATGTGGATTATCAGATGCCACCTAGTCAATAGTCACATTACTTCCATTGTGAGGGAAATGCATCACCCGAAAGAGCATAGAAACAACAATGTTCATAGCATATACATAATCACACCCGAGAAGCATATTGAAATCTAAAAGGTCTTGCACCACTAAAAAATTTCAAGGAAAATATTCCCACCTTATGAGATAGGAAACTGAGAAAGAATCCCCAAATATTCACTATGATGTCTATCAAATGCCAACAACTCATGCGAAGAAGACACAAGCTCGGTGTAACACCATGTTTCCCCCAGATTGTAAATATAACTGAACTGGCCAAGGACTATGGAAAAACTCATAAGTATGAATATGTGCTGTAAATGGACCTGCAGGAAGAGGTCAATGAATGTAAATGATAGTTTGAATTTATTGCAG
>ML787158.1:107691-119835 GCA_009831015.1 Picea engelmannii
GACCCAAAAGAACGAATCTAGACCGTTAGATCTCGGTCCAATTACCCGTCAGCCGTTGGATCTGGAGAAGCGGCGCAGGGGTTAAGCGCAGGGGTAGGCATGTGAGGAAATGATCTGGACCGTCGGATCTTAGATCATAGTCCTGACAACCGTCAGATCTCGAGAAGATGCGCCGGAGTTAAACTGTAGCGTGCAGAGGAAGAGTCCTAGCCGTTGATCTCGGCAGGACACGTGTCAGCGTTTGGGAGGCGTCGGTATTTTTACCATCAGAGATTTGGGGAGTATAGAACTGTTACATATTGAAATCGCGATCCGCGATTTCCCGATCAGATCTGGACCGTCCATTGTTCGAGGACGCGTTTCAGAGGATCCCGTAAAGTCGGGGATCGGGAGATCGGGGTTTCCGGAAACAAAAGACTCATACATATTGAAATCATGATACGCGATTTCCCGATCAGATCTGGACTGTCCATTGTTCGAGGACGCGTATCAGAGGATCCCGTAGAGTCATGGATCAAGAAATCGGGGTTTTCGAAGATAAGGAAACTGCGTCGTTGGGAATCGCGATATCCCGACGGTGACGTAAGCAAGGTGGGACCCCTAGAGTTAGAGTGAAGGACAGGTGTCCATCATCTGGGAAGAGTCGGGAAACCCGTAGGAAAATCCCGGTACAATCATAGCCGTCCATCTGTGAGACAGGTGGCTACCATCGAGAATCCCGATATGCCAATCCCTGATGCACGTATGAGCTCTCTCTCTCTCTCCTCCACGTCACCACTGCCTCGTGTCATTCCATCGGATATCGCTAAATCGCAACCAAGGGGCGCGTCGAAAACTCGTTCATCGGTGATCGGGGATTCGAGAGGACAGGGACCCTCGCCACCGCAACCTCCGAAACCCCGACTCTTGATATTGAACCAGGGATTGGCATTTTGCAAGTGCAGGTATCTGGATATTTCTCTTTCGTGGGAGATTAATCCAATTTTTTTTTAAATTACGATAGTGGGTGTGTTACACTCGGGAGAACCCAAATATTTCCAAGACGAGGAGGATAAAATACTTGGGGAGGCTCCTTCATCGACAATACAATAGTAAATTTTTTTTGAATTAACTTCAACCCTTATTTGAAAGGGTGCATAAGAAGGAAGATGAGGCTCAACAAGGTCATTCCAATCAAAGGAAACCATCCTAGGACTTTGACGGGGTGTGCTCGAAGTGAGTAGAATGACCCTTTTTTTGAAGATATTGAACTGGAAATTCTAAAAACATAGTCGGTAGACACATCACTCCCCATAAGAAGAGTGGGAACAACCAAATATTTCCTCCGTGTGACCACTTTCTCAACAATTGGATAAATAGACTGCGATACAACATGGTTTGAAGGTGCATCACCCCTCAAAAGAGGAGTGGGATTAGTCGAAGATTTCATAGGCATGACCACTTAATCAACCACAGGTTGAATAGACTATGAGACAACATGGCCAAGGGAATACATGAGTAAGGTGATATCCCTTGCAAAGCTTACAAGGGAACTTAGGATTACATCCTATCTGTCTAGGTTTCTCAACAGAATCAATGCCCCCAGAATGACTAGTAGTGGTTAGTTTCTTTCTCTCAACCTAACTAGAATAAGTTGTTGACATATCACTTGTATGACTCACAATGATGAGACTTGTTCCCCCAACATGGCTTTCAGTGGTTGGTTTTGGATCACTGAGATGGGGGGGGTGAATCAATAATGAACAATTATACCAATTATTAATCCTTTAAACCACAATGTATATTATTTTACTTATTTAACCATGTTCATTTATTCATCAAAAATATATTATTGTATCATAAGCATTAACATTCATCAATGCACAATAAACAATAACAAACAGATCCATACAATGCACAATACACCAATATTTACATGGAAACCCAATGTGGGAGAAAACCATAGAATGCTTTTCTTATATGTCAAGAATTATATTCAAGGAAGAACCAACTTCCAGTTCTCTAGCTACAATTGGAAGGAGGCTTTGACCCCCTAGTTTCTTAGGCTACAACCTGAGGGAAGATACAACTCCCCAATTCTATGGATACAACCAGAAGGAGGCTACAACCCCCTATGTTCTTCGGCTACAACCCAAAGGTGGATACAACCACCTATCCTTGCCCCGTCCAACTTCCCTAAAATATAAGTAGAATGATGGAACCAATGTCACACTGTCACTGTGAGATATACTGCTGTAAACTTGTACTAATTTGTGCCAGACTTGTAATCAACCTGTGCCACTATCTTGTAACCAACCTGTAACTGTGTCTAGCTACAACCAGAAGGAGGCTACAACCCCCTATGTTCTCTGTCTCCAATCAGAAGGTGGCTACAACCTCCTATCCTTGCCTCATCCAACCACCCTGAAATATAAGTAGAATGATGGAACCATTGTCACAATGTCACTGTGAGATATACTACTGTAAACTTGTACCAATCTGTGCCACTGACCTGTAATCAACCTGTGACACTCTCTTGTGACCAACCTGTACTTGTGCCTTTCCTGTACCAACAAAACTAAATACACCAACAACATGTAACAATACTCTCCTCAATATATCAGATCTGATAACATAGATATCATACCCAAAATCACAAAAATATTACTCAAACCATGTGCCAACAATGGACATCAATAGTGTACAACAACCATGTACATCAACACTATACACAGATAACCAACAACATGTACCAATCATGTATCAACAACAAACCAAACTATGCCTCAACAGGATGTATCAATATCACCATATACTTCAAGTATGTATCTCATCCATGTACCCAATCATATACCTCTACTATATACCGATAACATACACCAAGATAACCAAAAAGATACCTATAACAATGCACCACACTCTCCATAAATAAAATACCATAAATCCTTACATCAACCATGTGCCACAACCTCACTGTTATACACCCTCTATCTATAGAAATAACTTCAACAACATACCTCAACCAAAAACCCTCAAACATGAACCAATACTAAACTTCAGTAGATCTTCCTAAGATCAACTCTACAACAAACCCTAAGCTTCTAAGAGGGCATCCAACAGATTTAAAAGGAAAACCCTTAACCAAATTCATAGATTCAACACTACACATATGAAAACCATACCTTTTTCTTCTTGTAGCATTCTACTGCCGCAATTTTGCTTCCACGATTCCACTGCTGCGATTTTTCTACCGCGATTTTTTTGTCGCACTTTCTTTGCCGTGGTTTTTCTTCCACAATTTTTCTGCCACACTTTTCTTGCTGCGATTTTTCTGCCACACTTTTCCTGCTACGATTTTTCTTCCACACTTTTCCTGCCACACTTTTTCTACCACACTTTTCCTTTCGTGATTTTTTTGCCGCATTTTTCCTACTGCAATTTTTCTACCGCATTTTTTCTACCACACTTTTCCTGCCATGATTTTTCTGCCGCAAGTTTTCTACCACACTTTTTCTACCACGATTTTTCTTCCGTACTTTCTGTATCAATAATACCTTCCCAAATAACCTTTCACAAAATATATATTCAATGATATTCAATCTGTACTAATGGGAGAGCCTTTGTGTCTTATTTATACTTCCATGTAGATTCCTCAAGGGGTTACCTTCTATCCAACTTAACCCACTTTCCTTATTTTAGGGCTAACCCACATCTAACCACTTGTCCACTTCTAACTCACTTTTCTACACTTAACTTAACCATTTTACCACAAATAATAAGTTCTCCACTTTTAGTTTCAACTAACTTTATTATTTAATTAATTTCTTTTGCAACCACTTTGACTTATCCATAAATAGTAAATTCACCAATTCTTGTTGCAACCACTTTATTATTTAAATAATTTCTCTTTGCAACCACTTTGACTACTTTATTATTTAAATAATTTCTCTTTACTCACAACTTCTTGTTGCAACTAAGTTTTCTATAATTATTCAATTCATAAATTATTTTCCCTTAACTAACTTCTTGTTGCAACCACTTTATTATTTAATTTATTTCTTGGTCAACCACTTTGATATTCAATCTTCTCATCACAATTACTTTACCATAATTACCAAACTCACAACTTCTTGTTGCAACTATTTTTTTTTTAATTATTTTCTTAATGCAACAACTATATCCATGATTAACTCCTAGTTTCACCCACTTTGACTAGTCAACTTCTTCTAGGCGTTTCTAGAATAATTTGACTTCTTTGACTTTCTAGGAGCTTCTAGATAACTCATGAGGGTTGTCCAAATTCACAAGGCCATAACTTTCTAATCGTGAGGAGTTATGTGACATTCCACATATTACCATAAATGTCATGACATGTACTATCCATCTAGAATAGTCTTACCTACATATACACTGATATTCATTACATTATTCCTCAACCAAACTTGGGTTCATTACCCATAAATCTAGAGCTCCCAGACATAATCAAGGGTTGACATCAATCTATAAGAGTTGACAAAAATCTACAATATCACTCTCCAAAGGTTGACATCAATGACAACCAACAATCCAAACTAGTTGTCCATCAATCTAAACCAACTGTCTGACAATTTCCCCCTTTGGCATTGATGGAAACACTTAGTCATGATAACATTCATGCTCATAGTCCTCATCAATGTTTCTATATCTCCCCATTTGACATCAATGGCAAAGGGTATCTCTCCTTGGGGATGCTCCCCTTGACTTAACTCTCCGTGGGGCTGCCCCCTCTGTCTAAATTCTTTTGATATTTTATCTGTGTTTATAAACGTCCGGTTACTCTCTCTCCCTTCATATGAATAATATCTCCCCCTTTGAAAAAGGGTATCGCTCTAACACAACACTGAAGTCATATCACTCATTCTTCCCTTGTGAAATTCTCTTCCCCTCGAAACATGCCTCTGTGCTCTCTCTCCAAGCATCTAACTCTCTATCCTGCATCTAATGAATATATTCCTTTGGAATCATACCTATATTATTACCTCTTTGTATGAAAACTTATCTGAATGTTATTTCTACGTATATTTTTGGTTATGTTTCTCTCTCTTGACTTCTCTGCAAGATGTTGTGTAGAAAAAATGTAAGTCTTCATGTACCTGCTACCTTTTGGAGTTATTGTCGATTGGTGTTTCCTTGTGTAATCAACTGAGATTTATGAAAATCATTCAAGAATAAGCATTCAAATATTCTTGTGTAATTATCATCCATCATGATAATGTTCCTTTTTCTCTAAACCAATCTATGAATCCATGCTCTCATCCATTGTCATATATTTTTCCAAACCTGCTAAGTGTTCTTAAGAATCCATCGTTGTCCATACTATCCAAGACTCTTCTACACAACTGTCCATAATGTTGACCCATCTGTCACTGTACTATCATGAAGTCTTCACTACTACAACTAATTAATCTATTATATTGTACTTTTGCTAACTTACTGCTTTGAATATGTCTACTCAAACTCTGCAAGCTGCTTGAAGGATGGTTCTATTGTCTATCTCAGCTACTACATAGACTCCCCCTGTCTAATATTCATATTACCTGGAAGTGTCTAATATGGATGACTGAGAACAATTCCTGCTCTGATGTAGATTCATCATCATCTTCATCAATAGATTCATCATCTCTTTGAACTATGATTTATTTATTTATGTCTGTGGATTAATCTTTCATTACAATACTTGAAAGTACAATTTCTTGAACCTATTCCTTATCTACATGTCCTCCTTTTATTTCATTTCTTTTCCAAACCTTTCTATATTTGAAATCTTCCTTTTTCTTTGTAGATTTATCTTCATCTCGTTTTATTGCCAATCTTCTGCTCTTTGGGACTTGGTCTTTGTTCATCATTTCTTCCTATTTTACTATCCATACTTTCTTATATATGATATCAATGTTCTCTTTCATGGAAGTATTGATCATTATTCTACAATCATGAGCTATGTGTACATAGTTATGACATTTGTAACATTCAATGTTACGTGGGGCCACATAAGCACTTCTTTCTTGAAATTTATTTTATACTCCCTGCAATCTACAACCTTATGTCCAAAGTTAGTACAACAAAAACAATGACCATAAATTTTTTTTACATACCTGGGAGTGAATGATATTCTTTGTGGTGTATTCCTTTTGAATTTCTTCCTTGATTGATCATGATCATGATTGAAGCTTCTTTCTGGCTTGAACATGGATGGTATTCTTTAAGATGTATCTTTATTAGTTTTCTTAGATTCGGGTTGATCATGATTCCTTCCTTTGAGTACTTCTGCATAACTCTTGCTCTTTTCTTCATTCTTATTTTCTAGAAACCTAGAGTGCTTCTCTTCATTCTCTACAACTGATGCAGATGTTTTTGTCTCTTCAACATTCTTGCTAAGCTTGACGATTTTACTTCTCAATGTGAAAACTTCTTCTTCAAGCTTCTCAACCTCTTCTTCTTTATTCATTATCTGATACTTCATGACTTCTTCTGTTCTATTTGCTTCTTCAAGATGGATTTTTAATGTGATTATTTATTCTTCAAGTCCTTTCTCTTCTTGACCAAACTCTGCCTCAAGATGGTTTAGATCGTTAGTTATTTCCTTAAGATGATCTATCAATATCTTCTCTCTCATTTATTATTATACCTTCTTTGATGCTATGTTGGCTTCCAAATACTTCTTTTGATCTTCAATATTTTCTTCAAACTTTTTGGCTTCTTCTAGCTGAGTTCTTAAGTTCTCGATGACTTGTTGGGCTTCTTAACAAATGTGAACAATTTCCTTTTTTTTCATCAATTCTTTCTGGAGTGACTTGTTTTCTTCTCTTTCTTTTATTAGTTCATCTAAATAACTGATCAGTTATTCTTCATAATTGTCTTCTATTTCAATTATTTTTTCTATCTCATTTCCTTCAAGGCATTCCATTTCAAGATGTCTGCATTTTTCACAATTAAAGAAAAACAACATACTTCTGTTGATTATGTACTCTTCATATTCCAAATATGTTTGACATGATGAACATATTTATTCTTTAATGGTACCTGCATCTTCTTTGACACTCTTTGACTCTATGGTGGGTGAAGAATATATATTATGTAACTTATCCCAAATTTCTTTAGTTGATGAACATTTACCCACATTGTCCTTTACTGAATCATATAGTCCTTCCAAAATGAAATCCATTGAAATTTTGTTATTTCATTTTAGTTCCTTCTTTGACGTAGTCTTTTCCCTTTTTGAACTATCATATCCTGTAACAATAAGTTGCCAAATATCATACCCCTATTCCTTTAAAAATATTGTCCTCCTTCCGATCCATATCTCATACTTTAAACCATTCTGACCATTAAACAATGGTACTCCATTCTCAGAATAATCCATGATCTCCTTCCAATGGTTAAATTGTTTCCNAATCAATAATGTGCAATTATACCAATTATTAATCCTTTAAACCATAATGCATATTCTTTTAATTATTCAACCATGTTCATTTGTTCATCATCAATATATCATTGTATCATAAGCATTAACATTCATCAGTGCATAATAAACAATAACAAACACATCCACATAATATACAATACACCAATATTTACATGGAAACCCAATGCAAGAGAAAACCATGGATTTTTTTTCTTATATGTAAATAATTGCATTCAAGGAATCACCAACTTCCAATTCTCCATCTACAATTGGAAGGAGGCTCTGACCCCCTAGTTTCTCAGGCTACAACCTAAGGAAATATCCAACTCCCCAATTCTCTAGCTACAACCAGAAGGAGGCTACAACCCCCTATGTTCTTCGGCTACAACCAAAAGGTGGCTATAACTACCTATCCTTTCCCTGTCCAACCGCCTTGAAATATAAGTAGAATGATGGAACCACTATCACACTATCACTATGAGATATATTGTTTTAAACCTGTACCAATATGTTCCACTGACCTGTAATCAACCTGTGCCACTCTCCTTTAACCAACCTATACCTATGCCTTTCCTATACCAAAATAAATAAATACACCAACAACATGTACCAATACTCTCCTCAATATATCAGATCTGATAACATAGATCTCATACCCAAAATCACAAGAATATCACTCAAACCATGTGCCAATAATGCACATCAACCATGTACATCAACACTATACAAACATAACCAACACGATGTACCGATCATGTATCAACAACAAACCAAACTATGTATCAACAATATGTATCAATATCACCATGTACTTCAAGTATGTATCTCATCCATGTACCCAATCATATACCTCTACCAAATACCAATAACATACACCAAGATAACCAACAAGATACCTCTAGAAATGCACCACACTCTCCATAAATCAAATACCATAAATAATTACATCAACCATGTGCCACACACTCACTGTTATACAACCTCTATCTGCACCAATAACTTCAGCAACACACCTCAACCAAAAACCCTCAAACATGAACCAATACTAAACTTCATTAGATCTACCTTAGATCAATTCTACAACGAGCCCTAAGATTCCAAGAGGGCATCCAACAAATTTACATGGAAAACCCTCAACCAAATTCATAGATTCAACACTACACATATGAAAATCGTACATTTTTCTTCTTGTAGCATTCTACTGCAGTGGCTTTGCTTCCACGATTTTTCTACTGCAGTTTTTCTCCCACGATTTTTCTGTCACACCTTTTCTACCGCAATTTTGTTTTTACGATTTTTCTACCGCACTTTTCCTGCTGCGATTTTTCTGTTGCACTTTTTCTACCTCACTTTTCCTGCCGCATTTTTCCTGCCACTGTTTTTATGCCACACTTTTCCTGCCATGATTTTTCTGCCACACTTTTTTTTCCGCACTTTTCCTGCTGCGATTTTTCTGTCGCACTTTTCCTGCTGCAATTTTTCTGCCACACTTTTTCTGCCATGATTTTTCTACTGCACCTTTTCTCTATCAATAATACCTTCCCAAATAACCTTTCAAAAAGTCAATATTCAATGATATTCAATCGATGCTAATGGGAGAGCCTTTGTCTCTTATTTATACTTCCATGTAGCTTCCTCAAGGGGTTACCTTCTAACCAAATTAACCCACTTTCCTTCTTTTAGGCCTAATCCACTTCTAACCACTTGTCCACTTCTAACTCACTTTGCTACACTTAACTTAACCACTTTACCACAAATAGTAAGTTCTCCACTTTTAGTTGCAACTAACTTTATTATTTAATTAATTTCTTTTGCAACCACTTTGACTTATCCATAAATAGTAAACTCACCACTTATTGTTGCAACCACTTTATTATTTAAATAATTTCTCTTTGCAACCACTTTGACTACTTTATTATTTAAATAATTTCTCTTTTCAACCACTTTGACTACTTTATTATTTAAATAATTTCTCTTTACTCACAACTTCTTGTTGCAACTAACTTTTCTATAATTATTCATTTCATAACTTCTTTTCCCTTAACTAACTTCTTGTTGCAACCACTTTATTATTTAATTTATTTCTTGGTCAACCACTTTAACTATTCAATCTTCTCATCACAACTACTTTACCATAATTACCAAACTCACAACTTCTTGTTGCAACTAATTTATTTTTAATTATTTTCTTAATGTAACAACTATACCCATGATTAACTCCTAGTTTCACCCACTTTGACTAGTCAACTTATTCTAGGAGTTTCTAGAATAATTTGACTTCTTTGACCTTCTAGGGGATTCTAGACAACTCATGAGGGTTCTCCAACTTCACAAGGCCATAAATCTCCAACCGTGAGGATTTATATGGCATTCCATATATAACTGGAAATGGCATGACATGTACTATCCATCTAGAATAGTATTACCTACATATACATTGATATTAATTACATTATTCCTCAACCAAACTTGGGTTCCTTGCCCATACCTCTAGAGATACCAGACATACTCAATGATTGACATCAATATCTAATAGTTGACATTAATATAAAATATCACTCTCCAAAGTTTGACATCAACGACAACCAACAATCCAAACCAACTATCCATCAATCTAAACCAACTTTTTGACAATTGGTTTCACATCTCCAACATGACTTGCAAAGGTTAGTGATTGGTCGATAACATGAGTCACAGAAGATACAAACCTATTTCCAGTATGACTAGCAATGACTGGACTTGTGCCGCCCACATGACTCACAACAATCGAGTGCTTTCCCCAAGCATGAATTGCAGAGGTTGGGTGATGGTATTCATAATGACTTGTAGAGGTTATCTACCTATCTCCAACATGAATCGCAGAGGTTGGTGATTTCTTCTTCTTATTCTTCCTCTTTCTATTTCGTTTAGACTTTCGGTTACTAGTAGCTAGACTTTCACCAGAGAAGGAAGAAGGAGGAGGAGAATACTTTGTTGACGAAGGAAAAAAACATGATGCCCATGACACAAGGTTCTTAACTAAGAAGTGTAAAGAGAATTCAGGACATTTGGAATGGTATCCAACCAAACCGGTAGTCCCACATTCAACCCAAGAATGTTCAAAGTGGATATCAAAGGGACACCAACGTTTCCAAAGATAGGAAAAAGCACAAGAATCCCCTTGCAAAGGGGTTCCTTGGTTGGTATCATCAGGAACTTTGGCTATTCAGGTATTATGCACAAGTTCTTCCCTTACGGGATTGTTCATGTCCATAAAAGTCTCATGCATTGATTCTGGCGAACCAGTGGTATAAAAACCCATTCTTAAGAGGCGGCTCAAAAATTTCAAGAGAAATACCACGAGTCCTTCCCAACTAGAAGAGTGGTTGGTCAAGCACCTTGAATCAATGATCCAAAAGAGTTGACATCGAAACAACCTAATAGAAACTACACAAAGTAGCAGTCCGGTAAAAATCCCTAAGAGAAACATTGCAAGCATTTTTTTTTTCCAAATCTTAAGCCCACGTGGATGAGATCCTGAGTCCAAAGAAATGTCTGACAAACTTGTTATGGAAACCTAGGGATCATAGAGCACACCACTAAGAAGAAAATCCTAAAAATATACAATACAAACAAACTACCCTTATGAATGCTTCTGAACTAAGGAGATGAAGTCCTGATCGTCCAAAGCATTCACAAATCAAAACGACTGGCCATGAGAAGCAATTACCCATACCTCTGACAAAAGGTCCCTTCAGGTGTTTCCCAGAGAGTATAGAGTTTTCCTCGGGTACTGGGATACACCCCTCACAGTCACATGTGTGTCAACCTATATAATGGAAAATAGGCCACCGACGTGTGATAAAAAACTAGGGGGGTACAATCGATAGTCAGGCACGTGTATGGGCATGGTATCTAAGCCCAAAGCTCCTCTTGAGGCCTGAAATGCAATAGGGATAGAATCACTCTAAGAGTACCTTGAATGGATCCAAGTTTATTAGAGGTCTAACAGAAGTTGGGCCAATAACGCTATAGGATTCACCCCCAATACACACTCTCCCAAATGATTTTTCAGGATCAAGAGTGGATATCTCCATCATCGTCCTACACACAACCTTGTGTTTGACTCCTCTGCTAGAGGAGCTTCTTGGATTGAGTAATTACAAGGTGTATTTTTCACACCCTTGCACAACAACTAAATTAAGTTTTGGTTGGCCTTAGAGAGTTTACCTCTCCACACCTAATCCAAGACGTTGGCCTAAGCTATTCGTGAACCCTATAAAAAGTGTTACTAATATATTTTTGATTAGCGTGTTCATCTTAGGGGATTTTCTTACTCAAGTAATGGAACTGCAACTAATGTCGTTTGAGACTCTTGTAAAAAGAAACTAATTAGAACATTGTAAAATAAGATTTTACACTAATTCTACAAATTAAAAAGAGTTTCAAGAAAAATTCATGAACAATCCTTCAAAGAATTGAAATGCAAACTTTTCTCTTTTTGATGCAAAAAATGCACAATGCGACTTTGTCCTCAATGCGGGAAAAGTAAAGTAAGAAAAGAAACACATATTATTTTCCTTTTAAAATTCTTTTCAAGATGAGAAGAAAACAAAAACCTATACTAAGATATTTTTCTTTTTCAAATATAAAATGTAAACAATGCAATGTAACATGAAAATGCAGCTAAGAATCTTTTTTTCTTTCTTTTTCTTTTGAAAACAAAAGCAAGGGAAGGAGAGAAA
>ML787158.1:119885-179883 GCA_009831015.1 Picea engelmannii
AAAACAAAAGCAAGGGAAGGGAAGAAAAAGATTAAACTTAACTACAATTTTAGAAATTTTATATGCTTGTGAAATGAAAACAACAAAACAACTATTTATTTTCTTTTCAAAGCACCCCAAAAGAGAAGGAGAACAACCAAGAGACTGACTTAGGTCCTAAACCACTGCCAGAAAGCAGGGATTCACCAGAATCCAAGGGAGAACCTAAAGCTTAAAACCACACCTTCAACCTTGATAAAATATATAAAGAGACAAAGAAAACTATACAACAGAGATCTTCTTTCAACCTTTTAGACAAACCAAGACTCAAAACCTATCAAGAAAAAACCAACAGAGGTCCCTGATACTCAGGAAGGCCTGAGAAACCAAAACATTTCCTAAAAAGGGGAAAGGATTTTGAAAAAACCCCAAATTCTAACAAACACATAGGATGTTTTTAGAAATCTTTCATATGCATGCAGGCTTTACTAAGGAAGCACACGTATGTACGTGGTCCGAGAAACTAACATGATACATACAAGTATGAAAATCTTCAAAAAAGAAAAGATTCATACTTGAGACCCAATTCAAGAAACCTGGTAAACATCCAGAGGGTGACCAGAGACTCAAATAGACTCAGAAAGTACATATAAAATAGGAAATCAAACCAAATAAATATTTCCCAAACAGAGCCCAAGGAGACTCCCCAATGGAGTCGCCAATTCGTTTTTAGGGAAAAATCCTCCTAATCAGGGTCTAGTGACTAGGCAAAGAAGTGACACCTTAAAATACATAATTACTACTATTCCACCCAAATATAATAAGACCTAATGACAATTAAGGAAAGGGAGAGTAAACCAAGGTATGCACCATAAGTCCTTCCATTTGTAGTAGATAATTTTCTCTTGTTGTTTTCTCCTAGATTGTAGGCCTCCTCCCAATGTTGTCCTGAAACAACTTCAGAGAAAAATATACAACAACATATGCATAATCACCAAGATCATTTAAATGCCTAAATATTCATGGAAGTAGTTTAGAAATATAAACATGAAGACACATAGATTTGGGACAAGAAGATTCTCTTTTATTGAAAACAAGATGATAAGATACAACCTTAATCTTTCGGACACCACTCCATGAACCTCGCCTAGGTTCCTCTAATTAGACTCCAAGTGCACCATTACCAAAGTGAGATCCTCACAAGCAACATGACAATAGAAGGAAATGGATGGATTTTCTAAGGAGGATGAATGATTGGGAATGTTAAGGATGAAAACTCATAACAGGATGTAAGGCTTGGAATTAGAAAGAGAAATTTTGGTAGAGTTCACTTTCATCTTCGTTAATCTATCTTCAAATGACCCCCTAGGGCCCTTTTATATGGATAAATGATGGTTATTCAGTTGTTAGAAGGGATAGAGGAGGTAAAATGGTTGTGCAACCCAAAATATCTTGTAAACTCCACCAGAGAGTGGATTTTATTATTTTTTACAACTTTTGATAGTACATGCAGGTTGTTAGCATAGATGATTTTAGGGGATAAATTTTGCAAATGGGATATTTTTCCATGGTTTTTCCGAAAAAAAATATTCTCCAATTTCCATTTTTTCGAAAAATGATTCACCCAAATTCCATAGAATAAAATTATTTTACCTTAAAAATCGCAAAACGTTTATGGAAACTATATAAAATCCTTAGAAATTTGAATATTTTTACAAAACTATTGCCAAAAAAATTACATTTTTCATATTAAGGACTAGTAAGATTAGCCTAGGTTTCTACATTTTAACATAAATTTCCATCCTTAAAATCATCCCTGACTTTTAGATATTCAGGATTCATATGTACACGCTCTGCATGTATATCATGGTGTGTATACCAAACAAAAAGATGTTTTCAAAGAGGAACCTCAACAAAAGTGGTTGAAAAATGTGTAAATGAGTAGGCCAATGTAAACAATTTATAGTAATGGAATTTTGAGCAATAATAGGTAGTGCCTAATTGAGATCAAAAGTAATCAATTTAGTATTGGAAGGATTAATCCCTCTAATATCATTTAATAATTCCTTACAATATGAGGGTAATGTTTGAAAAAATTCTAAGGAAGACATGGCACATGGGACCTAAGGTAAATCTTCTACTATGTTATAGTTTTGAGAAGATTTGTCATTTGGATTATGCATGGACCTTGTTAATGCACACTGGGGAGGGCATGATATTGCTTCCACCAATGGATTCTCTCTATATAAAGAGACATTCATATCACACAAGGAATATTCCTTCTCTGATGGTCCATCCTCATGTGCATCATAATTATGAGCTTGAGTCTAAACATTGACATCCTAGTTACAGATTTATATGTCATCATTATATGTATGGTCCTTGTGGAAGTGTAGAGTTATCAACAACTAGTTATTGAAATTTCTATGGAGGAAAAGGTTTTGAAGGGCTGTAGGATGTTGCTTCTAAGCAGTGCATTGAGTGAGCAATATCTAAGAGTCCATCTTGGGGCATTGGAGTATAAGACAATTTTATTTACCCAATTTACAAGGGCATGTAACTTTATTCTTCTAACTTTTTACCCTAGTGTTGTTATTCATACTATCATTTGTTATTCCATCCCATTGTTCTTTATTTTTCTATTCTTATTTTTATAACTTATGGGTTACTGACTACCTTTCTAGCGCATAGATTGTATCATATTTACATCTAAGGTTTGGAAATGATCCTAGGAAGGATGAGTATAATATGTGGTAGAAATATAATTATTAGTGAGCAATATCTAAGAGTCCATCTTGGGGCATTGGTATGTAAGATGATTTTATTTACACAATTTACAAGGGAATTTAACTTTCTTCTTGTAAAATTTCCCCCTAGCGTTGTTATTCATACTATCATTTGTTATGCCATACCATTTTCCTTTATTTTTCTATTCTTATTTTTATAACTTATGGGTTACCGGCTACCTTTCTAGCTCATAGATTGAATCATATTTACATCTAAGGTTTGGAAATGAGACTAGGAAGGATTAGTATAAGATATGGTAGAAATATAATTATTATCAATTGACATTTGTCCCATGTGAATCACCACCTAATTAGACACTACATTTTCAATGGATCATATAACACCATCAACATGAAGACTTGATGTTGAATTCTTAATATCTAATCTAGGGGTGTTAGGTATAATATCATACAACATACTAGACTACGAATAGACCAAGTCTAATTTTTGGGCCTTAAGTATGACCTTCTCTTTGGTTACCATCCCAAACACATCTAAATCATTAGCAATTCTTAGCAATGAAGACTTCACGAAACTATCATATAGGAGATGATTCAATATTTCATCCCTAATCATCCCATGACATCTCTTCTACTCATGTGTGTGATTAAATATTTTAGTGGAAGTGCTCTGTCTCAAGGATATTAAATCTTAGTCCCAACCTTGTAGTTGATAGACAAGTGGGAGTGAGGAAACAAATTTCCAACAATGTAGAAAAAATATGAATGCATGTTGCAATTCAATATTCCAACTTAGCTACAACCCTTATTTAGGTTCATTGGAAAATTCTCAACCTCATTCTATATTCCATTAGAGAGTTTGAATAACACCACAAATGTAATGCTATTGTGTGATTGAAAGAGTGTTCTCTAGATTTGCCTCCGAAATTTGGAATGTCTAAATGTAGATTTATGTGGATGATTAGCCATGAAGGTTCATGGATAATTAGGTCATTAGTCATACGAGGAAAATCTGGTAGATCAAGGGATGCCAAAAATGTCCAGGGATATGTAAGCATAAAATTAGGGTTACCTAGGGACATTCCTAACATCTAACTCTACATGAAATTTCCTCCAAAATTTCTACCCTCTACAATGTTTCTATCACTATATAAAGTCATTGAACTCATCTAAAACATTGTGTTGGGAGTAAATCTCCCACCAAATGGAATTCCAAAATTAGGAATGAATACACTCTTGATAGGAATTCCAAAATTGGGAACGTTTAATTTTTTGATAGAAATTCTGGAACCAAGAATGTTTCCACTCTTGATAGGAAATATAGTGGAAGGAATAATCACATTGACAAATGGTATTCCTAAAGAGACGTTTCCACTAATTATAGGAATATTGATAGAGATATTTTCTTTGTTAGTTGCCATTCCTATGGAAAACAATGTTTCCCCTAATAGAAACACTAGGGTTTATAAGTTTTCCTCCCCCTAAACTTGAAGATTTGGAAAAATTTGATATCCCCAAGTTGTATCATGGAATATTGTGAAAAAGGGTAGAAAGATCTTGCCTAGGAGGTAAGTTTCCCACTTGGAATAGAAGTAGATCCATTGAAACATTAAGTGGAGGGTAGTAATTAGTCAAAGAGATTTATCAATATCCTCTACAACTATTGACTCAAAATATTCTTGAGGAGGAGGAGGAGGAGGATCCTTGTCACTTCTCATAAATATTTCACCATAAACTCCTCTCAATATATCAACATCTCCTTCATATCCAAATGAAGGTTTCACTTGATGTTATTCCCTTACAAGAGTGCTCAAAATGGTATGCACTTCTTTTCTTGACTCAACCTCTAGTAAATCAATAAATTCTAGTCTACACTTCACTAGAGGCATCCTCATGAACTGGGGAGGAAGACCCTTGTTGCTCCTAGAAGATCAAGGCAACTGATCAACCACTTTGAAATTCTATAATTATTTGGAGAACCATGAAGCTCTAAAACTAAACAATTTTTGAATCCCAACTAGCTAAGGTATGGGAATAAGTTACAATAACCTCACAAAGTTACCATCTAAGGTGTAACTCACCTCAAAGGAAGGGAACTTCTAGGGAGGGATCTAATAGAGATTCTATGTCTACCTCAAGTATCACAAGTACTTACCACTTATAGTGATCTATGTGAAACCTAGGAGAAGCTATTAATGATACCTATTCAAAATTAATAACAATAGTCATGGGTCAGGATTTCACATTGGGTAGGGACATACAAGACTTCAAAATAATAGTAAGAAGGCATCCTTGTGAGTAACATTACAACTTATCTAAAGTTTCCTATTACACATCTATCCCTTACCTAAGTATAAGGGGAGATCTCAACACTAATATAAATTTAACCTACTTATTTATTTACAATTGTGTGAGATGCACTTTCCCCATAAGTATTTATTGCTCGCTACTAAAGAACTTTTACACTCTTTATGCAAATTCTAGTTTCATTTTATGTCCTTAGATAATTTACTCTTGAATCTTACTACCAAGGCCCTATACTATTAGTTTTCCCTATACTATTAGTTTTATATAATAATAATAAAAGAGTCATTTTATTATAAGATGCAAATTTTTTAAAATAGATGTAAATTTTGATTAATCAATAATTTTAAAAATATAATAAACTTTGTATTTTTCATTATTAAAATAATAATCTATATTATTTTCACATTTTCATTTTAATATATTAATCTAATTTTAATTATTTCTTATTTAAATTTACAAATTTATTATTTGTTGAGATAAGTGGAGATGAAAATTACCAGGGCACAATATCCTATACTTTATGTATGGGGTTGATGGCTACATTTTGTGAATTCTATATGACCATTCCTAGAGTGGCTCCAACAATGATGGGAGAGGGATATTGGGTATTTAATTGATAGTATTTAAATGTGAAACCATACGGACTACAAGTGAGAAGTGACTAGATATTGTCTAGATTTTGTCTACACACAATAATGTAATTACACATCAAAATTTTGAAATTATATCAACAAAGACTAAGCTATTTCAAACCATTTTGAAACAATAATTTCAAATCATTTTGACTGGGCACTAAATTCTCACAAGCCATCTTGACTGCTTACTAAATGCTCAGAGTGTATACAAGTTAATGTTATAATTTAAAATTATATCAACAAAGACTAAGCTATTTCAAGCCATTTTGAAACAATAATTTCAAGTCATCTTGACTAGGCACTAAATTCTCACAATTTCAAGTCATTTTGATTGGGCACTACATGCTCACAAGCCATCTTGACCACTCACTAAATGATCACATTGTGTGCAAGTTAATTTTAATGTAACTTGAGAAGGTGACTTCTTTGAGGATAAAACAAAAGACCATGACATGACAAGCATCAATATTTCCCTTTCTTTTTTATACATGTATAATTTGTTTTTTTATCCATTTGCATATGTATATTTAGACTTAGTAGAAAACATGTTTGCCATCACATTGAAATTTCCAACACAATAGATATCTTTTTTGTTGAGTATGAAATATTGCATTTTGGGCGTTGGAAGCACGTCGTGGATACCAAAATTTTAAAAATTGAGCTCGTTTGGTATCCACATCCTCATTCAAATATATTGAGTCAGAACATATATCCATCATATCAAAGAGATTAAGAGTAGCCAAAATACTTGATCATGATGGAACACTGGAGCTTCTTCAATTGCTTGAGAAGAAAAATGTGAGTCCTTCTTCTCCTTGCTTTCTTTGTTGCTCATACATTCATGCTTTCCCTTGTGTCCGCCTCTTCACACAACTTTGAGGGAGACTTCAAATTCTACTACAAATACAAGGAATGCGACTACTACAAATAAAAATCATCTTTGCAGAAGGAAGGTGACTACTACAATTACAAATCATCTCCCAAATAATTCTACAAATCTTCGCCACCACCATCCCCATATTCTCCTCCTTTTCGATATTGCTACAACTCCATGCCTCCCCCCTCTCCATATCCTCCCCCACATTATTACTACAATTCACCACCACCTTCTTCCCCATCTCCTCCCCCAACTTATTACTACAAGTCACCACCACCACCCTCTCCTTCTCCTCCTCTTCCCTTTTACTACAAGTCCCCTCCACCACCGTCTCTGTCTCCTCCTCCGTATTATTATAAGTCCTTGCCTCCTCCCTCTCCCTCTCCTCCTCCTCTTCCTACTCCCTATTACTACAAGTCTCTGTGACCACCATCTCCATATCCTCCACCTCCTTATTATTATAGGTCCCCTCCTCCTCCCTCCCAATATCCTCCTCCTCACTATTATTACAAGTCCCCTCCACGACCATATCCATCTCTATATTGGCTTAAAAAATACTTATACAAGTCCCCCCCTCCGCCATATTACTACAAATCCCCTCCATCACCATATCTGGTGTAACATCCCTTCTTCTTTTGTTACGACATCAAGCCTCACATAACAAGTGCAATTTTTTTTTTTTTTTTTGTGTGTGTGTGTAGAAAGGTAATAATAACATTATACTCAACATCGCAACATGATGACGAACACAATGCATGAAACTCACACCAAAACAACATAACGACCAATCATAAAAGCACATCAAGCACTTGGAAGCAACGTATGACATTCGACCGATGAAGAATAAGAATGACTACCCGCCCGTCCTACCCTGCAATGGTTAGGACCTCCAGGACACATGAGCAATGCTCAAGCCTAGTTTCCCATCGATTTTGACCATTTAAGGTCTCAAGGCTGGTGACTGTTCTGAGGAACGAGGAGGTGTCTACATTCCGCCCGACACAAGCAGACCAAGCCTACTAAGCTAAGGACAATCATCCTAACCACCCAACGCCCCCAAATTAATTACACAAGTAATTAGAACCCTTACAGTGAGCAAACCAATCACATTGAACATTTACAAAACCAAGTACAAACATCAATTAAAAATATACAACAACCCCCTCAACGAGAAGCGCAAGCTAAAAACGACCTTGTCAAAAACCCAACCATTAACCCAGGCTAAATGGTCAATATCTATGATTTAAATTGGCGTCAATTACAGATCATATAACCAGTCTAAATTACATTAGTCAGCGAGTTACCAACTGAACTTAATCATGAATTATGACTGAACTTAGCGAGTCTAAGATACGCTTGTCATTATTGTACGATCTAAATTTTAACCTTAAACAATCAATAAACAGTTCTAATTTATAAATTGTCATCAAGGTGCCATCTAATTCAACATTAAATGGACATCAATAAGCAAGTCTGATCTTCGACTTGGTTGTAATTAAAAATATAATTGTCATTAACTATAATCTAACTAACTTGTCTAAATCATACATTGGCCATTAATCAAGAGACATTAAATACCACCAATTTATTAAAATACCATTGTCCATCATTACAATCTAATTGACTAATCTAGTTTAATCAATATTAGAATCATAAACTACAATTACCAGCTAAATCAACATTAATGCAACTCAATGGAGCAAGTCTGAAGTTATAAATTGGGCATTAACTTAATATCAGATTAACATTAGATACGATCCAATCAGTCATTCTACATTATACCTTAGTCATTAAATTCAATAAATAACATCAATTACGAATCAGTTCGACAATTCAACATCACAATTCAATCATTGACCACAATTTAAATCTTTGTGTTTGACCTCCTCTTGGGTCAATACTTACTAAACTATTTAATCATTAATCACAATCTAAATGGATAATTTGATATTAATCCAAATTTCATCTCACTATCCATTAACATTAATAACAATATAAACCATATTATTGCAGGAAGCTACATTTAAGGCACTGGTGAACCAATTAAATCTCAACTTGTCGTCTAGCTATACTGACCGCACAAAATGACAACTGTCTACTCAATTTAAAGGCAACTGCTGGGATGAGACAAGGCCATTAACTCAGGTGGTTTCCATGCTGATGGTTGGTTGTACAATGGCAGGTAACTAAATTAAGTAATGCAGTCTATTCCCATGATGTACGAAAATACTACCAGGTTGACTAAACTCACGCATCACCCAAAAGGGTTGTGCAACATGCATCCCTATAGAATTGCACCCAAAACTCTTGCACACCTTCAGACTTGTAAATTGCAGCCCAATGCATCCAAACACGCCGCCACACTAAAATGGAAATGCAGGCAGGTAAAAGGGCAAGGACTTATGCAAGCATGCCACTCAAATAAGAGGAAATTGTTCAGGAACATTTCTACATCAGGGAGTAAAAGAATAAATAGTAACCTATCTAAAACTTTAACACTGCGCAGATGGGCCATTTAGCAATTAAAGTGAACGTTCTGGTAGCGTCTTAACTCAAGGGAATAATTATGAGCATTTTTCAAAAGAATTAATCACCCGCAATGCCAGTATTTAGTTTCAAAATCCAATCATTAAAAACGTAGGTCTATACAGTCGAAGGATGCAAGGATAGTAAATCGGACTGGAGCAGATTCGCCAGGAATCATGTATCAAAAACATAAAAATTTTAGTGCGATCTCAGTCATGTTTTCCAGGAAGAGCGTGGTCAAGAATGCACCAAGAGGGCATTCTTAATTTTCCTGCCATTAATAGAAGGAAATTCATTGTACCTATCTTGTCAAATGGTCCTAAAAAAGACACTCACTCAAGAAGTCACACAGAAAAAGAAAAAGAAATCGCTCAATAAAGAAGTCGCCCCAGTAGAAATTTGCTCAATCATGAAGACGCACAGGTAAAAAGGAATTCACTGTTGGTTGTGGAGCCTGATTATCTTCCTGATTTAGAGGTCCTTGTTTTCAGCCGTGTTTATACCCCATGAAGTATTTACACCCCAGAAGTATGTACACTCTTCCACGCGGGGGAGTGCAGAGGGGGGGTACCCCCTCTGTGGGGTCCGAGGGGGCCTATCCCCCCGGCTAGGGGGTCTGGGAGCAAGCGGGCCCCCAGCGGGGGTTCAGGGGCGAAGCCCCCGAAGCAAAAATTTCCTTATAAAATTATATTGTAATTTCATTGTAAATCTGGACTGTTCATTATAAGGTCGCAAATCTAACGGTAGAGATTATGTTAGGGTTTTTTGCCCTAGAAGGCAACCCTCTTTTATGAGGGAAATGTATTGTGGCTATGATTGATGGTGAATATTGTATTCTGAGAGAGGAGACTGTGAGAGAAATAAGAGGAAGTTACAACGGGTTTTGCTGTAGGTGGTATCCCTTCATTTGCCGGATAATAATAAAGGAAGGACCTGGCAATTTCTTTGGTGGACGTAGCCCACACTGGGTGAACCACGTAAATCTGTGTCTCTCTTGTATTGTGTTTCTTCTGTGTTTTATTTCTACATTTGTTTTATTTTATTGCTCTGCGGTCCTATTAGAATTCGCTCAGCAATGAAGACGCACAGGTAAAAAAATAAAATCGCTCAGCTATGAAGATGCACAGGTAAAAAGAAAAAGAATTTGCTCAACAATGAAGATGCACAGGAAAAAGATTTCGCTTAGAAATGAAGACGCACAGGAAAAATAATTTTCTCAGAAATGAAGATGCACAGGTAAAAAGAAAAGGGTGATCATAGTCCTCAAGCCATCAGAATGAGGAACACCGTCAAGGTTTATGAAATTGCAGCCCATGAATAAATAAATAAAATTTGTAGGCATACTAAATTCGAGGTCTATTAATGAATGTTTTCGGTCACACATTTGCTGCCTCATCTCAATTCTATGTCAAAAATGGTAAGGGTGTTCCTTTACACAGGGAAATTCTGTGTAACCGGCCAGGAAAAACGCCCAGTAGTAAAAATTTGGCAAAAAAATAACACACCCAAACTGGAAGACGTGGTGAAGGTATGCCAAGAATAGTAAAAAAAAAATAGGGTTAAATCGCTCTTCCAGTGCAAATGCAGAGTTATAAATTCATCCAAGAAAGTGCAGGGTTACAATTGTCCTTCAAACAACGCATCAGGTCGCATGGAAAACCATCTACCAAGGACAAATAATTAGAGGTAGACGGCTAACAGGTGCGTCCTTCGCTCATCATCCTTGCACAGAAAAGCAAGGCATTGAGATCCATAGGTATTTTAACGCTAAGGCGATGACCGTAGATCAGGCTCCTGGCCGACTTCTCAGGCAAGGACTGGCAAGATAGGAACAAAGGCAAAACAATCGCATGGGTCACAGTCAAACACCACAGGGCTGCCAAGTCATGTGGGGAACGAAGGCCATGGGAGTCAACAATCATCGAGCTAGGCTAAGAACAGTTTCAGTCACCAATTTAAAAAAAGACATCATTTTACTTTTCCATTAAATAAGCAAATCCAAGCATAAGTCCTAATACATTCTACCATACAAAAATGAAGAGAGCATACCGTTTCCTAATCACCTGCTCCGAATGACGTCCCACGCGCTCCGTGCAACCCCCGCTCACCGACCATCGAGACTTCACTGGTACCTCCAAGCCAATGCTAGGGGTACTCTTCTTCCCCCTTAACCCCCCGAGCCGCAAAGGGGCCACACACACTATCCAGAGATTTCAACTAGCTCCCAGCTCGCCTCGCAAGGCCGAGCTACCACTCCTCTCTGAGCTGGGTATCCCAATTCCCACAAGTAAATCAGTCAAGTATATATTTCTGCAGTGTAACGTTACACAAACAGAAGATGGTCCTGCATCCTTCTCCTTCCTTCATTATATAGAGTTTCGAACTTCCTTTATTTCCTAAAATCTCAATTAATTAAAGTTTTAAAAATAAATTCCTAAAACTTCCTCTCCGTACAAGTGTCCCCCATCCCCTACATTCCTCCATTATTTAATTTCTTTAATAATTAATTATCTTATTTCCCTCACCCACCTAGAGTTACTCCTAGAATCACTCGTAGGTGTCCCCAAATTCCCTTACCAGTTTTAAAGGATTTCCCTATTATTAAATTGCTAATTCAGTTTAAATTAGAAAGATCTTAAATGGTAGATTCTTTACTAAGTTGACTTTCCGCTTTTTCCCTTTTGTTCCCCTTTTTCCCTTTTTATTTTTACCTCTTTACCTAGTTTCCTAATATTTTAGATTTTCCCTCTTTCCCCTTTTTACTTAGAACTCAAAAAGGAAGGTGTGGAAATTAACCCTTTTTCCCTTTTCTTATTTAATTAGTATATTTTAATTTATCAAGGTAATAAAACAATTAATTCCCTTTTTAAATTTTAATCCAACAGATTTTTTTTTGAAACAATTTATTTCTTACTCCCTTCATGTTACAAGATTTAACGAAGATCATAATTATTATTCATGTGGTTTTTATTATTATTATTATTATTATTGAGAGATAAAATTTTACCACTAGCATAGTTTAGACTTAAACCTTAAATTTTCGTATTGGACAACATTTAATTAGGGAAATTGTTTTAAAAATACTTAACACGTTATTCGTCCTAAGGCCATCTAGGTTCATTCCTCTATCATCAACAATAGGACGTGCCCTTCAGGACGCACTACGTGCTCCAAGGGTGCCACTCATCACTCTCCATTTTTCTTTCGCGATATGCCCTTCAGGACGCACCACGTGCTCCAAGGGTCCCACTTGCTTCTCGACTGACTTGGTAGACATCAATAACCCCTGGAGTCAATACTCCGCTAGGTGAACTTGTGGGAGACTAAGGGCCTCTAAGGAATAAGGCCCCCACCTTATTGCATGCCCCTTAGAATCATCATGAGTGACTATCGCAGTATTCCCTCACGGCATCGTGGGTCCTCTCGAACTAGGTAATCGTTAACCTACATTTTGAGCCATGACGAGAGTGCTAGTAGGTTGTGGAAGGGTTGCTGACCACACCTCTCCCTCAACATCTCTGGTAGTCATGCGTGACCTCTTTACTCCACATGTGAGTTTGGTCGGCAAGCTATCCTCAGCCTGCATCATCAACGAATCATGTCAGAATATATCCATATCATATCATCTAATCAGAAGCACTAAAATAACAGTGAAACAATCAAACCCCAATGGTACACTCCCTGACTCGATCCGGAGTCCAAGGGGTTCCATCGATGCCTCAACATCCTCTAGGTCCATAATCCTGCACACTCAGTAAAACCGAGTCAATAGCACCTGTCTATGTCAATGTAGTAAAACAACATGTCATCAACCCATAACGCCTCATAATCAAAATGAAAAGTTTTAATAGCATAATAATCCAGATCACTTGTGAGCAACTGTCCTCAAAGAATAAGTTTTCTCAGTGTGACAGAGCGATATGTTACATACACCCCCTCTTGGTCTAAACTTCGTCCTGAAGTTTCACAGTATATATGCCGAAATAAAGTGTATCACAATATCATATGTCTATCTATCAAACAAAAATGGAAACTGCTGGTGCATATCATATGCGTCCTCCCAGGTCGCCAAGTGTGGACTATAATTTTCCCACTGGAACTTGACCTGATCTACCGTTCGACGTCATAGCTGTCGAACGCGATGATCCAAGATGTGGACCGGCTCAGCCGTGAGCATCCCCTCATCCGATACATGCAAGGAAATCATGTCAATAAAATGTGTAGGATCACTAATATAATGTCTCAAAATAGATACATGAAAAACATCGTGCATATGCCTCAAAGAATCAGGCAAGGCTAGTCGATAGGCCACAGGCCCCTTTCTCTCCAAAATATCGAAAGGTCCCATGTACCTAGGAGAGAGTTTAGCTCCCTTTCCAAACTTGATAGAACTCTTATGCGGTTGAACCCGCAAGAAGACTCGATCGTCGACCTCGTAACTACGGTCGACAGGGTACGCATCGACATAACTCTTATGTCGATCCTACGCTTCTTTAATCCTTTGCCTTATTGTTTGGATTTTCTCTTCCATTTCCTGGATCACTTCTGGTCCCACCAGGACCCTATCATCGAGCCGATCCCAACTCAAAGGTGTCTGACACGGTCGCCCATAAAGAAATTCAAAAGGCGCCATCTTAATGGTGCTCTGGTAACTGTTGTTGTAAGCGAACTCCACTAGTGGCAAGAATTCTTCCCAATGCTTTTGTTGGTCCATCATGTACATGTGAAACATGTCCTCCAAGGTTTGGTTCATTCGTTTGGTCTGCCTGTTAGTATCCGTGTGATACACAGTACTAAAGTTAAGTTGGGTTCACAAGGCCTCTTGGAAACTTGTCCAAAATCGTCCAGTTAACACCGATCCTCGATAGGATATAATCCTCTTAGGCATGCCATGCAGCCTCACAATATCACTGATGAAAACTCTAGCTATGTCAGGTGCCTGATACGTCATATGCACAGGAATAAAGTGAGAAATCTTTGTCAGAGTGTCTACTACTACGAAAATCGAGTCATGTCTCCTTTCCATTAGTGGCAATCCAACAATAAAATCCATCGAAATAACCTCCCATTTTGATTCTGAAATAGCATGTGGTTGTAGTAATCCTGTTGGGTGTCTATGTTCAACCTTTACCTGCTGACATTTTAGACATATGGCCACATAGTTGACTATGTCTGCTTTCATTCCCTTCCAGAAGAATAAGGGTTTAAGGTCTGCCCTCATCTTCGTGACTCCCGGGTGAGCCATGTAAACTTCTCTATGAGCCTCGCTCAGGATCAACATCCTCAACTCGTCGTTCGGTGGTATGTAGATCCGACTTTTAAACCTCAATAAACCATCGCTATCAAATGGAAATCCTTCAAATCATGGTACCATCATTGTGTTTTGTCTGATAAAATCCTCAACCTCTTTGTACCAGTCATCGTCACGCTGTAAAGATAGAATCTTTTCACGCAAATTCATCTGAGGCGACAACCCCGAGAATATCCGTGGTCTCTGACTCAATGCGTCCGCCACTCGGTTCACTATTCCTTTTATGTAGGTGATCTCAAAGTCGTACTCTCTAAGCAATTCCGACCAACGTCGTTGTCGCGCGTTCAGGTCGCTTTGCGTAAATATGTGTTATAGTCCACAATGGTCAGTCTTTAGTTTAAATTTTTGTCCAAAAAGGTAGTGTCTCCAAACCTTCAAGGCATATACGATGGCTAACAACTCCAAATCAGGTGTCGTGTATTTCTCCTCATGCCTTCTCAGTTTCCTTGAGATGTAAGTGGTCACTCGTCTGTCTTGCATTAAGACTCTGCCTAAGCCATCCTTGGATGCGTCAGTGCATACCAAGAATTCCACATCCATGTCAGGGACCTTTAGTATCGGTGCTGTTGTCAGCAACTCCTTGAGCCTCCAAAATGCTTCCGCGCATTTCTCGGTCCAAACAAACTTCTTGTTTTTCTTCTGTAATTTTGTGATCGGATTTTCTATCTTAGAAAACCCCTCGACGAACCGTCGATAATATTCTGCTAAACCCATGAAGCTATGCACTTCTGGGACATTCGTCGGCACAAGCCATTCCATGATAGCCTCGACCTTAGCTGGATCCATGACGATGCCTTCACCGGAGATGACATGCCCTAAGTAGTGAATCTTCGATTGATAAAAAGAGAATTTGGACAACTTCCCATACAATTTGTGCTCTCGTACACATCGTAGTACCAAGCGTAAGTTCTTGTCATGCTCCTCCGTCATATGAGAGTAAATCAAAATATCCTCAATGAATACTTGGACAAACTTGTCCAAGTACTCGCGGAACACCCCATTCATCAAACTCATAAATACCCCGGGGGCGTTTGTCAGTCCAAACGGTAAAATGGTAAACTCGTAATGTCCAAACCTCATCTTAAATGCGGTCTTAGGGATGCCATCCTCCTTGATCCGTAACTGGTGATACCCTGATCGCAAATCGATCTTGGAGAACACCGTCGTGCCCTTCCTTTGATCGAACAAATAATCATTTCTCGACAACAGATACTGATTCTTGATCGTGGCCTTGTTCAGTTGATGGTAGTTAATGCAGAGCCTCCACAACCCATCCTTCTTTCGTATGAAAATAGAAGGTGCACCCCACGGTGAAATGCTTGGATGTATCAGTCCCAGGTCCAACAACTCCTTCAGTTTCATTTTCAACTATTGTAACTCCAGGGTCGACATCCGATAAGGCGTTCTTGTGATCGGTTTAGTCCCCAATTTTAGGTCTATGTTAAACTCCAATTCCCTCTCTGGTGGCATCCTAGGTAACTCCTCCAGGAATACGTCCGCAAACTCTCTCACCACCGGAAGGTGTTCTAAACCTTTCGCTAATCCCTTCTCGTTTAACGCAAGGATCACATAAATCTTGCACCCCTTTCACATGTTCTTCCGTAGCTATAAGGAAGAGATAAACCTCAGGGAAACTCCCTGGTTCCATCCTACAATCACACATCTCTATCCCTCGTCATCGACCAAGCTCAACTATTTCTTCTTACAATTGAGTATTGCCTCGTGCGATTCCAACCAGTCCATACCAATCATGATGTCATAAGATCCTAAGATTGTGAGGTATAGGTTGGTCCTTGTGACAAACTCTCCCAGGTTAAGGATACAGCCCGTAACCTTTCCTCCAACCTTTTGTTTGGCTCCCGAAGCCATCTCTATGAAGCTAAACTCGTCCTGTTCGACTTCCTTTACCTTAATCCTTTTTAGCGCTGCACCAAAAATGAAACTCTTGGTAGCACGGGGATCTATCAAAATACTAAGGGTCTGGTCAACGAAGGTACCTGTCGTCTCGATCATAGTCGAATGATGCTCTTCCTGGCGGTTATTCACCGCTGCATGAATCCGATGGGCCTTTCCCATATATCCCACGGTAGTGGGTCCGACTGATCCAGATGCTCTAGTCCTCTCCACCGGGAAGTCGTGCTGGTAGTGTGGCTCCCCACATGTCCAACACCATTTCTTTGGCCCAGTAGTCCTGGTACCTGAAGTAGAAGATGACGGCCCACCATCCTGGAATCCTGGTTTTTTCTGCTGAAGAGGCCTAAACTACTGCTGCTGCAGTCGACGCTGTTGTTGATGTTGTGGTCCCCGATAAGGTGTCCGTTGCTAAGGCGTCGATCGTCGAGGTTTAGTGAAAGAGGATCCCCTCTGGAAGCCACGATATCTCGACGTATGTCTAGCTAGTGTCTGATGATACTATGCTCCAGATGACACCTGCCCTGTTGGTCTCACTAGAGTCCTAGTCTGACCCCTGCTGATAAGCTCCTCCTCTGCTATGAGGGCCTTCTGGATGACATCATGCAAGGTTTGAGGCATCAAAATCCTGACCTTTGCACATATGTTGTCGTTAAGGCCAAACACGAACCTATTGACCTTAAGCTTCTCAGTGTTAAGGTGCAGAGCATACCAGAGCAACTCCATAAAACGAGCCTCATACTCGGGCACCGTACGCCCTCCCTGTCTTAAGGCATTCAACTCATTGAGCTAACACTCAATGAATTCCTCTGAAAGGTACCTCTCTCAGAACCGTTCCTTGAACAGTTCCCATGACACGTCTTCGATGACCATGTTCAGCTGCGGTAGGAGCGTCTTCCACCATATAAGAGCGCTCCCATTCAGTTGAAAGACTGCCATGTGGACCTTCATGTTGGAGGTATAATTGTGAAGTGCGAAGCACATCGCCATGTTCTCCAACCATGCCTTGGTGGCTGCGCCTTCTGGGACACCAAAGAACTCGAGAAATTTGACCTTCTCGAGTTCACGGTGAATGCTACCAGTACCGACCAGAGTGGGTGGTGGAACCTCAGCGGGTGTCGGTGCCCTGGCCTCATCTTTATCTAAGCGATTGATGAGTGCCTCAGACATGCACTAAAAAGATCTCATCATTTCGACTACATCACCAACTGCTATCTTCTCCTGTCTGAGAACCTACTCGTCTCCCTGGGGGTTAGACCCCTTAGGCATGGATGCTACTGGAGGCATTGCGACTCCTCCCCTAGCACCCCTTCATCTACCTCCGCGGCATCCTCTAACCATGATTACCTGCACGAATACAAGTCAACTTAATTAGTAACATAATAATCAATCATATCAACGAAATCCGTAGCGATCCCAAGTCGCGGGTTGAACCCCGCTCTGATAGCACATGTAACATCCCTTCTTCTTTTGTTACGACATCAAGCCTCACATAACAAGTGCACATTTTTTTTTTTTTTTTTGTGTGTGTGTGTAGAAAGGTAATAATGAAATTATACTCAACATCGTAACACAACGACGAACACAACACATGCAACTCACACCACAACAACATAACGACCAATCATAAAAGCACATCAAGCACCTGGAAGCAACATACGACATTCGATCGACGAAGAATAAGAATGACTACCCGCCCGTCCTACCCTGCAATGGTTAGGACCTCCAGGACACATGAGCAATGCTCAAGCCCAGGTTCCCATCGATTTTGACCATTTAAGGTCTCAAGGCTGGCGACTGTTCTGAGGAACAAGGAGGTGTCTACATCCCGCTCGACACAAGCAGACCAAGCCTACTAAGCTAAGGACAATCATCCTAACCACCCAACGCCCCCAAATTAATTACGCAAGTAATTAGAACCCTTACAGTGAGAAAACCAATCACATTGAATGTTTACAAAACCAAGTACAAACATTAATTAAAAATATACAACAACCCCCTCAATGGGAAGCGCAAGCTAAAAACGACCTTGTCAAAAACCCAACCATTAATCTAGGCTAAATGGTCAATATCTATGATTTAAATTGGCGTCAATTACAGATCATATAACCAGTCTAAATTCCATTAGTCAGTAAGTTACCAACCAAACTTAATCATGAATTACGACTGAACTTAGCGAGTCTAAGATACGCTTGTAATTGTTGTACAATCTAAATTTTAACCTTAAACAATCAATAAACAGTTCTAATTTATAAATTGTCATCAAGGTGCCATCTAATTCAACATTAAATGGACATCAATAAGCAAGTCTGATCTTCGACTTGGTTATAATTAAAAATATAATTGTCATTAATTATAATCTAACTAACTTGTCTAAATCATACATTAGCCATTAATCAAGAGACATTAAATACCACCAATTTATTAAAATACCATTGTCCATCATTACAATCTAATTGACTAATCTAGTTTAATCAATATTAGAATCATAAACTACAATTACCAGCTAAATCAACAATAATGCAATTCAAAGGAGCAAGTCTGAAGTTATAAATTGGGCTTTAACTTAATATCAGATTAACATTAGATACGATCCAATCATCCATTCTACATTATACCTTAGTCATTAAATTCAATAAATAACATCAATTACGAATTAGTTCGGCAATTCAACATCACAATTCAATCATTGACCACAATTTAAATCTTTGCATTTGACCTCCTCTTAGGTCAATACGTACTAAACTATTTAATCATTAATCACAGTCTAAATGGGTAATTCGATATTAATCCAAATTTCATCTCACTAGCCATTAACATTAATAACAGTATCAACCATATTATTACAGGAAGCTACATTTAAGGCATTGGTGAACCAATTAAATCTCAACTTGTCATCTAGCTATACTGACCGCACAAAATGACAACTGTCTACTCAATTTAAAGGCAATTGTTGGGACGAGACAAGGCCATTAACGCAGGTGGTTTCCAGGATGATGGTTGGTTGTACAATGGCAGGTTACTAAATTAAGTAATGTAGTCTATTCCCATGATGTATGAAAATACTACCAGGTTGACTAAACTCACGCATCACCCAAAAGGGTTGTGCAACACACATCCCTGTATAATTGCACCCAAAACGCTTGCACACCTTCAGACTTGTAAATCGCAGCCCAACGCATCCAAACACACCACCACACTAAAATGGAAATGCAGGCAGGTAAAAGGGCAAGGAATCACACAAGCTTGCCACTCAAATAAGAGGAAATCGTTCAGGAATATTTCTACACCAGGGAGTAAAAGAATAAACAGTAACCTATCTACAACTTTAACACTACATAGACGAGCCATTTAGCAATTAAAGAGAACGCTCTGGTAGCGTCTTAACTCAAGGGAATAATTATGAGTGTTTGTCAAAAGAATTAATCACCCGCAATGCCAGTATTTAGTTTCAAAATCCAATCATTAAAAACGTAGGTCTATACAGTCGAAGGACACAAGGATAGTAAATCGGACTGGAGCAGATTCGCCAGGCATCATGTATCAACAACATAAACATTTTAGTGTGATATGAGTCACGTTTTCCAGGAAGAGCATGGTCAAGAACGTACCAGGAGGGCATTCTTAATTTTCCTTCCATTAATAAAAGGACATTCATTGTACCTATCCTGTCAAATGTTCCTCAAAAAGACACTCACTCAAGAAGTTGCACAGAAAAAGAAAAAGAAGTCACCCCGGTAGAAATTCGCTCAATCATGAAGACGCACAGGTAAAAAGGAATTCGCTCAGCATTGAAGACGCACAGGTAAATAAAGAATTCGTTCAACAATGAAGATGCACAGGTAAAAAAAAAAAATCGCTCAACGATGAAGATGCATAGGTAAAAAGAAAAAGAATTCCCTCAGCAATGAAGACACACAGGAAAAAGAATTCGCTCAGAAATGAAGATGCACAGGTAAAAAGAAAAAGGTGATCGCAATCCTCAAGCCGTCAGAATGAGGAACACAGTCAAGGTTTATGAAATTGCTGCCCAGGAATAAATAAAATAAATTTGCAGGCATACTAAATTCAAGGTCTATTAATGAATGTTGTCAGTCACACACTTGCTACCTCATCTCAATTCTATGTCAAAAATGGTAAGGGTGTTCATTTACACAAGGAAATTCTGTGTAACCAGCCAGGAAAAACGCCCAGGAGTAAAAAGTGGGCAAAACAAGAACACACCCAAACCGTAAGATTTGGTGAAGGTATGCTAAGAATAATAATAAAAAAACAGGGTTAAATCGCTCTTCCAGTGCAAATGCAGAGTTATAAATTCATCCAAGAAAGTGCATGGTTACAATTTTCCTTCAAACAATGCATCAGGGCACATGGCGAACCATCTTCCAGGGACAAATAATCAGAGGTAGACGGCTAACAGGTGCATCCTTCACTCATCATCCTTGCATAGAAAAGCAGGGTGTTGAGATCCATAGGTCTTTTAATGCTAATGCGACGACTGCAGATTAGTCTCCTGGCCACTACTCAGGCAAGGACCGACGAGCTAGGAATGAAGGCAAAACAATCGCATGGGTCACAGTCAAACACCACAGGGATGACAAGTCATGCGGGGAATGAAGGCCATGGGAGTCAACAATCATCGAGCTAGGCTAAGAATAGTTTCAGTCACCAATTAAAAAAAAACATCATTTTACTTTTCCATTAAATAAGCAGATCCAAGCATAAGTCCTAATACATTCTACCATACAAAAATGAAGAGAGCGTACCATTGCCTGATCGCCTGCTCTGAATGACGTCTCGCGCGCTCTGTGCAACCCCTGCTTGCCGACCGTTGAGACTTGACCGGTACCTCCCAGCCAATGCTAGGGGTACTCTTCTTCCCCATTATCCCCCCAAGCCTCAAAGGGGCCATACACACTATCCATAGATTTCGACTAGCTCCCATCTTGCCTCGCAAGGCCGAGCTACCACTCCTCTCCAAGCTGGGTATCCCAACTCCCACAAGTAAATCAGTCAAGTAGATATTTCTGCAACGTAACGTTACACAAACATAAGATGTTCCTTCATCCTTCTCCTTCCTTCATTATATAGAGTTTCAAACTTCCTTTATTTTCTAAAATCTCAATTAATTAAAGTTTTAAAAATAAATTCCTAAAAATTCCTCTCCGTACAAGTGTCCCCCATCCCCTACATTCCTCCATTATTTAATTTCTTTAATTAATTAATTATCTTATTTCCCTCACCCACCTAGAGTTACTCCTAGGTGTCCCCAAATTCCCTTACCAGTTTTAAAGGCTTTCCCTATTATTAAATTGCTAATTCAGTTTAAATTAGAAAGCTCTTAAATGATAGATTCTTTACTAAGTTGACTTTCCGCTTTTTCCCTTAAGTTCCCCTTTTTCCCTTTTTATGTTTACCTCTTTTCCTAGTTTCCTAATATTTTAGAGTTTCCCTCTTTCCCCTTTTTACTTAGAACTCAAAAAGGCAGGTGTGGAACTTAACCCTTTTTCCCTTTTCTTATTTAATTAGTATATTTTAATTTATCAAGGTAATAAAACAATTAATTCCCTTTTTAAATTTTAATCCAACAGATTTTTTTTTTGAAACAATTTATTTCTTACTCCCTTCATGTTACAAGATTTAATGAAGATCATAATTATTATTCATGTGGTTATTATTATTATTATTATTATTATTATTGAGAGATAAAATTTTACCACTAGCATAGTTTAGACTTATACCTTAAATTTTCGTATTGGACGACATTTAATTAGGGAAATTGTTTTAAAAATACTTAACACGTTATTCGTCCTAAGGCCACCTAGGTTCATTCCTCTATCATCAACAATGTGACGTGCCCTTTAGGATGCACTAGGTGCTCCAAGGGTGCCACTCACCTCATCTGTTCCCTTGCGCGATGTGCCCTTCAGGATGCACTACGTGCTCCAAGGGTGCCACTCGTCACTCTCCATTTTTCTTGCGTGACGTGCCCTTCAGGATGCACCACGTGCTCCAAGGGTGACACTCGCCTCTTGACTAACTTGGTAGACATCAATAACCCCCGGAGTCAATACTCCACCATGTGAACTTGTGGGAGACTAAGGGCCTCTGGAATAAGGCCCCCACCTTATTGCGTGCCCCTTAGAATCATCATGAGTGACTGTCGCAGTCTGCCCTCACGACATCGTGGGTTCTCTCGAACTAGGTAATCGTTAACCTACAATTCGATCCACGACGAGAGTGCTAGTAGGCTGTGGCAGGGTTGCTGACCACACCTCTCCTTCAACATCTCTGGTAGTCATGAACGACGCCTTTACTCCACATGTGAGCCTGGTTGGCAAGCTATCGTCAGACTGCATCATCAACGAATCATGTCATAATATATCCATATCATATCATCTAATCAAATGTGCCTAAATCACAATGAAACAATCAAACCCCAATGGTAGACTCCCTGACTCAATCCAGAGTCCAAGGGGTTCCATCGATGCCTCGACATCCTCTAGGTCCATAATCCTGCACACTCAATAAAACTGAGTCAATATCACCTGTCTATGTCAATGTAGTAAAACAACATGTCATCAACCCATAACGCGTCATAATCAAAATCAAAATTTTTAATAGCATAATAATCCGGATCACTTGCGAACAAGTGTCCTCAAAGAATAAGTTCACTCAGTGCGCCAGAGCGGGATGTTACATCTAGACCTTCTTAAAAAATACTTATATAAGTCACCTCCTCCTCCATCATATCACTATAAGTCCCCTCCTCCTCCATTACCACAAGTCCCCTTTGGACCTGCTTAACAAGTACTTATACAAGTCCCCTCCTCCCCCGTATTACTATAAGTCTCCCTCACCACCATCACGGTCCCCTCCTCCTCCCTGTTACTACAAATCTCCTCCACTGCCACTGCCAATCTACTAATGAGAACATGCAGGTACTTTTGTTATTGTTGCAAATTTCTGTTAATTAATTTGGGCGCAGCCAGCAAGCCATATAAAGTAGTGGCTTTTAGAATTTTTCAGTATATAATTATGTAATTGGTTTCAACACGTCTTCATAAATTTGGGTTGTTTG
Organism: Picea engelmannii; assembly: GCA_009831015.1. Classification (NCBI taxonomy): domain Eukaryota; kingdom Viridiplantae; phylum Streptophyta; class Pinopsida; order Pinales; family Pinaceae; genus Picea; species Picea engelmannii. The sequence continues at coordinate 143,260 of ML787158.1, forward strand.
GTTTCCAGTAGACCGATAAATTAATTTGTGGTGATGTTTTTCTTTTGCATTTGGTTTTGTAGAGTGAGTGGAGTTCTTTCTCCTTCTCCACAACAAGAGGAGGTCAGAACTAGAGTTCCAGTGAGTGAAGCAATGAAATGTTAATTTGATAAATAAAAGCGGTGCAATTTTAGTGAACGGCTCAGAAGAACACGCCAAAGAGGAGATAAGATAAAGATGGATTAATTGCATTTGATGTATTATTTAATTTAGATTGAATTGGTATGGATTGCAATAAACTAGATACCTTCTCTAATAAGGACTGGTCATTACTATGCAGTGAATCAAATTTCTTGAGAAATACAATATCCATTGCGTCCATGTAGTGCTAAGCGAATGTTTGTGAAAATCCAGTGCATAGTCCAATGCATATCTTGGAAACATGTATTAATTTAATTGATTAATAGAGACATCAAACGACATAGGGGGAAAAAAAAATTCAAAGAAGATGAGAAATGATTTAGCATGATCGCATAATAAATATAGTGGCTATACTAGCATTTAAGAAAAAAAGTAACAACGTTGACATGGTGATTTCTAACCCACCCTAAGTTATTTATTTATTTTCTTTATTTTTTAGAATGGGCAGAGGAGCTTTTCATATACTTTTAAAAGAAGTTTGAAGGTGTTTTGGGATAATTCCATATAAATGTATGAGAGGTTTTTTGGGTTAATTCCATTGTTAAAGTAGTGCCATAGGATAGTATTTGATCCAAACCAACCTCATCTCCAAGAGCTGGCCTTCAAAAAGAGGCAGGATTCTCGAAATTTTCTTCTAACCAAGATCAACGCTCCCCTATAGTTAGATACAGAGCATTGATTGTAGATAATCTCTCCCTAAATAAGGTAAAGGGGGCGTTGATCTATGGGTTAGCGCTCCCTAAGCATGGCCATTGGGGCACTACCCTTCAAAAATGCCCAAAAAATGGTCGATTTTTCAAGTAAAAAGTGTGTTTCTGGCCTTGAAATGATGGGTTTCTTCCTCCAATATGACTTAGGGATCATGGAAAATGTTATTTTATGGTTTCAAGGGGTTAAAACACATATAAACACATATAAAATTGCATGTGACACTTAGTTAGGTGCACAAGACACTTGATGACACTTACCAAGGTGCATACGACACTTTTATGATACTTGTGACAATTAGGGTGAAATAATTAAGTGTGTCATTTTGATGTGAAACAAATTTCCCCCTAAGGTTTGAGGTCATAAGAGAAACTGATGGCCGAAACACTTTACAATTATTCAATGCAAGGGTGTGGAATTGGAGAACCTAGAAGAAGGTGCAAACAACCATCAAACAATATTAATATATGTTCCATTTTCGAGGCAGGCATACATATGCTCGGAATACAAGATGACGCAAAGCACAGTTGTCGACCAATACACTACAGATCCATGAAAAATATTGACTAAGGATATGGCCACCAAAGATACAATGTGGATCCATACGCCCATGACATGAACTGATCGTAGCAATGGAAAATACACAATGGAGATACGATATGATAAGACATATCCACGAACCAATACAATGTGGATCTATGTGACAATATATATATATCAACATGCTCAAATGATCTAATTTCACATCCTAGAAAAAGCAGACAACAAAGTGTACACTCAACCCAGGGTCTTCATCCCAATATCGATGTGGTATGAATCTAACCATGTGAATAGAATATTTGATGTTGAACATGGTAGAAACCACTTGATTACCGATCATTGAAGTAAACCGTTAACAAGTGAGAGGGAAATCACCAATGATGTCAATCACTCCCAAGGTACCCTAGAACATTCCAATGAATGTGAGTAAATGAGATGAGGTTGAACATTCATGGAATCATCCGATCAAAGGTCAATGATGTAAACCTACTATCGAAAGTGAGGCCTTCCATTGAGGCATGAAGGTCCCAAGGTACTAACTACTTTCTAAGTCTAATTCTCGGATGATGTGTTGAATTCGACAGGAAATGACTCTTCGAAGGAGGGCCTTTATGTATCCCCCATTATCTACATGAAACTGACATAGGAAAGTGATGTAAGATGGTGAATCGAATGAGTATGGACTCACACAAGAAATGGAAACTGGAAATACTGCAGATGGATGGTTTGAAGTGAAACTTCCCTTGAACATGATGAGGCACAATAATTGACTTGGAAACATTGACTCGATGAGTACCAAGAATGTAATGTGACGAAAATAAGAGCACTCTTCGACTGGACGAAAATGTATGGCGACACATGGAATTGGTATGGCTCAGAGACAAGTGGATTACCCAACTGTAAGATGAGACGCAAACAGGTGCCATGTTCAAGGGCGATAACAATTGCCATAAAGGATCCCCAAAAACTTGACCCACTTCCTTCAATTTTTCCCCCACCCAGATAGATGAGTACCCCATTCTCTTTTAATGAACTTGAGGAGGATAACAAATGCTTGACATAGCTCATCCTTTAGATGAGTCCCTCGTCATATGTTTAACGAACCCGAAGAAGGAGGGGTTTGGTCCCGTATGGGTCCTTCAATGTGTAGTTTAGCGAGTCCATAGAAGGAAAACTCGGGGTTTTTTCATGTTTATAGAGTCTGAAAAGAACTTAAATGAAACTCCATGGTTGTCCTTTTTCGTGATTTTTAGTCTCCAAGGTCCAAAAAATTATAAAATGATACGACATAGAAATCTTCCAATCATGCTTGATTAGAGTGTTCATTTTTCGTAATTAGTCCCACGATACCAAAAAAAGAGATAAAATACCACTCGAAAGATTCCATTTCAAACCTTTTAAAGAGTGTGAAAGGACCCAAGATCACTCGACAATCTTTTCATTTTTAGAGAGTCTGAAAATAGCTTAAAGGAAACTCTAGGGGGTTCCTTTTTCATATAACCTTTATGAGTCTGAAAAAATGACAAAAGTATACTTGGTCACATTCTCATGTATTTACGAGCATGAGAAATAACAAAGACCAAACTCAGAATTGGTTTCATTTTTACACAAGTTGAAACAAAATTAAACTATTCTTGTAATTTCCCAACGTAATTTCCAAAGTTTTTGAGGGATACCCATGGATGGTTGGTACTCTTCCCCCAGCTTGAAAATCTAGAGGCTTAACAAAAAAATGATAATCAAGGTTGGAGACATGCCCCGCCTGTTGAGGAAAAGATATGAAATGATCTTACTCAAGAATTTTTAGATATTGCTTGGCTAAAGCGAGATAGACGGGAATATCACCCTATATTTATAGTCATCAAAATTGGTATCCTAACTCACAAGTATTGTTTACAAGTTCTTAGGCTATTTTTTTTTATAAATAAAATCTTGCTCAAAAATTCATTATTTATGTAATTTTCTAAAAATAACAGATGCTGAAAAAAAATATAGAGACAAAAGTAAAGACACCAAGTCAATAATCAAAATAGATGAGACATAAAGAAATCCTTTATTTCATTCAAATTCATCAAAGAATCGTTCTCTTTACAAAACTTCTTGAATATTTCTTTTACCAAAGTCAAACTTAGACGTCCCAGATGAAACATACAAAAGGACTTCTGACAGAAAATTAAAAAACTGAACTTTAAAAGATGGATCAGCTTGCCGCAGATTGTTGCCCACTCGACTCTGCACAATAGCTTTTGTCAGTCATTAAATCTAATTCATAAACAAACAAGTCTACATAGACTATCAAAGATAGATCAAAACCTCTGAAAAATAAGTGTCTGAATGATGTAATTCAGCCCCGAATCTTGCTGTCTACAATAGGACCCTACTATCATAAAAAAGAATTAGTCTTCTAATGAATTAAGGAATGAATGAAAACTAAATTATCTCAACAAAAACTCAAACAACAAACCTTATTATGCTTCTCCTTCTATCTCTCCCTTTTTTTCCTCCCTTTCCTTTGGCCTTTAAGAAAATTAGAATTGGTTCAAGTAGTTGAACTAATTCCTTAGTTAAGTTAACTAAAGCTCAACCAACTTTTTAGTTAGGGAGAAAAGTAATAAATCATAATAAGGGTTTTTAAATAAATAATAACTAGTAGGTGGGACCCCTTGTGACTCCCTTTAGCTTTTAACAATCATAACACAACTAGTTAATTAAACAAAACATCCCTCCTTGTGACTCCCATCACCACATTCATATTTGACAATTTATCTCAATGATATTTGAAATTATTTCCAAAATATATTATTCATATATCCAAAAATAATATGTTATCCAAAATTTTAGAAGTCAACTGTTCTCAACAATTAATAAATAAAAAACTTAAAATCCATATTTCCCACTCTGGGAGGAAATCCTTCCCTTGTTGTTGTTGTCACCTTTTGATTTCTCTGAATTTGTCTTGGGCTGGGTGGAGCCCTTAGGCCTAATCTTGCTAATCACATGAGAGAAATTGTCCCTCAAATGCATGCGAGAGGACATGGATTTATCAGAGCCATTGGAAGGTGAGGAGGGGGCAGCAATGGATTTTCCTTTGTCAGGGACATGGTGGGCCTCGATTTTCAACCTTTTTCTTGCATGGGAAGACTGAACTGGTGAGTGGTAAGGGGAAGCTTGGACAATTTGATTGATAGGTGGGGGAGCAGGTAAAGACAATTTAGGCCAAACACGATGTTGGGAGATTGTCGGGTGGGCAATCTCTTGCCATCTATCATTCTCAGGAACTTCAGGCTATAGTGAGACACGAGGATGCACGAGGACACCAGGGGGCTGTGGGTCTTGGAAGGGAGACCTTTCAAGCCTAGGTTGGACCAGTCCTTGCCCAATCTAGTTAAAAAACCTAGCTTGAAATAGATGACCTAACTCTTGCGAGTCTACATCAAAGTGTATAGATAATCTTGGCCTTCTAGGGCCCCTGTTCCAATTACCTCTCCCTCGGTTAACTCTGCCATGACTACCTCTGCTGAAAATTCTCATTCCTGTATGCATAATTGATTAGGAAATAGTTTCTTTAACAACCATACATGAAAAATATTTTAAAATATGAAATAAAATTTAGCTCAACAACATATCAGACTCATGCAATCCAATCCATACAAATTGTTTTAATAGTTTTCAATGAGAAGGGGGTGAACAAAAGGTTATGGGACATGTGAGGGGTTGTATTGAGAGAAAAATGTTAAAATGAGGGGGAAAAGATCATGATTAATGCTCACAGACAACAAACAATCAACTATAATGTAAACCAAAGAATATATCACTATAATCCATCTTAAACTGTTACAATACAAAGTTTCAATTAGTTGTAATTAAATTTTAGGAACATGGAGTGGATAATGAATATGGGAAGGTGAGGGTATTGTAATTAGCGAAAATCGAAATAATGGTAGGGGAAGAGAGTGGATATTGTTCGAAAAATTAATTAGGTAATCCATTAAACAATTTTGTATTTTATGCAAATGATTCAACACCAATCAAACAATTATTGTGATCAATTAAACAATTATTGTGTGTTAATACTTGTTCATTGTCCACATTTAAATCTTCAACACTTTTTATTAACACAATGTCATCATACTCAAAATCAATATGCTTTTCAAACATCCTGTAAAAGAATTTTTTTCCTCCCATTCCTTCCATTTAATATTCAAAAAACAATCGCAATGAACACACAGTCATTTGTTTCAACTCTGTTCAGCATCAAAACCATCAACCACTGTCCATAAATTATTTCCTCAAATCAAACACAGACACAAGCTCTTTTAGAAACATGCCCGATTCCATTCCTCTAATCAATTTAACAATTAAATTGCAATGAAACCATAATATTATAAAACCCGTGCCCCTCTCTGATGGTGCAATTATACGATGCATGATATCCATAAATCATACACAGTGGACAGCCAAGCAACAACTATCAATACTTTAAATTGCAATAATCTCGATCGGGCAATTTAAACACACAGTAACAACGACCATCATTTCTGTTGGAGTTACTTCACACACACCTAGGATTTATTTTTCCTAAGGTTTTTCCTTGTCTATTAGTCATAATTAGACATTATCCAATTTCCTATATTTTAAGGGAGAATATTCTCTTTCAGTTGACACTTTAGTTTGACTAGTTGAGTTGAGTCTAGATGTTGCATTGGTTTTATCACCATGAAAAATTGGGATCATCACCATGCTAATTCAAAATTTCCTTGGGATCATCACCATACTGGCGCATTACCCTTGATTCCCTGATTTAACTCCTCACTACTCTCTGTTCAATCAGTTAATTGAAGACTAGTTGACTAGTTAACTCAACTAGGTGGCAGTTCACTCCCGTAACTGCCTGAGAGACTAGACTAGGTGGAAGTTCACTCCCGTAACTACTGGTGTGTGTCTAGATCACTCTATACCACCACTATGGTGCATTAGTTCTCCTACAGTGCACACTCATTGAGTTATACATAGTATATCATGTGTAAATTATTCATTATTCACAACGGTTAATGAGAATTCTTTCATTCTTTCTCTCCTTCTTCTTCTTTCTCCAATTCTATCTGCAAATGTGTGTATTATTGTTTAGCTAGATCTATTATGTGCAATTTTAACACATTTACATGGTATCAGAGCCGATGGACTACCAAGCAAAAGCTACACCAATTTTTTTTGTAGATACAAAAGATTGAAGAAGATTGAAGACGCGGAAAGATGGATTTCCAAAAAGAATTCATTCTTACACCTTACTCAAAGGAATTCCAAGTTAACAATACTTTGCGAGCGAAATCCTCGTTGAAATTTTTATCATCAACAAACTGGTGACTCCACAAGGAAATTTGTTTCCAACATATTTAGAACTCAGAACACATGGTTTTGCAGAACAAGAACAACATATCAAGAAGATATAACCAGGAAGATTATGCAATAGGGGGAAGTGAGCGGATTTAATGGAAAATGACCGGGAATTTGGGAATAACTCATGGAAAATGTTAAGTATGAGGGGGTTTATCCCTATATGCATAATCATTCAACCGGAATCTGCTCGTTTCTTCAAGGAGAAAAATTATGGATTTTCTCTTTTAAATTATCAAATGGATGAAGAAATGGAAAGCAAAAGTAGGAGATAACCAATTTCTTTATAAGACAGCAGTGAAAGAAGATAAAAAAAAATCAATTGTGCTTTCAGGGGGAACATCATAACAAATATTTAAGCTTGATTGTTATTGAATAACAATACCTTGCAGGAGTGTCACTGTGGCAAACCTGATCCAACATCTTATTCTTGACCAAAAATCAACTAAAAGATGAAAAAACAATAAAAATCATGACAGAATTAAGATTACCAAATTTAAAACAACAGAAAATAAAATTACAGAAATGTAAAAGTAGTAGGAAAATTATAAAGAAGGAAGCATAAATCAAACAACTGTAAAATCAGAAATGAAAAAAAAAACAGTGAAAAAATGAAAGCAGAACTAGACTACTAATATACAGAAAATCCAAACAACATTAAAAATTTCAAGTTGGTTCCACGTAATGTTTTAAGTGAGATTCGTTATTGTTGTAGGAAAACGATCACTCCTATAAATATTTTAGAATGTAAGAGTTAGTACCCAGGACAAAAGCGATCTTGAAAGGACCCAACCATAAATTTTGAAATTTTGAGACAATTGATAGTCCTTTAGAGTACACGATTAAATCATCAAGATAAACATGAATAACCTTACCGATCAAAACATTAAGAGTTATTTGCATAGGTATTTTAAAAGTGATACTCATAACAGATAAGAGAAAAGGAATACATTCATAATTCAAGTTACCCCAATGAGTAATAAGGGTGGTTTTGCATGCATCTGCCCTTTTTACCTTGATTTGATTGTAACCAGAAAAATTGTCAAGTAAGGGCATAATCTGTGACCTTACAACTTGCTACAGAATTATTTCCATATTAGGGGGAGGAAAGTGATCTTTCATAATAGCCTGATTGAATGCGTGAAAATTAATGCAGAAGCTAATATGATCAGTGAATTTCATAACGAGAACTAATTTGGAAACCCATTCAAGGTACTAATTGACTGAAAAGGTGATTACAGCCTTCAAGAATTTGTCTGACTCCCTTCGAATAGTTGCTTCTAGTGCAAGGTTGATAGATCTTTGTTTTTGCCTAACTAGTTTTATTCCTTCTTTGATGGGGTTGGAATGTCGTATAAGACCAGGATCAAAACCACGAAGATCCTTGTAATACCAAACAAAAACATCTTGAAATTCACCAAGTAGCTTGGAAAACTTCATTTCATTTTCATCAGAACACTAGGCACCTATTTTAACATTATTTGGAGACTCAGGTGTCCCAATGATCAAGGAGATGGTTTCACCCACCTTCCTTTTTGAATCCTCTTATTTTTGTTTCTCTTTATTGCCTACATCACTCGATGAAAAAAAACTCTCTAGAGGAGTCAAGCCTTTAGGAATCTTGTTATCTTCTATGGATATAATTTCCTTGGGCTTATAAGGTTCATTTTGAATGAAAGCATAGATTTTCTCATCGCCAGGGAAGACCTGCCAAGATTCTATATTGTCAGGGATATGTGGACGATATAGAGATTCAAAAGTACAATCAGGTCTGTGTGGCAGAAGTTTCCGATTAGGAGAGGCTGCAAAAACAACTAATTGATCAACCATTGAGTTCAATTCCCTCTTAACATGAGTGTTGTAGAAAGATAATAGGTTTGAGATAAGTGCCCAAACAGTTTGGGTGTATCGTTTCATCAACTTGTTGCTATGATATTATATCTTACGTACAAGATTCACAACAAGCTTTGAATCTCCAAAAACTGAAAGGTGACCACAACCAAGATTATAGGCGTTTTCAATGACTAATAATAAAGCTTCAAATTCAATGACATTGTTTGTGCAAGAAAACTCCAACTTATAAGAAAAATTATGGATTTTTCCTGCAAGAGAAATCAAGATAATGCCAGCTCTGTTACCTTCACTAGAGCATGAACCATTGAAGTACATGTGCCACATACCATCATCTAAATCAATTTGTTCCAAGGTCCTCTTCGATATAGTTTACATTAGGTTGTGGGACACTTTCTATGTAAGGTGAAATCCTTACCTCTCTAAGGACTATAATTTTTTTACCATTCCAAGGAATGGATAAATGTGTCACGTCGAGTGAGACATATCCACCCATCAAAGCTTGCCAATCTCTTCCCAAGATGATTGAGTAATTGCTTACTGGCATATCAATTACCTGAATGCTAAGGGTTGTCCTTATTTCAGGATGTGCGCACAAAACTAAGGTCACATCTTTAATCTTGCCTATGGTCGTTTGTTGTAGAATATTATAAGAGAGCATGCTCCTCGCGTTTTCATTTGTACAAGACAAGCCTAGCTCTTCCATAATAATCTTGGACATCACACTTGGGCCCGAACCGCCATCAATGAGGAAACAATGGGTGATCTTATCCATAATATTTATAGAGATATAAAAAGGGGGATTTTTTACAGGGTATCTAAATTTATGAACACCTACTTTATTTACAGATGAATCCTCTTCATTCACCTCTCCAGAGAGGTTGGCTACAAGGGAATACTTTCCTTACATGAATTGTTTTAGATGCCTCTATTGTTTAGGGGTGTCAACCATGTCCAGGAGGGTGGCATCTTCTTTGATGTTGGCCAACTGATTTAAAATATTTTATTTGGAAGAGGGGATAGGGGAAGTTGTTCCTTGATTGTCAGGAACCTTAGGAACCTGAACCATAGTAGTTGGGGATGATGAGGTTGGGATAGAATAATTGCAGGGAGGATCAAATTTTCCCTTGGGAGCATAAGATTTGTTCCTAGTATTGATGATCATGCCATCTTCTGGATGTGAAAAATCTAGGAAAACGATGGTATTTCATGGTATTTTACCAAAGATATTATCTTTAGTGCTCTTCCTTACCTCACATGTGGCTTCCTCGTGGTGTTCCTCGCAAAAATTACATCAAATTCGAGGCAAGATAGCATTAGGATGAAAATTATTTCCAACTATATTCCTAAAGGGGGGTGCAGAAGAGGATGAAGCTCCAGGGGTGAGAGGGGAGACAGTTCCCTTTCGCTCATATGCTATCATACGATTATTCATATCTTGTACTAGCTGTAAGAGGGTGGACATGTTTGTTTGTTTAACTGATCCTCCCTAGGGAAGACCTGTTCTTTCGAGTTGTTCTTCATACTCTAAAAAAGTATGCAGAGAAGAACCAAGGTTATCAATGGATTTTACCTCAAGACTATGATGATAGGGGGAAGGTAATGTATTGTAGTAATGCATGAAAGCGGCTTGGTTTTGAGGTTGAATGAGTTCGGGGATTTGATTGTATAACTTAGTGAAACACAATTTGAAGGACTTGATGGTCTCACCATCTTTATAGGTGATGTTATTGTACTTCCGTAACTGCTCAGCTAGGATTTTAGATTGCCCATAGGTGGATCTGAACCAATAAACTAACTCCTCCCAAGTAGACAAAATCTTAGGAGGAAGGTCAAAGAAATTGGTCCCAACCTTTCCTTCTAAGGAATTGATGAATAAGAGCATGCAAGTATCATTTTCATTGGCTCCTATGTTGTGAGAAATAATAGAAAATTCCACCAGGTGTTCGTTTGTAGTGACAATATTATTTCTCGAAAACCTAGGGAGATGATCTTTAAATTTAGGAAGTGGACGAGTAGCAGGTGCTAGGTTAAGAGGAGAGGACACATGCCATGGTGTGGTTGCGACGTCTTCTTCAAACTAAAAAATCCCATACTTTTCAATGAATTTGGTGATATTTGTCATAGATTATAAAGGGATATGGTGGCTATATAAGCTACCAATCACTGACGAAGTTGAAGACTGAGAAGAGGAAGCACTTCCAGTGCCACTAGATCCACCACTAGATGCCATCTTGTGGATAATAGGAGAGGGAGAGAAACATGATCTGGATGAATCATACAAAGTTCTCCTTAGAGCACTTTGTTGGGTTAATAACACGATGTTCCTTCTTCCTATTTCAACAATAGGATTAATTTTAGGTGATAAGCCTCTTCTTCTTCTAGAAACACGAGAGTCTAAGGACATAAAAATAAGGCCAAAACTAAAGGAACAAGAAGGTTACTGCTGATTTCTAGGTTGTCTACGTCTAGCTTCCCAACGTTCTTGGGCACTAATATATCGTTCAATTGCTGCCCATGAATGATTAAGCTCAACACGAGTATTGGCAATGTCTTAAATGGTGTTTAACAAATTCAAAGCAATGTTGGCCTGATCTTGAAGATCAGGCTCAATATTGGGCTACCTTGCAATAGGCACAATCATTAAGAAATAAAACAGTCAAATAATCAATATTAGAAAAAATAGATGTATTCGATGCTAATCAAGCATAAAAATTAACCAGAGAGATATTGAAGATCTCCCCAGTATGGTCGCCAAATAAATGTTGAGGAAAAGATATGAAATGATCTTACTCAAGCATTTTCAGATCTTTCTTGGATAAAGAGAGATAGACGGTAATATCACCCTAGATTTATAGCCAGAAAAATTGGTATCCTAACTCACAAGTATTGTTTACAAGTGCTTAGGATGGTTTTTTTATAAATAAAAGATAGCTGAAAAATTCATTATTTATGTAATTTTCTGAACATAACAGATGCTGAAAATAAATATAGAGATAGAAGTAAAGACACCAAGTTAATAATCAAAATATATGAGACATAAGGAATCCTTTATTTCATTCCAATTCATCAAAGAATCGTTCTCTTTACAAAATTTATTGAAGAAGTTTTGGACCAAAGTCAAACTTAGATGTCCCAGATGAAAGATAAAAAAGGACTTTTGAAAAAAAATTTAAAAACTGAACTTTAAAAGATGGATCAACTTGCCACATATTACCGCCCACTTGACTCTTCACAATATCCTTTGTCATTCATGAAATATAATTCACAAACAAACAAGTCTACACAGACTATCAAAGATAGATCAACACATCTGAAAAAAAAGTGTCTGAATGATGTAATTCAACCCTGAATCTTGTTGTCTACAATGGGATCCTGCTATCATAAAAAAGAATTAGGCTTCTAATGAATTAAAGAATGAATGAAAACTGAATTATCTCAACAGAAACTCAAAGATCAAACCTTAGTATGCTTCTCCTTCTATCTATTGCTTTTTTTCCTCCCTTTCCTTTAACCTTTAAGAAAATTAGAATTGGTTCAAGTACTTGAACTACTTCCTTTCCTTTGTCAGGGACCATTGGAGGGCGAGGAAGGGGAAACAATGGATTTTCCTTTGTTAGGGACATGGTGGGCCTTAGTTTTCAACCTTTTTCTTACATGGGAAGACTGAACTAGTGAGTGGTTAGGGGTAGCTTGGACAATTTGATTGATAGGCGGGGGAGCAGGTAAAGACAAGTTAGGCCAACCACAATGTTGGGAGACTGTCGGGTGTACAAGCTCTTGCCATACGTCATTCTCGAGAAATTCATCCTGTAGTGAGACATGAGAATGCACGGGGACACCAGGGGCCTATGGGGCTTGGAAGGGAGGCCTTTCGGGCCTAGGTTGGACCACTCATTTCCCAATCTAGTTAAAAAACCCAGCTTGAAATAGTTGGTCTAACTCTTGCAAGTCTGCATCAAAGTGTATAAAGAATATTGGCCTTCTAGGGCCTCTGTTCCAATTAACTCTCCCTCGCTTACCTCTACCATGACTACCTCTGTTGAAAAATCTCATTCATGTATGCATAATTGATTAGAAAATATTTTCTTTAAGAACCATACATGACAACTCTTTTAAAATATGAAATAAAATTTGGCTCAGCAACATATCAGGCTCATGCAATCCAATCCATACAAATTGTTTTAATAGTTTTCAATGAGCAGGGGGTGAAAAAAAGGTTCTAAGATATGAGAGGGGTTGTATTGAGCAAAAAATGTTAAAATGAGGGGGAAAATGTCATGATTACTTCTCACAGACAACAAACAATCAACTGTAATGTAAACCAAAGAAAATATCACTGTAATCCATCTTAAACTGTTACATATATATTTTCCTTTAACTATAATTAAATTTTAGGAACATGGAGTGGATAATGAATATGAGAAGGTGAGGGGATTTTAATTAGAAAAAAGAGAAATATTGGTAGGGGAAGAGAGAAGATAATGTTCGAAAAATTAATTAAGTAATCCATTAAACAATTATGTATTTGATGCAAACGATTCAACACCAACCAAACAATTATTGTGATCAATTAAACAATTACTTTGTGTTAATACTTGTTCACTGTCCACATTTAAATCTTCAACACTTTTTATCAACACAGTGTCATCATACTCATAATCAATATGATTTTCAAACATCCTGTAAAGGAATTATGTTCCTCTCATTCCTTCTATTTAATATTCAAAACAAAATCCCAATGAACACACAGTTATTTGTTTCAACTCTGTTCAGCATCAAAACCATCAACCACTATCCATAAATTATTTCCTCAAATCAAACAAAAACACAAGCTCTTTTAGAAACGTGCATGATTCCATTCCTCTAATCAATTTAACAATTAAATTGCAATGAAACCATACTATTATAAAACCCGTGCCCCTCTCTGATGGTGCAATGATACGATGCACGATATCCATAAATCATACACATTGGACAACCAAGCCACAAGTATCAATACTTTAAATTGCGATAATCTCGACCGGGCAATTTAAACACACGGTAACAATGACCATCAATTCAACTTATTCCATGTTGTAGAAAACATACTGACCAATGCAAAGAAGAATTTATGTGACTTTTCATATCAAACCCTACAATAATGTTGAGTTAACAATACAACTGTTACAACATGGGAGGCAACGACTGTATGCCCATTTCCTTTTCTCAAACCAACCAATAAAACCATGTTGATCTATTGATTCAACTGTCATAATAAATAATGCAGTGACTATATACCAATAACCATTTACGATTATAACTGTGTAATCAACTCTATCAACAGAGATGAGTCAATAATCAAAAAAATTGTCGACGCTATTCCAACAATTCAGAACAGTCAAAAAAATACCCGACATGATATCATTGGCTCAATTTATCAAAATCGGGCTCTGAATAATCAAGGGTTCGCTCAGTGGAACCAACACAAGGAGACTGGAGTCGACCATACCAACAACAGGTGAGAACCCTTCGAGACAACATGGTGGACACACATGCATTATAACCCTTAACTCGTATGATATGGTGACAGTTTGACCTCAGGCATGAGATACTATGAATAAAGGAGAAGAGGTTCCTTACTGGACAGTAAACAATATCGAGAACACGCAGGGCATAGCCTTCATGGTTTTCCCCAAAAAGACAAACAATGCTGATAGAAAATGCAGATCCTGGGTAATAGAAACAAATCCTAAAGAAAACCTCTTGCATAATAGCCACCATAATCGACTGTGAAAATAACATAAAATGATCCCACAACTAGGTGGAGAACGATATACAGTGACCCAAAGGTGGTTCAAAAATTACACAACAACCCCATAACAACCAATACGACCAGGTATGGTTACAAGGACTGTGAGGAGATGACCAACAAGTCCATATGGAATGAAACCCTCCAACAAAACCCATAAAGACAATAGAGAGCCTTCATGGATTCCACCACAGAGAACAATTAATGAAATTTCGAATTCAACCATCAATTTTCCCATTTGCAATGAATAACACACAAACAACCATTCCACAGAAACACCAAGAGTCTACACAGTTTCCAGCCTCAATGAAAACATAGACCAATACATCACCGAGTCAATATTTATTTCATAACTAGAGTGAGTTCATGGATGGCGAAGAAAACATACTTGTAATCAAATGGAATTAAAAATGAGAGCTTGGTAGAGCAGTTCCTTCCTTGCCTGAATATCGGAGCTTAACCACAACGAACAACAATTGAACAATAACCAAGCTAGGGTGATGACCAGTGGGAGAGGTATGGAGTGACGTGCAGTAAATGCATGTCGCTTCCATCCTCTACTCATTCAATTACGTAGTACATGCCAACCAACCAACATTAACCCATTCCATTAATCCATTGCATCGAAACTAACATCCATTGCTTGCCAAATGTGTCGCCCGATATCACATTACCATTTCCAAACATACCATAATGTATATCAAATGTGCCTTCATATAACTCAATAACATCGTATATCCACTAACATTGCTAGTTAGGACTAACATCAACCCTTTTAAATTTCAAAGGCATATAATATAGTATAGCATAGTTTGGTTCCTCTTTCTCGGATTTTTTTTCATATTGCTTTTCCATTGCTCTTATTTTTTGTTACTAACATGTATCTTGTGCATGTGTGAATGAATAAAGGTGGAAGAAATTGTAATAATAGTTAACATAAGCCATCATGGAATTTGGATTCTAGAGAAACAGAACCAACACATAACATGCATTATCCATCTGTCATTTGTTGCAAATAGAACCAGTATTTCATCAACAATCATGTAGAACCTTGTAAGCAATGTCGAACATTAGCATAAATATCAAATAAGAACATCATATGATCCTCCAATATACAAGGGGGTCGCACCTACTAGTATTATATATATCATTAGCTTATAATAATAGGCTTTTAGCAATAATTTGCGGGCGAAATCCTCATTGCGATTTTTATCGTCAACACCCCCCAAGCTTCATTTCATTTTTTGACGCTTATATTGTCACCAATTTTTGTACCAGATGAAAGGAAGGTTCAAATATGAGACCTAAGGAAAGACTTGACTCGACATCTACAAGATATAGCTAAATAATCGACTTGATATCTATGAGATCTAGTGAAAATACTTGACTTGATAGGAGAGGTGACCTTTTCATTTTTTAACGAGATTAACACATGAAAAAAACTATGCTCAAGACCTTTGTTTCATTTTTTAACGATCTTTCCAAAGAGAAGAAAAACTATGCTCAAGACCTTTGTTTCATTTTTTAACGAGCTTTCCATAGAGAAGAAAAAATATAGTCAAAACCTCTCCTTGATCATGGCTTCCAAGAGGACAATTCTATGGAAGGAATACATGTCAAGGGACAAACGTCAGCCATGGATTCCAGGAGATCTTCGCTAGATGGAAGAAAAACACTCTGGAAGGAATACATGTCGACAAACTTGACAAGGGTAGGGATGTCTAGATCTAATATCCCTATCGAAGAGATGACCATGTCAACTACTGGATATAAGTCAGGAGAAGGGAGATATTCCCTCTCATGCGGTGTTGAACGCACGGGGCAGGTCATTACATAATCGACGTAGAAATTTTTTCCTCCCAAAGCAACCCGAAACTAAGGAAGGATCTCTAAAGGTTGACTAACTCTTTTTTCAAAGGTCAACATATTCTAAGTCATGGGCACAAGCTGCGGGGAACTAAAATCTTTCCAAGCATTCGCGGATAAGATGCTAACATAAGAACCTTCATCTATTATAGTGTTAGGAATATTCCTATCACAAAACGGCATGGTGATTTGGAAAGTCACATAAGAAGGAATACGGGGTTATGTCAAATTATTCCAATTAATAGAAATCATATGATTGCTTGAAGGGGGTTCCATCGGGATGGGTGGAGTGCCCCCTTTTTTGGGTGAATTAGTATTAATGAGGTAGAACTGAGTGACATCCTCACTCTTTGAATGAGGAGTGGGATCGACTGATGACATAACTGGATCAACTACTTTGGTTGCACTCTTCAAGGGAGGAGTGGGATCGATCGATAACGAAAGTGGATCGACCACTTTGGTTGCACTCTTCAAGGGAGGAGTGGGATTGATCGATAACGGAAGTGGATCGACCACTTTGGCACTCTTCAAATGAAGAGTGGGGTTGATAGATGACATAGATGGATCAATCAATTGGGTTTCACTTTTCAAATTAAGAGCCAGGATGATCGATGATGGAACTTGATCAACCACTTGGGTTAGTGGTTCAACCAAGGATGAAACCAGATTGACCACCTGATCAACTGGATTGATCGAGGATGGAACCAGATTGACCAGTCCATCAACTAATGATGGGTTGGGATATATATTATGATAATCGGTTGGAATTTGAATCTTTTACAAAAGATAAGAATCCTCGTCCATATGAGGGAAAAGGTGAGAGTGATGATCACATTTGCATAACATACAAGGAAAATTGGCAGTTCTATTCTTCTTACCAACCTTAACATCACTAGTTGATGGGTTGTCATTAACATGTTCAACAGGGTTTGATGACGTGGAAGACCAAACTTATAAGACCTTGGGGAGACCATGGAAATCCCATGGAAAGTGGTCACTCTTACAAATCCTGTACGAAAAATTTGGGTTTAGGATTCTTCATTTTAGACTTGTTGACTTTATCAACAATCTCAGTACAATTAATAGTATTTGGTTGCTTGAATCTAGCATAGCTTGATGCAGTTGGAGGCATGGTCTCTTTCTGATTATTCTTCTTCTTCCCCTTTTGTTTCTTCTTCTTCTTAGCAACCTGGCTACTTGCTTTAGATCTTTCACTAGGTGAAGAAGGAGAGAGGGAAGGAGACCGGATGGGGGAAGAAGGTGAAAGGTCGACATGAGGTTGACTTGTGGTTGGTGTTCTTACATACAAATAATTTGGTGCATTCGAAGCACTGGGAAAAGTTGAGATCACCAGAGTGGGGAAAAACCAAACCGGTAACCCGATGGTGAGTCCCAGAAGACTCAGTGTGGTAATGCATAGAGGACCAATGTTTCCTAAAGAACAAAAAGCAAAAGGTTCCTTGGGAAATGGGGTTCTTTCGTTGGTACTCCCAAGAATTGACGCCATTGACACTGACTCGACCTAAGGTCCACTAAGGAAAAGAAACAACATATGCTACAAATATAAGAAGCAAACAATAAAACAAACCTTCCCACAATGAAACCACTAGTTGGTGATGAAATCCAACATTGCGAGATCAGTATAGGAAGGGGCTGGGATAGAGTGGGTGGATCAGTTATGTTGTAGACCTTCTTAACGGACTTATGCAATGGTGCAAGTTCCCACACGTTTTTTCCCATGGGTGTACCCTCCAAGGAGCCCGAGAGAGTTTGGCCAACGTCTGACCCAGGTACGGAGAAGACTCCCCTTCATCGTCACCTTGTGTATCAACCCTACAGATATAGGACACTAAGGTTACCAAATTGTAGTCAGCCTCTGGGCGGGTACAATAGACATTCAAGAAGGAACGTATGGGTAGGATAACACATCCAAAATTATTCAAGAGAAATGAAGACAAGTGGACCATAATACTACTGAGAACCCTGAATGGATTCGATATTCACAAAGCTCCGAGACCAAATGAAACCAATGGTTTCTCAGGAAGAACCCTGAATATATGATCTTTCCACTACATGGGTTAAGCTTCAGAGGGGGAATATTTGCTGCTCTCCCAGACGCAACCTTGTGTTTAACCCCTGCGTGAGAGGGGGATCCCAACTATGCTTATATGAACAATTGGATTTACCACTTCCTAGCACAAGATCCTATGTTTTTCTGATGGCTTTTGAAAGTTATTCACACAACCTATTCCAAATCCCTACACTTTAACCTGATGTAGGTTTTCTACTAGATAATATAAAAGTGTCTGATCAATTTTATAAGTGCTTCATTTTAGGTCTATTATTTACTCAAGGGTGTAAAAGTGAAACTTATGATGTTTTAGACATGACTCCAAAAGAATGCAGAATAATGAGATGCAAATATTTTTCTTCAATGAATCCTACATACGGGATGGAGAAGAGGTTCAACTTTCAAATGTGAATCCTCTAACTCTTCATTACTTTCAATCAAAATGAAAGAGTCAAATGTAGATACAAAAGACACGAAGAAAAAAATATTTCAAACAAAGCATGCAATCAACAGGGTAACGAGAGATGAAATAAAAAATTATGATAACTCACTCAATCAAGGACTTGAAAATCGACAAGAATTCAAGGAATACAAGAAAGTTCAGAGAAGAATCCAAAAAATGATAGGGAGAAAGAGAATTCACTCAAATGTATTGACAAAACAAGCAACAAGAAAGAACGATCCAAGCTAGGTTGTGGTAAGCATAAAGTCTCAAATCATTGAAAGAGGACATATTTGAAAATTAACTTAATACCAACAAACCTTTGCAGACCTTTTCAATGAATTAGATAACCAAAAAAATTTGCAAGACCCGTATGAAACCAAGAAGAAAAAAGGTGAATCAATATCACAATTTGGAAAAGGTCTCAAGCTCAAACAAGACAATGAAAAGAGTGATAAGAAACCATATCCTCAACATAAAAAAAGTCACAAGAAAAAGTAAAGACTCTGGGAAAAATACCTCCAACAAAGGGATGAACAAAACAAGGTAAATTCTCCTGGATTTGCTCAAAACAAGAGAGAAACTCTCCCTAAAATAAAGAGACAAAGTGCTATAGCGCTCCCTAAGAGACCACTGAGGAGCGTTGATCAGATAACCAGTGCCCTGGTATCCACTTTGGGGGAGCGCTAGTCTTGTAGATGCTTGAAAATAAGCGTTAAGAAATAAAAATTCAACAGAAACTGACTTGGTAACTATGACTACTGCTTGTTGAAGAAGAGGGAAGAGGGAAGGCTTAGAAACAATCAACCAAACAAGATCTAACAAGGAAAAGGTTCAGATGATCCAAGGAGAGACAAGTCAATGTCCTTCCCCTATGGAGTCGCTAATTTCTGTTATGGAATAATTCCCCTACGGATAGGTGAATTTTCCCTTGGAGTATAGACCCCTCTACCAAGGGATAGTTTTAATTATGTCCATCGAAATAGAGAGTAAGAGGGATAGTATGATGTACCTCACTTTCAAAGTTTGTCCACACTGCTCCAATCCACAAATTATGAATAGTACCTGAAATGGATGACAAAATAAAAACAACTGTCTCCTACTCTAATGGATTAGAATAAATTGATTTATCTATGAAGGATTAGAACAAGCATAGACAAATATATGTAAAAACAAACTAAAAGGAAATAGGCCAAGAATATTGATGAGAACTTTAAAGAGATACTTACTATCATGGATGGTGTTACAGAAAATTCTCCAAGTCCTCCTCATCCAGCCCTTGCACGATGCTCCCAAGATCATAATTTGGATATCTAAATTCTTCCTCCTATCTCTTCCAGAATCAAAGGTTTGATACTTGAAAGCTTCTCTTTCTTCACCTTGGAATGGCCACGTTTTATATGCTTGGGAGGCTCAACCACTATGATTATATTTGGGGATTAGTTGAGGATATGAATCATTTAGGTTAGGATATTATACTATGATAGTTCGATAAGATAGTATTCGATCCAAACCAACCTCATCTCCAAGAGCTAGCCTTCAAAAAGAGGCGGGATTCTCCAAATTTTCCTCTAACCAAGATCAACACTCCCCTATAGTTAGAGACATAACGTTGATCCTAGATAATATCTCCCTAAATAAGGTAAATGGGGAGTTGATCTATGGGGTAGTTCTCCCTAAGCATGGCCAGGGGGAGCTACCCTTTAAAAATACCCAAAACATGGTTGATTTTTCAAGTAAAAAGTGTGTTTTTGGCCTTAAAATGATGGGTTTCTTCCTCCAATATGACTTAGGGATCATGTAAAATGTTCTTTGATGGTTTCAAGGGGTTAAAACACATATACACACATATAAAAGTGTATGCGACACTTAGTAAGGTGCATACGACACTTGACAACACTTGCGACACTTACCGCGGTGCATATGACACTTTTACGATACTTGCAACACTTAGGGTGAAATACTTAAGTGTGGCATTTTGATGTGTAACACTCTCTATGTCTTTGTTTTTTATTTTATTTTTCTACAGTCTACACAAATGTGTTGTTTATGAAACTACCTATATATATATGTTTATTAATTGGGTTGGTTGTCATTGATGTCAACCCTTGAAGAAAATTCGATATCGAATTTCAGTAGAACAATGGTTTGGGTAATGGACCCAAGTTTGTTTGATGGATAATGGTATGAGTTTTGAGATATTTTTAGGTAAGAATATTCCATATGGATAGTACATGTCATGCCATTTCTGGTGGTATGTGGAACGTCACATAACTCCTCACGGTTAGAAAGTTATGGCCATGTGAAGTTGGAGAACCCTCATGAGTCATCAAGAAGCCCCAAAAAGTCAAAGTGTTTGAAAAAGAAATTATTTAAATAATAAAGTTAATGGAGAACTCCCTAAAATAAGGAAAGTGGAATGCTACATGAAAGTATAAATAAGAGGCAAGGCTCTTTCATTTTATCACACTTGAACACATTGAATATCTTCTGATATGTAAGGCTTATTGCAAGTACTCATTGATACATCTGAAGTTGCAAAAGTCTGAGGTAGTACGAAGGGTTCACGACGAAAGTTTCAGAATTACAACGAATACAAAAAACCCTAGTTTTTGAGGCGTATGCGGGCTGATAGTCTATTAGGGTGTGTACATACGCGGGATGACAATGTATTAGGGTGCATACGTACACATGCTGGCAGTGTATTAGGGTGCGTACATGTGAGTAAATCCATGGAAACTTGAGAAGATGAAGATGCAGAGGTTCTAGATTCTGAGATTAAGCTCCCAGGAAGGTCTACAGTTCTCATATACATTATATCTATCCATTGGTTCAAAAGGTATGTCTTATTTCTATGAATAGTTGGATTTTGATGTATGCATGAGAAATTATTATGGATATTTGAGAATTCTCCCTAGAGAGACTAGTGGCTACATGGGATCTTCTGCATAAGTCAGATCTATAGAAATACAGTGCTGGTATATTTATCGTTAATACTTCTTGTTGAGGCACATATTTTATTCCTTGGCATATGGCTAAGGGTTTTTGTGGTTCATGGTTGAGAGCTTGTATTTGTGAACTGGTTGATGCATTGAGAGGCTGAATATCATAAAGGGTTAGATGAATAGATCATGTGAGGGTTATTATAATTGTTCATGATTACACACACCTATATGGCACATGACTAGAGAGAGATATATATTCTTTGGGTAAAGGTTATGTATGAGGATGCATGCACAGGGTATAGTTACAATCTCGATACAGTGAGAGGTTACATATTTAAGTGAAAAAGTTACAAAGGGTCAGAATTTTTCAAGAGAAAGAAAACCCTAGTTTTTAGAAGGCATACGCAGGATGCATAACAGTTTGGTCGCATACATACGCAAGCTTCTTAACATATAGGGCGTGTACATGCACGTGCTGCAGCACTACAGGTCACGTACCTGTTGTATTTTGTTGATAGATGTTCAGTTCAGGTACAAATTGATTACAGGGCAGTTGTACAGGTTGGTTGCAGGTCAATGGTACAAATTGATACAGTTGTACAATGGTATATCTCACAGTGATAGTGTGACAGTGGTTCCATCCTTCTACTTCTACATCAAGGAGATTGGACGGGGCAAGGACATGTGGTTGTAGCCACCTTTCGGTTGTAGCTGGAGAACATAGGGGGTTGTAGCCTCCTTTTTGTTATAGCCAGAGAATTGGGGACTTGGAGCTTCCCTCAGGTTGTAGCCTGAGAAACTAGGGGGTTGGAGCCTCCTACCATTTTCATCTAGAAAACAAAGCAAGTTGGTGCTTCCAATGAATGCAAATCTTCAAGACATATAAGAAAAAACATTATGTGGTTTTCTCCCACTTTGGGTTTCCACGTAAAACACCGGTGTACTGTGTATGTATATGATTGTTCAGTTGTTCATTATTTATTTACTCTACAAATATTGGATGATAATGTTACATTGATATAATACTTGTATTATATGGACAAAAAGGATTCAATTTCTCTATTATTGATTCACCCCCCCTCTCAGTAATCCAACAATTGGTATCAGAGCAGGTTCCTTCAGAAATCAGTTTAACCACTGAAAGGTAGATAATGGAGAGGAACAACATGTATAAAAATGGAATACCACAGTTTGAGGGACATAAGTTTTCATTTTGGAGCATAAGGATGAAGACATATATATGGGCACAAGGATTTGAAATTTGGCAATCAACTGTAGATGGATACACAACACCAATAGTTCCGCCAACAAATGACAAAGCAATGAAACTCGATTAGAATCATTCCAAAGCCACATATGCACTTTTGAATGGTCTTGGAGAATCAATATTCACCAAAGTTGCACATTGTAAATCCTCTAAAGAGATTTGGGACAAACTTCGAAATATTTATGAAGGAGATTCAAAAGTCAAAGAAACAAAACTTCAAACTTACAGAGGTCAGTTCGAACAACTAAAGATGAAGGAAGATGAGAATATTGCAACTTACTTTTACGAGTCGATGAAACAGTAAATGTAATCATGGGATTGGGAGAATAAATAAAAGAATTTGTAATTGTTCAAAAGGTACTAAGATTTCTTCCTATGAGATTTTACCCTAAGATATCAACACTAGAAGAAAGAGAAGATCTTAACTCAATAAACATGAACGAACTACATGGAATCTTCACAGCATATGAAATGAGAACTGAACAAGAAAATCTAGTTATAAAATAAGCATACTTCAAAGCATCCAAAAGGTCAAAGCAAAAGGGAAATAAAAAATAAAAAGAACATAGTAGCAGTAGTGATGTCTCAGAAGATGATGAAGAAGTGGCCAACTTTGTCAAAATATTGAACAAGGGAACCAACGACAGGTATAGAGGTAAGATTCCTTTGATTTGTTTTAATTATGATGGTATTGGTCATTTTTATAACAAATGTCCTCATAAGAAAAAGAGAAATGATGAAGGTTACTCAATTAGCAAACAAACATATAAAAGAAAAAGAACCACAAGTAAAATTTTCAAGAAAATCTTATGCACCAAAGAAGACATCTCATCATCAGATGAAGATGAAGTCAGTGACAGTGAGATAGAAAGAGTTCTATTCATGGAAGTAGAAGGCTCTGATAAAGAAGACTCCAAAGAAGAATATGAATAGGCCAAAGAATAATATGAAGAGGCCGAATAAGAATATGAAGAGGCAGAAGTTGACTACTGAGAAGAATTATTGTGTGCCATAGAAGTTATCAAAAGAGAAAAGAAGAAAAACAAGAAACTACAAGTAGAACTATACAAGAAAGAAGACACTCAGGAACTAGAACAAATGATCACAAATTTGAAGGTTCAAATTGAAGAAGATAAAAGAATTGAAGAAGCACTCAAAGAACAACTATAAGGAAGAGACAGGATCATTGGAAATTTGGAAGCAAAAATTATCACATTGAGAAAGGATATTCAAAAGAAAAATATGCAAAACAACTCAAAAGTTTTGAATGACATTATCAGCAGTCAAAAACCTCATCATGACAAGTCCGGACTTGGATACAATTAGACATAAAAGGGATCAAGCTCCAAAACAACAGAACAAGAAACATATCCAAAAATCTATGCAGACACAATCAAAGGGGATAGGAAGGTCTACAAAGAAAATTATAGAGACACTCCACCGAGAAGATTCAGATTTTAGAATCAACGACTGACAGAAATAGATAAGATTCAGGAAGAAGAAACATTCAAAAGAGTACCTCCTTTCAGAAGATCTTCAATTCCCAGGTATTAAAATATCTTTTTTGGTTTATGTTATGCATGTAATAATTTTGGACATAAAGATGTGAATTGCAGATCTAACAACAGGAAAATAAACAACTTTGAAAGTCATACACAAAAGAGTTATCCAAGAAGGCCTAGTGAAACACATAGAAGAAGTTACAACAGGCTTGAATCTTTGAGCAGTGAAGTGGAATGCTACAAATGTAACAAAATTTGACACATGGCCAAATATTGCAGAATGACATTCCCTCCTAGAGAACCACAACAGAACAATAACATTCACAGACAAGAACCTCAGAAAAGGACATGGATAAGAAAGAAGAATCAATATAGAAATATAGAATGCACACTCAGTCTACAAGCTAAGAAGAAGAAACATGGTTGGTATGTTGACAATGGTTGTTCAAAACACATGACAAGTGATAGAGATTGGTTTCTTACATTAAGAAAGGAAAGAAATGGATCAGTCTCCTTCGAAAATGATGATTCGGCTAAAATCATTGGAAAAGGCACGGTCATAATTGGGAACAAGAATATCGTGGCAGAAAATGTTCTACTAGTAGAAGATATGAAACATAATATTATAAGTGTGATTCAAATGTGTGACCAAGGTCATAAAGTTACTTTAGATTCACAAAAGTGCGAGATAAGAAAACAAGGTTCAGGAAAATTGATTGCAACAACTGCGAGAACTTCAAGCAATATATATGTATTAAGTGAAATTGGAAATGAAAAGTGTTGCCTAGGAAAGAAAAATGATTGTTGGTTATGGCACAGAATAATGGGTCACATACATTTTGATAACCTTGTCAAAGTCAACAAAAGGGAATCATTTAGAGAAATGCCCCAGATCACGAAACCATCCAACACTTTATACAAGCATTGTCAAAAAGGAAAGCAAACAAAGTCCAGGTTCAAATCAAAGGAATAATCAACGACAAGACCACTGGAAATTGTGCATACTGATCTAGTTGGGCCAACTACAACAAAGGGTTTAAAATGTGAGAAATACTTTATGTTATTAGTTAATGATTATACAAGAATGAATACAGTTTTCTTTCTCATGAATAAGTCAGAAGCTTTTGAAAACTTCAAGGTCTACAAGGAAATGGTTGAAAATGAAATGGATTCAAAAATCAAATGCTTGAGATCTGATAATGGAGGAGAGTTCACTTCAAAGGGATTTATGGACTATTGTAGCAGGCATGGAATAAAACGGCAATTCTTCATTGCTAGGACACCTAACAAGAATGGATTTGTTGAAAGATAGAACATGACAATACATGAAATGGATTGAACAATGCTAATGGATTCCAAATTGATAGATATATTTTGGACATAGGCAATGCATACAACATTTCACATTCAGAACAGAGTAATGATCAGAAACAACACTGATAAAACTCCCTATGAGCTATGGAAAGGAAGACCAACAAATGTGAAGCACTTAAGAGTTTTTGGAAGCAAATGCTACATCAAAATAGAAGATAGAAGAATGAGAAATTTTGAATCTTATGGGTACAAAGGATTACTTTTTGGTTACTCAAGTACAAGGAAAACATACAAGTGTTACAACCTAATATTGAACAAAGTTGTGGAAAGCATCAACATAACAATTGATGAAACAGGTAGACAAGAATTAAAGGAAGAAGAAAATGAATCAATGGAACAACTTTGCGAAGAAGAAGCAGAAGATGAAAAAGAAATATAAGGGGAAGATGAAGAGAATCCGACAGAAGAAGAAGAGCAAGTTCAACAAGTGCCTCCAAAGACACCTAGAAGACGAGTACAGAAGAATCATCCTTCATATTAGATTATTGGAAACAAAGATGCAGGAGTTGAGAGTAGAAGAAGAATTTGTTCACAAGAACAAACACACCTAGCACTCTCATCTACAATTGAACCAAATAGTTTTGAAGACGCCAACAAGGATGAATTTTGGAATAAATCCATGGATGAAGAATTGGATCAAATAGAGAAAAATGACACTTGGGAATTGGTTCCAATACCAAAGAATAAGAATGTGATTGACACAAAGTGGGTATTCAAGGATAAATTGAATGAATATGGACATGTTACAAGGAAAAAAACTAGATTGGTATGTAAAGTATATGCGGAGGTTGAAGTAATCGACTTTGAAGAGACATTTGCCCCAATTTCCAGAATGGAAACAATTTGATTGCTTTTAGCTTATGCATGCTCCAAAAATATTAAAGTGTATCAGATGGATGTGAAATCAACTTTTCTGAATGGAGAACTTGAAGAAGAAGTCTACATTGAAAAACCAGAAGGATTTCAGTTGTCAGATAATGCAAATTATGTGTGTAAATTGAAGAAGGCCTTGTATGGTCTAAAACAGGCTCCTAGAGCATGGTACTCTAGACTGGATAAATATCTACAACAGGCAGGGTTCAGAAAAAGAAGTGCAGATAACAACCTCTACATCAAGGTAACTCAAGATAGTATTTTATTAATTGAAGTTTATGTTGATGATATTATTTTTAGAAGTATTGATGACAAGTTAAGCCAGAAATTTGCAAAGGACATGCAAAATGAATTTGAAATTCTATTACTTGGAGAACTGTCCTTCTTTCTGGGTCTTCAGATACGTCAAATCAATCAAGGAATTTGTATTTCTCAAACCAAGTATATCAGAGAAATGTTAAAGAGGTTCGAAATGGAAGATTGCAAACCATTTATCACTCCCATGCAAGCCAGTTGCAAGTTGAGAAAAGATGATGATTCAAAGTCTACATATAAGAGGAAATACAGGTCAATGATTGGTATCCTACTACATGTGACAACATTCAGACTAGATGTAATGTAGGCAGTTGGACAAGTGGAATGATTTCAAACAACACCAAAGGAATCACGTCTATTAGCAGTAAAGAGGATTTTCAGATATCTCAAAGGAACATAAGAGTTTGGATTATGGTATCCAAAAGGAAAGGATTTATCACTTATTGCCTACACAGATGCACATTGGGCAGGTTGCATTGATGATCGATAAAGCACCAGTGGAGCAACGTTCTACTTGGGTAAGTGTTTAGTATCATGGCTAAGCAAGAACCAATCATCAGTATATTTATCTACAGTCGAGGTAGACTATATTGTAGCAGCAACATGTTGTACACATGTTCTATGGATGAAACAAACTCTGACAGATATACATGTTGAGTATGATGAGCCCATTCCAATATATTGTGATAATACAAGCACCATCAATATCTCAAAGAACCCGGTGATTCACTCCAAGACAAAGCACATTCCACTCAAGTATCACTTTCTACGGGAACATGTTGCAAAAAAGAACATCATATTTGAATATGTGGGCACAAAAGAACAAGTGGCAGACATATTTACAAAACCGCTTCCATGGGAAGCCTTTGAGTATCTTCGTCAGAGACTCGGAGTTATTTCTACTCCAAAATGAATTCTTTTGAATGCTTATCTTATATGTCTTAGATGTACACGAGGAAGCACCATAAAGAGGACAGTTCAGGTTGGGAGATCGAACAGTTCAATTAGGGGGAGCATCCTCAGATGGAGAGATACCTTTGCCATTGATGAGAAAGGGGGAGATATTTATCAAATGTAGAGGGCAAAGGCATGGTTCTAGGGGGAGTGTTGGTCACAGAGATGCAGAAGACAAAGGCATGGTTCTAGGGGGAGTGATGGTCACATGGGGAGATTGTTGACATGAGTGATATGACTTCAGTA
Organism: Picea engelmannii; assembly: GCA_009831015.1. Lineage (NCBI taxonomy): Eukaryota > Viridiplantae > Streptophyta > Pinopsida > Pinales > Pinaceae > Picea > Picea engelmannii. The sequence continues at coordinate 171,579 of ML787158.1, forward strand.
TTGCATGACATGACTTCAATATAGAATCAGAGTGTTGCCATCAATGCCAAAGGGGGATATTGTTGATTAATTGGGTTGGTTTTCAATGATGTCAACCCTTGAAGAAAGTCTGATAGTGAATTCTAGTAGCACAATGGTTTGGGTAATGGACCCAATCTTGTTTGATGGATAATGGTATGCATTTTGAGATATTTTCATATAAGACTATTCTAGATGGATAGTACATGTCATGCCATTTTTGGTGGTATGTGGAACGTCACATAACTCCTCACGGTTAGAAATTTATGGCCATGTGAAGTTGGAGAACCCTCATGAGTCATCTTGAAGCCCCAAAAAGTCAAAGTGTTTGCAAAAGAAATTATTTAAATAATAAACTTAATGGAGAACTCCCTAAAATAAAGAAAGTGGAATGCTACATGAAAGTATAAATAAGAGGCAAGACTCTCTCATTTTATCACATTTTAACACATTGAATATATTTTGTTGTGTAAGGCTTATTGCAAGTACTCATTGATACATATGAGGTTGTGAAAGTATGAGGTAGTACGAAGGGTTAACAACAAAAGTTTCAGAATTATAGTGAATACAAAAAACCCTATTTTCTTAGGCGTATGCGGGCTGACAGTGTATTAGGGTGCATACATACACAGGATCACAATGTATTAGGGTGCGTACATACGTGGATTGACAGTGTATTAAGGTGCGTACATCTGAGTAAATCCATGGAAACTTGAGAAGATGAAGTTGTAGAGGTTCTAGATTCTGAGATCAAGCTCCCAGGAAGGTTTACAATGCTCAGATACATCATATCTATTTATTGGTTCAAAAGGTATGTCTTATTTCTATGAATAGTTGGATTTTGATGTATGCATGATAAATGGTTATGGAGATTTGAGAATTCTCCCTAGAGAGAATAGTGGCTACATGGGATCTTCTAGATAATTCAGATCTACAAAAATATAGTGCTGGTATATTTATCGTTAATACTTCTTGTTGAGGCGCATATTGTATTTCTTGGCATATGGCTAAGGGGTTTTGTGGTGCATGGTTGAGAGCTTATATTTGTGAAGTGGTTTATGTATTGAGAGGTTGAATATCAAAAAGGGTTTGATGACTAGATCATGTGAGGGTTATTATAATTGTTCATGATTACACATACCTATATGGCACATGACTAGAGAGACATATATATGCTTTAGGTAAAGGTTATGTATGAGGATGCATGCACAGGGTACAATTATGGTATGGATATAGTGACAGGTTACATATCTATGTGAAAATTTTATAGAGGGTCAAAAGTGCGACAATGATTCCATCATTCTACTTCTACATCAAGGAGGTTGGACGGGGAAAGGACAGGTGGTCGTAGTCAGAGAACATAGGGGATTGTAGCCTCCTTCTGGTTGTAGCCAGAGAATTGGGGAGTTGGAGCTTCCCTCAGGTTGTATCCTGAGAAACTAGGGGGTTGGAGCCTCCTTCCAGTTGCAGATGGAAAACAAAGGAAGTTGGTGCTTCCAATGAATGTATTTCTTCAAGACATATAAGAAAAAACATTCTGTGGTTTTCTCCCTCTTTGGGTTTCCAGGTAAAACACTGGTGTACTGTGTATGTGTATGATTGTTCATTTGTTCATTGTTTATTTACTCTGCAAATATTGGATGATAATGTTACATTGATATAACACTTTCATTATATGGACAAAAAGGATTAGATTGATCTATTACTGATTCACCCCCCCTCTCAGTAATCCAAGAAGATAAAGCGAGCTATGCAAATTCCAAATATCAAAATCCTAGAATACACACCTCTCTTATTTCTGCCATAACTATTTTTCATCTTAACCATTTCTAAAATGAGTTATACGCCGCATTAGAGGAGATAGATATCTACGATATGAAAAAAAAGAAATTATTTTGATCATGTTAAGACTCTCTTAACCTGCACGAACAAAAGGTGTTGCAATTTCAAGGATATATTGACTTTCATAATTTAAAAAAATATATGAAATTAATATTATAAATTTCCAAAAAATACACTGCACTAGAAAAACAGGTTCTCTACAATCATACAATTTTTTGGAATGAAATTCCATCATTAAGATACGCAACACCTGCACGAACAAAAACATATACCTTATATTTTGCTGGAAAAATAACATACCACTTTTAGAAAAAAACTAATTTGACATAGTTATTAACAATTTCTATGAATATAAGTTGTATATTTGGAAAGTTAATTCAATTTACTATGTTTCATCTTCTTACACCATATTCAAATTCATTGTAAAAGTACCTTGAATAATCCCTCCAAGTTAATAGATTGTTTTTTTTTCATGTTTGCATTGTCATTAATGCATTGTGAGACACCATCATTAGATTTAACATACCCATTATGAAATTAAAAACTTTGAATTTTGGAGAGAGAAATTTGGTTGGAACCAAAAAGTACGTAAAAACATTTTTTAATTAAAGACAAAGTTTCATTTAAAACATTGTGTTTTTCAATTTGGGTTCTATGAACTCACCTTTTATATCTCATTTATATAGTATTCTTAGATGTTGACTGACATTCACATGATTCATTGGTTTTTGAAAGATTTTAATTCATAAAAGAGACCAACTAGTATTCAAAGAACCTAATATTAAACACTTGGAAAAGTTTTCAATTCTTCCTAAAATATAGTTTCGAGTCGACAAGGATGAAAAAAAAATGAGTCAACGAGGGAAATATTAACCTATGGGGTATTGTAGATTTCATTGGTGTACAAATTGTGACAATAAGTTCACACACCCAACTAAAATTCCAAAGGATAACTATCCTTGCAAGGTTTGTGTCTGCATGCCCTGTTTCCTTTAGGAAAGCTTCTAACTTCTCCATATAAATAACAAAAAACTTATAAGACAAAGGACATACTTTCTTGACTCTTATATTACAATTACTTTATTACAACCAACTCATGTAACCTGTAAATTTGCCTATGAATTTCTCATATAACCTTATCCAACTCTCAACCCAAAGGGAAACCTGACAATATTTTCTAGTCCCTTCCAAAGGTTATTTTTGAAGATGCATATCATGAGGTATTTTGTCTTAAAAAGAAATTTTAAAAAATATATACATAAATTTTGATTATTTAAAAATTTTCATTAGAGAGGAGCTATTAGATGTGATATTAAAGGAAAGTGCAAAGGTCACTAAGGTCAAATTTTGGGATGCAATAGAAGTGGCTCCTTTGAAATTGAAATATTCACCTATGGGTATTGTAGATTGTATCGATGTACAAATTGTGAAAATAAGGTCACACAACTAGGTAAAATGAAAAATGACAAGTGTATCTTTTAAAATTAAGTTGAGTACAAACTATAGAGGATCACTATGTTGGACTTCTATGTAATAATCCCTAAGATGAATTCACTCTAAGAGATGTTTTTGGGGGACAAATGCTCATAGTATGACCATCAGATCGACATTACGCAATCTAGTTGAGTAGGGTAGGGGACTATGTCTACAAAGATTTAGATGCTACTATTGAGAAATACAAGGTAATGTTTTGTTGGTGGAAGCCCATGGGAACATCGAGAGAAAACACAGTTTTGAACAAAACTTGTTTAAAAGGAACTCAATAGTGGGTTGTTGCAATAGAAGGAATGACAACCATGGATGTGAATAACATCATATGGGCATATTCACCAAATGCAATGTGGAAGGGAGAGAGAATAAAAATAAATGGGAAGGGATTTGAAGCAATGGAGGTAAAACAAGAACATGTTGAGTAGAATGGAGATAGTGAGAGTGATGTTGATGAATGAGGATTTATGAATAAATAACTTCTATACTTGTCATTTTTAATGAATTGTGTCATGTAAGAACTCATAAATTAGCCATCAATTTTAATTAATATTTATCACTTCAGGTAAAACAATTGAAGGTTAATAGTCGTCTTCTATCCTACTTGGGATGTGGGTTTTATCAATCATTTTTTTCATAAGACAGAAGCTATAACATTTGTAGTTAAGGTTATGAAGTTGGTAAAAAGGACTGCAGTAACTTCTCCATAACTATTTTCGAGATTGTAAAGTGATTTTCAACCCTCGCTAATCCTCTTTTCCACATTATAGTTCCAATTTAGCTTATAATGTATGCCAATTCCAAGATATTTATATAAAGGAACTTCTTCCAAGTTGTGGTTATCAGTGTTCAAGGTCATCCCAAAGCTAGTGCAAATATCTATGAGAATTTGAAGCTACTTTTCTAGGACAGTGTTCAAGGTCATCCCAAAGCTAGTGAAAATATCTATGAGAATTTGAAGCTACTTTTCTAGGACAAAAACATTCCTTGCTAAAAGAACAATGTCATCTCCATATAAGAGGCACGTGATAACTAACCTTACAAGGTCCACGCCCACACACCTTGCTTCATGTAAGAAAGCTTCTAACTTGTCTATATAAATACCAAAAGGAGTAGGGAATAGAGGACATCCTTGCATAACCCATATATTACAATTAGTTTCTTATGACCAACTCTTGCAGCTTATAACATTGGCAATGAATCTCTCATATAACATTATGAGTACTCAACCCAAAGGGGAACCTAACCATATTTTCTAGTCCCTTCCAAAGGTTGTTTTCAAAGATGCATATCATGAGGTATTTTAATGTAAAAGGTACATATTTTTTTAAAATAAATATAAATTTTGATTATTCAAAAACTTAAGAACATAATAATTTTTTTATTTTTTATTATTAAAAATAATAACATATATTCTTTTCACATTTTTATTTAATATATTAATCAAATTTTAATCATTACTTATTTGTCTTAGACTTAGACTGTTAATTGTATATTATTTCCTTTTAGACATGACACTAAATGGTTACATCGTGTTACAAGTTGATGTTAAGACGTGACAAGCATCAATCTTTCATTATAATTTGTTTATTTTTTCATTTGCAGTATCTATATATTTAGACTGAGTAGCAACCATGTTTTCCATCACATCGTAATTTCCAACACATTACCGATCTATTTTGTCGAAGCCTGAAATATAACATTTCGGGCGTGCGAAGCACGTCTTGAAAGCCAACAAAATTTTAAAAGGAAAGCCCGTTTGCTGTCTGTATCCTCATTCAAATATATAAAGGCACCTGGGGTCTCAGTCTGAACATCTCTCCATCAGATCAAAGAGATTAAGAGTAGACAAAAGACTTGATCATGATGGAACGTTGGAGCTTCTTCGATTGCCTCAAAAGAAGAACGAGAGTCCTTCTTCTCGTTGCTTTCTTCGCTGCTCATGCATTCATGTTTTACCTTGTGGCCGCCTCTTCACACAGCTTTGAGGGAGACTTCAACTTCTGCTACAAATACAAGGAAGGCGACTACTACAAATACAAATCATCTCCCAAATACTTCTACAAATCTCCGCCAACACCTTCCCCATCTCCTCCTCCGCCCTATTACTGGGCAGATCCTCCAAGCCCTCAATGAAACCTTTCTCACTCTCATGCCCAAAGAGAACAACTCTACTTCCCCTTCTCACTTTTGACCCATTTCTCTCTGTAATGTCATTTACAAACACTTAACGAAGATCATCGCAACACACCTTAAACCAATACTACCTTTCATAATATCTCTGGAACAATCGGGCTATGTGGAGGGCAAACAAATTATGGACAATGTTATCTTGGATCACGAAGTAATCCATTTGCTTCATTCTACCAAGTCTCAATGTATGCTTCTAAAACTGGATCTCTCTAAATCCTTTGATAAATTAAGATGGAATTACTTAAACTCAACTCTCCTCGCCTTTGGTTTTGAACCCACGTGGGTATCTTGGATTGTCAAACTCACCTCTTCAACCCTATTCTCCATCTTGATTAATGGCGTTCCATAAAAACCTTTCTCCCCCTCTAGAGGAATAAGGCAAGGGGACCTGCTCTTGCTCTTCCTTTTCATAATTATGGCAGAAGGGCTGAGCCGAGCCATCAAAGAAGCCATTACTGATCACTCCCTCTCTGGTCTCACGCCCCATGGAATTTCTCCCCCCATCTCCCATATTCAATTTGTGGATGACATACTCCTAATGGGGGTACCCACATCCCAAGAAGCCCTAAGCATCAGATCTATCATCAACCTTTTTTGCGAAGCTTCAGGCATGGAAGTGAATCTTTCCAATTCTCAAATATTCTTCTTCAACACGCCCATCCATATCCAACTTAATATGTGTTAAGTACCTATACCAGATCTGCAAACATACTTCAAAAATACCAAGAATAAACCATAAACCATTCAACATAACATGAACACAAGAAATAGAGAAAACCCTTGAGGTAGGGTAATACCATATATTAATCCTTATGGAAGGACAAAAATCCTCAAGCAATCCTTGCTTGTATAATCACAATATTCTTCACTATGTTTCATTACATTGCCTACACTTCTTTATATAGCTCTCCCTATCTCCTAGGAATCTTCTAGAGAGCCTTCTCACATTTATTACATCCAACTACCATAGTGGGCCTAGTCCACCTTACATTGAATGACCACATTCCCATATTGTTCTTGTATATCTGTTGTGGTGCTTTTGTATTTAGTCTTTGGTTCTTAACAATTGGTATCAAAGCACTTTCCTTGGCTAAAGAAGGGAAGATTTGTTTTCTCTTTTTGCAGAATTTTTTCTAGGGAAGAAAAAGAGGGCAGCGCACTTCAGGTTCAGATCTAAAGCTTTAAGAGATGAATTTTGATAATAAAAAAAAATTGGGTATTTGAATTCCTCTTGGAAAAATACCCAATTTCAAAAAACAAATCAGCCGAAACAGAGTTCGGGAAGTAAATTTATGAGCATTTTAAATTCAACAGTTTTTCAGAGTTTTTCTAGAAAAAGCCGCGATTTTCTGCCGTAACTTATTGTTCTATTTTTTGGGGTTTTCATAGCAAGATGTATTTTACAGGGAAATGTGATGGCCCTAGTATTGAATCATTCATTAAAGAAAGAAAGTCAACATGGGAAGAGAATTGGCCCCATTGGGTAGATCTCAAATTGCAAGGTGATGCTGCCATTTGGTGGAAATCGCTTGATTATAGGGAGATGATGACACTCTCCAATGGATAATTTGAAAAAATATTGTTAGACAAGTGGTCTCATGGAGAAAATAATGATAAAGAGAGAACCAAGAGTTTATTTTCATGTGAAAAATCTATATTACAGGTTCATGGTTCTATTCATAAAGAAAATATCATTGTTTCTATTAATCCTAGTTGCATGCATAATTTTATCAATGTTCAATTGGTTAATAGATTGCAAGTTCCAATAAAGAATATTCAAAGCACACAGGTTGAGGGTGAAAATGTTCAAATTTTTAAAGATTTGAAAATTACCATGGATAAATATGTGTTGCATTCAAATTTTTATGCTATGGATATGGATGAAGTGGATATTGTTTTGGGATATCCTTGGATAGAATCAGTGGGTACCATTAATATTAATGTGCAAAAGAAGTTTTTAAAGTTGTGGTATAAGAAAAAGAAAATCACATTGCAGGATGTGTCTCTTAGTAAGAAAGATGGACCCATGGAAGCTAACAAAGAAGTTATTGCCTAGTTTGAAGTTGAATCAGAGGCAGAGTCTACAGAAGGAGATGAAGCAAAACTACAAGAAGGACATAATCAGGAAGCTAAGCAGGTAATTGACTCAAAGGCACAAAGTGTTGCATATTTGAAGAAAAAAGAACAAATTCCTACAGTTGTTGTATATCTCCATCCACATCATATAGAGACACAAAAGTCATCAAGGCAAGGGCATGTGCATCAACACATTTATGCACCAGTAGGGCACCAGACAGGAAATTGATCAAGAGGTGCATGGAGGACTACCAACACTACAGGAAGAGCTCAAGCTACAGAAACAATCCCATGGAAACCTCGACATGATGCAGAGAAAGATCAGGGTGGAAAGGTAGAATATAGACATCATATTCGACTTCCATTGGGATGGATGGATGGTCGTACTTGGTACCAGTTGGCTACATTGCTTAGCCGGTCATATTGTATGGTTTCTACTTATGTTTCGAGGACGAAACATGTGAAGGGGGATGAAATGTAGTATACCTAGGGAGGTAATATGGGGTACCTAGGGAGGTACCCAATGGGAATGTAGTTATGTGTTGTTAGTGGAAGTCATTTAATATATGGGAATGTGGTCATTCAATGTAAGGTGGACTAGGTCCACTATATTAATAAAGGTCCACTATGGTAGTTGGATGTAATAAATGTGAGAAGGCTCTCTAGAAGGTTCCTAGGAGATAGGGAG